>CAVMFT010000175.1:0-116094 GCA_963680785.1 Diplosoma virens
GCTACGGATTACCGACTGCGTTTGTCGGTCTCAAGTCTTACATGGATACCTACTCTTTGACGGATTGGATTTACAATCGCAAAACCTTACAATCCTTATTTTCGAGCGTTTGCGGACACTATTGTGTGTACTTTGTATTATTTCGTTGTCGCGGCGTACCTTTGCGCGCTATTGTATCTGATTTTACGTCAAACCTTTCTGAAAACGATCGTTGTGTTTCTCGTTTTATTCGCAATTTATTATAAAGTTGTACAATAAAAAACAAAAACACATCAAGGTGTGGTAACAAAATCGACAGCTTTTCGCTTTTTAGACGGTTCCGGATTGTTTAAAAGTTTGAAAAAGCTTTCCAATTGTTCCTGGTTTTCTGCAGACAGGTGAAAACCGTTGTCGTTTTGCGTTTTCAGACAGATGTAGTTATTGACCAGGTATAGAAATTGACGTCTTGGAGCCGGTACGTTTTCGGCAATACAACGCAGTTGAAATAAATCTACCGCTATTTCTTGTTTGACAATTTCGAATCGCTTCTGAACTTGGCATGCGGAATCGTCTGTGTCAGTAGACCAAAACAGCAAAATGACATATTCTTTGACTTCGGATTTAGGTCGAAAGAGAATGTAAGGGAAATTCTCCATCAACACTTGAACCACTTTGGCAAGTTGGTCGGTGGAAAACATAAATTTTCCTCGTTTGACACTGACGACGGCTTTCCTCAACGACGTCGAAGAGGGGTACAGACAACCCGGATGAAGCAATTTCCTGGAACTGTATCCTGATGTCTCTGGCAGCGTTTTCCATTTCTCTTGCTTGTTGAACTAGTTCGTAATTTGCCCACAACGCTTCGTAACAATTTGTGTAAGGAGGGATATAGACAGGGCACTCGACTTCGTTTGCTTGTCTGTGGAGATCGTCTGCTTGACTCGTATACGTTTCCATCTTGTGTGCTTTGACGATTCTGTCTGTTTTTATACCCAAATCAAAGAGAAAAAAGTTCTTTGCAGGATTGCACCATTTTTTGTAATCGTTCTCTAGAAGACTTTTTCATTGCTGATGTGTTCTTGTAATAGAAGGACAGCTGCTCCAACCTTGTTACGGACAGCTGAAAGATTGCTGACGTGTTCTTGTAATAGAAGGACAACTGCTCCAACCTCGTCACGGACAGCTGAAAGACTACTGACGTGTTCTTGCAATAGAAGGACAGCTGCTCTAACCTTGTTACGGACAGCTGAAAGAGTATTGACATGTTCTTGCAATAGAAAGACAGCTGAAAGTTTAGAATAAGATCTTTGACGCTCTGCCTGGGAATCATACTCACAATTTTGTTGCACAGCATAAGTTAGATTTCAACGCGACTTCATCGCTCTGCCTGGGAATCATACTCGCAACTTCGTTGCGCGGCATAAGTTAGGTTTCAACGTGACTTCGTTGCTTTGGGTGAGAATCAAACTCGCAACTTCGTTGCTCGACATAAGCTATGTTTCATAGTGACTTCGTCGCTCTGCCTGGGAATCATACTCGCAACTTCGTTGCTCGACATTAGTTATGTTTCAACGCGACTTCGTCACTTTGGGTGAGAACCAAACTCGCAACTTCGTTGCTCGACATAAGCTATGTTTCATATGCAACTTCGTCGCTCTGCCTGGGAATCATACTCGCAACTTTGTTGCTCGGCATAAGTTAGGTTTCAACGTGACTTCGTCGCTTTGGGTGAGAATCAAACTCGCAACTTCGTTGCTCGACATAAGTTATGTTTCATAGCGACTTCGTCGCTTTGGGTGGGAATCATACTCGCAACTTCGTTGCTCGGTATAAGTTAGGTTTCCACACGACTTCATCGCTCTGTCTGGGAATCGAACTCGTGATTTCAGCTAGAACTAGGGTTATAATTCCCCGCCAGATCCACCTCAGATCCACCTTAGATCCACCACAGATCCACCTCAAATCCACCTCAAATCCACCTCAAATCCACCTCAGATCCACCTCAAATCCACCTCAGATCCACCTCAAATCCACTTTAGATCCACCTCAGATCCGACGCAATTGCCAGCAAATGACGCATCCCTAACTACTAAAGATATCAATTTTTGACTTAAAGACTTTTTTCATCTTGTAACCTAAACGTTTTCAATCTACTTTATATTAAAAGGTGTTTAGCATCACAAAATTTCACGAGATTTTCTCAAGTTGAAACCGTCTTGATTGAAAAATATCAAATTTGGCGTTAAAAGTTGTTCGATTTGCAAATCAATATCTGTTTTTAGCAACTGTTTATTCATTATGTGACCTAAATGTGATACTTTAAATTAATCTTATGATAAAAATCAGTCAAAGTTACAAATTTTAACTAGTTGAAACCGTTTGTGCCTCAAAAACATCAGAAACATTACGTTTCAGCATGATTTAATTTTGCCTTTTTGCAAGCAAACTTTTCGAAACAAACCTACATTTTACTTTGTTCACGTTTCAATAGCTAAGTTTGTTGTTTCTAAAGTTAGACAAAGAAATTTTTTTATTTTTCAATTTAAAGTCACAACTTGGGTATTTTGATTTATAAACCTACTCTTTTTAAACTATTAAGCATGTAACTTGTAGAGCGCATCAATTTTTATGTTTTCAACTGGTTTGTTACATTTTTATTTTAAAAAATTCTCTCGACTTTACGTATTGTTGTGTTTAGTTATAAAAAATTATCACAATTTGTTAAAAATTTTCTTTTATCAAGATTTATATGTTCGTTTGATGGTAAAATGTCAGATAAAAGTTACAATTTAGAAAAAAATTTTATAAAAGAATAGTGTTTTTCTTGCTTTTGAAAGTAAAAGTTCATGCACAAACCTTGAAAAATACACGGATCGTCATAAAAAGTTTTATTTAAGCCATAGTGTTGTCTACTTCACCAAGTTTTTTGTATCATGGCAACAATAAACCTATTTCTCAAGTCCACTGTTAAACTTGGACTTTTCCTCTTTGCGTCATAATCACAGTTCTTCTTTCCGTTATTCTCGTTTTCAACACTATCTTTGTCATTTTTAAGATTATAACAATTTATTTATTGTGTTTTTTGCTCCATGTCGTCATCACTAGCCCATACAATCTAGTTAATTTTACAACTATTTGGTTTATTTTTGTTGACATTCGCGTGTTTGTTTTTAGCTTTTGTTTAAGAAATTGTTTTCAATTTTTTTATTTTTTTGCAATTTTATAAGGGTTCTTGTCAAAATTTTTATTTTTTCAAAATCGTGGTTATTTTTAACGGTGAACTATGTGAGTTTTTGACATGGACAAAGTGTGTTAGTTAAACTAAAACCTTTCATGCGACTCTTTTTACTTTGGAAAGAAAAAACTAAGTAAAATGAGAACCGTGCAAAAGTCGAAATATTTGCTTCTGTAAAAAAATTGAAGATAAGTATAATAAAAATCAAGGTTGCCAAGAAAAAAGTTAAACTAAGGTATAACAAAATCAAGGTTGATTAGAAAAATTTTTTAAAAATCGAACAAAGCTTATATCAAAAATCAAGTTGTTAGAGAAAAATTGAGGTTAGGTATAACAAAATTCAAGGCTGCTAAGAGAAAAAGTTTTAAAATTGAATAAAGCTGCCTAAAAGTCAAGCTTTTTTAGATAAAAATCGAATGCAGGTATCTAAAAATTAAGATTGATTAAGAAAAAATTTTGAAAAATTAAACATAAGTAAAATCATGGTTGACAAGAAAAACCTTAAACAAAGGTATGAAAAAATTCAGGGTTACCAAGAAAAAATGAAGCATAGATATAACAAAATCAAGTTTGTCTAAAACAATTGAGGTTAGGTATGACAAAAATTAAGGTTATCAAGAAAAATTAAACAAAAGTATCACAAAACCAAGGTTGTTTAGAGAAAAATTCAAGGTAGGTGCGACAAAAATCCAGATTGTTTAAAAAAAAAAATTAAACATAGGTATGACAAAAATCAAGGTTGCCAAGAAAAATTAAACAAACGTATAACAAAAATTGAGGATGTCAAGAAAAAATTAAAGATAGATATCTAAAAATCCAGGTTGACTAAGAAAATTAAAAAAAAAAAAATTGAACAAATGTGTAGCAAAAATCAAGTTTGTTTAGGAGAAAATTGAAGATAGGAATGACAAAAATCAAGGTTGTCTAAAGAAAACTTTTAAAATACAACAAAAATCATGGTTGACAAAGAAAAATTTTGAAAAGTTCAACAAGGGTGTAGCGAAAATCAAATTTGTTGAGAAAAAATTAAATATAGGTATCTTCAAATCAAGTTTCCTAGAAAAAATTTTTGAAAAAGTAAACATAAATATAACAAAAATCAAGGTTGTCAAGAAAAAAAATTAAAAATGATAGATATCTAAAAATCAAGGTTACCAAAAGAAGCTATTAGAATTGAATAAAGGTATAACAAAAATCAAGGTTGACTAACAAAAAATTTTGAAAAATTGAACATAAGTATAGCGAAAATCAAGCTTACCTAGAAAAAAAAATTGAAGATAGATATCTAAAAACCAAGATTGCTTAAAGAAAAACTTTTAAAAATTCAACAAAGTTGATACAAAAAATCAAGTTTGTTTAGAAAAAAAAACTGAAAAAAGTTATAACAAAAATCAAGATTGTTAAAAATAAATAAATAAAATACAAAGGTATAATAAAATCGAGATTTATTAGAAAAAAAAAAATTGAAGATAGTTATGACAAAAATCAAGGTTACCAAGAAAAATTAAACAAAGGTATAGCAAAAATCAAGGTTGGCTAAGAAAAACTTTTGAAAAATTGAGCATAAGTATACAAAAGTCAAAATTGTTGAAAGAAAAAAGTTTGAAAAATTGAACAAAGGTATAACAAAAATCGAATTTGTCTAGAAAAAATTGAAGATAGGTGTAACAAAAACCAAGGTTGTCTAAGAAAAAGTTTTGAAAAATTAAACAAAAGTACAAAAATCAAGGTTGCCTAGAAAAAATTGAAGATAGTTATAAAATCAAGATTGATTAGAAAAGATTAAACAAAGATTTGACAAAAATCGAGGTTGTTAAGAAAAAATTAAAGATAGTTATGACAAAAATTAAGGTTTTCAATAAAAAATTAAACAAAGGTGTGACAAAAATTGAGGTTGTTTAGAAAAAAAATTGAGTTTAGGTATGAGAAAAATCAAAGTTACCGAGAAAATTAAATAAAGGTATGACAAAAACCAAGGTTGATTAGAAAAAAACTTAAACAAAAGTATGATAAAAATCAAGATTTTAAGAAAAATTAAAGATAAGTATGACAAAAATCGAGGTTGTTAAGAAATAATTAAACAAAGTTATGACAAAAATCAAGGTTACCAAGACAAAATTAAACCTAAATATAAGAAAATCGAGATCGCCGAGAAAACATTGAAGAGACTTATAAAAAATTAAGGTTTTCAAGAAAAAACTAAACAAAGTTATGACAAAAATTGAGATTGTTAAGAAAAAATTGAAGATAGTTATGACAAAAATCAAGGTTGTCGAGAGAAAGCTAAACAAAGACATGACAAAAATCAAGGTTGATTAGAAAAAACTTAAACAAAAGTATGACAAAAATTAAGGTTTTTAAGAAAAATTAAAGATAAGTGTGACCAAAAATCGAGATTGTCAAGAAATAACTAAACAAAGGTATGAAAAAAATCAAGGTTACCAAGAAAAAATTAAAGTTAGATATAAGAAAATCAAAATCGCTGAGAAAAATTGAAGATAGTTATAAAAAATTAAGGTTTTCAAAAAAAAATTAAACAAAGGTATGACAAAAATCGAGGTTGTTAAGAAAAAATTAAAGATAGTTATGAGAAAAATTAAGGTTTTCAAGAAAAAACTAAACAAAGGTATGACAAAAATCGAGGTTGGTTAAAAAAAAATTGAAGATAGTTACGAGAAAAATCAAGGTTGTTAAGAAAAATTAAATAAAGGTATGATAAAAATTAAGGTTGATTAGAAAAAACTTACAAAAAAGTTATGACAAAAATTGAGGTTGTCAAGAAATAACTAAACAAAGGTACGACAAAAATCAAGGTTACCAAGAAAAAATTAAACCTAGATATAAGAAAATCAAGATCGATCACCGAGAAAAAAATCGAAGATAATTATAAAAAAAATTAAGGTTTTCAAGAAAAAATTAAACAAAGTTATGACAAAAATTGAGGTTGTCAAGAAATAACTAAACAAAGTTACGACAAAAATCAAGGTTACCAAGAAAAAATTAAACCTAGATATAAGAAAATCAAGATCGATCACCGAGAAAAAAATCGAAGATAATTATAAAAAAAATTAAGGTTTTCAAGAAAAAATTAAACAAAGTTATGACAAAAATCGAGGTTGTTAAGAAAACTTAAAGATAAGTATGACAAAAATCGAGGTTGTCAAGAAATAACTAAACAAAGTTATGACAAAAATCAAGGTTACCAAGAAAAAATTAAACCTAGATATAAGAAAATCAAGATCGCCGAGAAAAAAAATCGAAGATAGTTATGAAAAAAATTAAGGTTTTCAAGACAAAATTAAACAAAGTTATGACAAAACTCAAGGTTGTTAAGAAAAATTAAAGATAAGTATGACAAAAATCGAGGTTGTCAAGAAATAACTAAACAAAGGTATGAAAGAAATCAAGATCGCCGAGAAAAAAATGAAGATAGTTATAAAAATTAAGGTTTAAGAAAAAATTAAACAAAGATATGACAAAAAATCGAGATTGTTAAGAAAAAATTGAAGATAGTTATGAGAAAAATTAAGGTTTTCAAGAAAAAATTAAACAAAAGCATAACAAAAAATCGAGGTTGTTAAGAAAAAATTGAAGATAGTTACGACAAAAATTAAGGCTTTTAAGAAAAATTAAACAAAGGCATGACAAAATCAAGACTGTTAAGAAAAATTAAAGATAGATGTGACAAAAATCGTGGTTGTCAAGAAATAACTAAACAAAGGTATGACAAAAATCGAGGTTGGTTAAGAAAAAATTGAAGATAGTTACGAGAAAAATCAAGGTTGTTAAGAAAAATTAAATAAAGGTATGACAAAAATCAAGGTTGATTAGAAAAAAATTGAAGAGAGTTATGACAAAAATCAAGGTTGCTTAGAGAAAAATTAAGCAAAGATATGACAAAAACCATGATTGTTAAGAAAAATTAAACATAGTTATGACAAAAATCAAGGCTGACAAGAAAAATTAAGGTTAGGTTTAACAACAATCGAGGTTGTCAAGAAAAAATTGAAGATAGATATCTAAAAATCACGGTTGACTAAGAAAATGTTTAAAGAATTAAACAAATGTGTAACAAAAATCAAGGTTGTCTAAAGAAAAACTTTTAAAATTTCAACAAAGATATAATAAAAATCATGGTTGACAAAGAAAAATTTTGAAAAATTCAACAAAGGTGTAACAAAAATCAAGCTTGTATAGGAGAAAATTGAAGATAGGAATGACAAGAATCAAGATAAACTTTTAAAAATTCAACAAAAGTATAATAAAAATCATGGTTGACAAAGAAAAGTTTGGAAAAAGTCAACAAGGGTATAGCAAAAATCAAACTTGTTTAGAAAAAAAAATTAAAATAGGTATCTAAAAATCGCAGTGTTTGAAGAATTAAACAAATGTGTAACAAAAATCAAGGTTGTCTAAAGAAAAACTTTTAAAATTTCAACAAAGGTATAATAAAAATCGAATTTGTCTACAAAAAATTGAAGATAGTTATGACAAAAAACAAGGTTGTGTAAGAAAAATTTTTTGAAAAACTGAGCATAAGTATAACAAAAGTTAAAATTGCTTAGAGAAAAAGTTTTAAAATTGAACAAAGGTATAACAAAAATAGAATTTATCTAAAAAAATTAAAGATAGGTGTAACAAAAACCGATGTTGACTAAGAGAAATTTTTGAAAAATTGAAGAAAAGAAATTTTTGAAAAAAAGAATATAATCATAGCAAAAATCGAGTTTGCCTAGAAAAAATTGAAAATAGTTATAAAAGATTAAAAATGATTAAAAAAAAAATTAAACAAAGTTATATAATAAAAATCAAGGTTTTTTAGAGAAAAAATTGAGTTTAGGTATGACAAAAATTAAGGTTTTCAAGAAAAAATTAAACAAAGGTCTAACAAAAATTAACGCTTAAACGTGCACAAGTATTGCCTTTGAGATTAAAGTTAGAAAAAAAAATATTAAATCACTTTTTGGACGTAGTTAGAGTTTACTTAAGGTCAAATTAATACGATTCAGAACAGGAAACGACGTTCACGCTTCAGGAAATACGTCGTAACTATCTAGCGCAAAAACTTTATAAAATTGTTTTCAATAAAACTTATTAATCTTATTTTTTCTTTTAGAACTTATTAATCTTATTATTAATATTAATTTGAAACTAAATTAATTTGAAACATATAAACATTAAAAAGTAAAAGATAGGGTTTGGATCTTTTTGTTGGTTCATGGAGTCTAGGGTTCGGAACCGTAGGCGCATGACGTCAGCGCTCCACCGCGCTCCACCGAGGGTTCCACTGATGACGTCACAACCCTCGCCAAAAAACCATTACATACTACTGAGGTTTATTGTATTTCGAAGTCCATTAGCACACTGTGAAAAGGTTTTAACCGAATTTGCAAAAAGCTATGCGCAACTCAATCATTGCTGCCACAGTCAAGCTGATTACATTTACAGCAAGCATTTCATTTCATTGCAATTTGCCGCAAGTTGAACCAGAGCAACGAGGGGCATGTAAAATTATTTCTATCAGAAGAGAAAAATTGCAAAAAATACATTTTAAAAAACTTATTTTTGGTCTTCTTATTCAAATAAACTTTATTCTTTATCGCATGCCATAACGTTTATTCGTTTTTTGCTTCTTCCTTTTTCTGTTCTGCTTTCTAACTACTTTCAAATTTTTCTATTTTGCTATATTTTTTATGGCGGAACTGAAATGAAAGATACTGATATTGATACTGATACTGAATAGAGACTCTAAAAAAGTCTCTTCTTCAAATATAAAAACAATACGTGTTTTTTATTTTTCAGAAATAAACAAATTTCTTTGCTTTAAAAGAAATAATAACAATTATATATATGAAAGAAATAATATTCTAACTCATTAAACTTTCTAAGCGTTTATTTTTTTAATTGTGTAGTACTTTAGTACGACCATTGGGCTAAAGTTTATCATAATCATAGCATAACATATTTCGCCTGAACCATGAAAAATATGGAATAGTAACGTGTACAAAAAATCCGAAAGTAGTCACACTGGTGTATTCAAAAATAACAAATAAAAATATTTTGCACCAATTTCTATATGGAAACCTGAGAATTATCAATGTATGCAAACCCCCCGAAACCGGCTGGCCTGAACTTCCCCTACCGGACTTCTAACAACCAGCACTAATAGCAGGAGATTTTAACAGCCACCACAGAGAGTGGGGCTATCGCAAAATGACAAAGCAGGAGAAAAATTGAGCAATTGGGCAAATAACTCCCAAAACAAAAAAAACTTTCTTCCGGGTTTAAAGTTCGAGGCTGAGTGCCTATCATAAAATTCTTATTTTTTCCAATCTTCTTTGATTTGCTAATATGACTGGATAAAAAACTTTTTTGAGGCATTCAAGTTTATACACAAATAGCCGACCAATGCAATCAAACACTGGTTCAGCAGTGTTTGGTCAAACACAGCAGTGCTCTGCTGCGCGGAAAAACAACATACACATTCTTTAAAAAATAATCAATGTTACGGACGGAACCACAACTCTTTCGGTTTTTGGCAGTCTTTAAAAAGAATGTTTTTCCTAGAATTCTTTCGGCAAACTCTTTTCAGTAGAAATCGTTGGAAAATGACGAATTACAAGAAAACCACGGTTTATATAGGATTTCCAAACATCAAAAGTACGAGGGTTGCTGATTGGCTAAAAAAGTGGCTGAATAAAGCGAAAGAAAACATCAAGTAAGCTGGTTGCTGGTTGGCTAAAGAAAACAAGCACACGATTGGCTTTGCGCTCACTTGCGCCTCAAGCGAGAAAGCTTTAGTTCATAGATGAACTCTTTGTGGCGACAGAGAGAAGGTTCAACAGACGCTAGTAGTATGCAATGGGTCATTTCTTACACGTTGTGCCGGATTTGTGCCGGATTTGCGCCGGAGCTGTGCCGGATTTTGTGTCGGATCTGGCGGGGTATCCTAACCCTAACTCTATCCCTAACTCCCACGAGTTCGATTCCCAGGCAGAGCGACGAAGTCGCTATGAAACATAACTTATACCGAGCAACGAAATTGCGAGTTTGATTCTCACCCAAAGCGACGAAGTCGCGTTGAAACCTAACATATGTCGAGCAACGAAGTTGTGAGTTTGATTCCCAGGCAGAGCGACGAAGTCGCTATGAAACCTAACTTATGCTGCACAACGAAGTTGTGAGTATGATTCCCAGGCAGAGCGACGAAGTCACTATGAAACATAACTTATGCCGGCGCTAGAGAGCAGTGGAGGTGAGGAGGTTTTTTGTCCACTAGAGGCGCTAGAGAGGCAGGAGGGTTTTTGTCCACTGGGGGTGCCATAGAGGAGGAGGAGGGTTTTTGTCCACTGGGGGCGCCATAGAGGAGGAGGAGGTGGGTTGGGAAACGTAGTAGTCCTGAGTTCGATTCCCCACCAAGATAATAGAAAGTTTAATCTTTAGAAAATCAATGGTCCTGAGTTTGATTCCCCACCAAGATAATAGAAATATAAATCTTTAGAAAATCAGTGGTCCTCCCTAAAAAAGTTTGGTTTTCAGATATTTTTATTCAATTTTAAAACTTTTTTTTCTCTAAAAAACCGTGATTGTTACTATAATTTTGTTGAATTTTTATCTAGTCAAAAATTGTTCTTGGTCAACCTTGTTTTCTAGATAAATTCTATTTTTGTTATAACTTTGTTCAAATTTAAAACTTTTTCTCCGAACAACCTTGATTACCGTTTTAAGTTTTTTTTTTTTCAATCAACCTTGATTTTGATATACCTTTGCTTAATTTTTTTCTTGACAACCTTGAATTTTAGTTACTCATCTTCAATTTTTTTGTTATACCTAAGTTGGATGTTTTTCGTGACAATCTTGGTTTTTTATTCGTACTCGATTTTAAATTAATTGTCAAAAGTTTTCTTAAAGCGCACAATGAGCGAGCTCGTCAAAGGTTAAGAAAGTTACGATATGATAAGATATTATGCAGCTGCTGTCTGGATTTATATAAATTGATGAGACAGAAACCCGTCAAAGCTTTTCCTGTTTGTTGTCATACAATAACTAAATCGTGAAGAAAGTTACAATATTATGCAGCTGCTGTCTGGATTTATATAAATTGATGAGACAGAAACCCGTCAAAGCTTTTCCTGTTTGTTGTCATACAATAACTAAATCGTGAAGAAAGTTACAATATTATGCAGCTGCTGTCTGGATTTATATAAATTGATGAGACAGAAACCCGTCAAAGCTTTTCCTGTTTGTTGTCATACAATAACTAAATCGTGAAGAAAGTTACAATGTGGTAAGATATTATGCAGCTGCTGTCTGGATTTATATAAATTGATGAGACAGAAACCCGTCAAAGTTTTTCCTGTTTGTCATCATACAATCGCCAACCGGGCGAGTTTGGGCAAGTCAGTTTTATTGCACGATAAGCAGTTGTTTCGTGGGGAATTCCCTAGGTTTTTACCAGGTTTGTTTGTATAAGTTTTTTGGCAAAACTATGATGTAATCCATAACAGTAGGTATATAAAGCAACGTTTTTGTATATTTTATCACTCTAAAAATATGGATCAAGATTGTGTTGATGCTGCAGCGATATCTGATACTCAAAACTCCAAAGCTATCAAAAGAGAATGGGAAGCACAAATGTTTCGTTGTTCCTCTCCGCAAAATCCGCTTATGTGTGATGAAGAGGATCGCATGAGAACCTTTCCTGCCTCTTGGTGTGATGAGGAGCGCCCAACGCCACGCGAAATGGTGGATGCAGGTTTTTATTATAAAGGTTCTGGCGACCGTGTTCTTTGTTTTTATTGTGGTGGAGGTTTGTTTTACTGGAAACCGCATGACAATCCTTGGTACGAACATGCAAAGTGGTTCCCTATGTGTGAATTTGTTTTGAAAAAACAAGGAATAAACTATGTGGAGAAAGTATGCCAGAAACATTCGGATTTGCATCGACCAGGCATAAAAAATCCAACTCGAACTATTGCAGCGAACCACTTACGTAGTATGTTGTTTGATCAAATGCGAAACAATGCGGCAGCAAAGCAAAGAAATAAAAAATTAGAGGATCTTATGCTGTTTGATCCTCATGTAAAATATGCAAAAAGTATTGGGGTGGAGGACACCAAGATCCGTTATGCTCTATTAAATCAAATGGAAAAAAATCAATGCAATTTCTCCAATCGTCAAGAATTGTTAAATGCTGTATTAGATTTAAAAAAAGACGACAAATGTTTAAAGTGTAAAACTACAGAAAAAAATGCAGTATGCATGCCCTGTGGACACATGGTGCTTTGTTGGACATGCGTTCAAGACACCCCCTCTTGTTGGTTGTGTTCCCAATGGATCTCTGAAAAAATTCGCGTCTTCCAATGTTGAATATGTAAGATTAGTGTGTGACGTAAGTCTATTTCAAAACGTTGCGCAAGATTAGTGTGACGTAAGTCTATTTTAAAACGTTGCGCAATATCCGTTTTGTTGGTTATAAAAAGAGACGCATTTGCAAAACCTCACATTATGGAAACGTATACGAGTCAAGCGGACGATCTTTATCAAGAAGCAAACGAAATCGAGTACCCCAACTACGTTCCTCCTTATACAAGTTGTTACGAAAGTTTGTTAGAATTTGAAGAGATTATCACCAGAGCAAGAGAAATGGAAAGTGCAGCTAGAGACATTCGAAAAAATTTTAGGAAATTGCTGCATCTGGACTGACAATACCCACTTCATCACTATTGCGAAAAGCGATTATTAGTGTCAAAAGAGGTAAAGTCATGTTTTCAATGGATCAACTTGTTCAAGTGGTTGATGTGATGATGGAGAATCTTCCTTACATCCTTTTTCGTCCCAAATCCGAAACAAAAGAATATGTTGTTTTACTATTCTGGTCCACCAATATGGACGATGCTGCTTGTGAAGTACAAAAAAAAATGGAAATCATCAAACAAGAAATAGCAGTGGATCAGTTTCAATTGCGTTGTGTGGTGGAAAATGTACCAGCTGCAAGACGTCAATTGCTCTACTTACTCAACAACTACATCTTTTTAAAAGTGCAAAAAGACGATGTCTGCCACCTGTCTCCAGACAACTACGAACAACTGGAGACCTTTGTCAAGCTTTTAACTGAACCTGAACCAAGGAAAAAGCGAAAAGTGGATTTTATTGCAAGCACGCCTTGATTTGTTTTTTGTATTTTATTAATAAACGATATGTGTACAATCAATGTTGTGATACATCACGAATAAAGCGAGAGATAGAGCGATCGTTTTCAGTTAGATTTGACGTAAAATCAGATACAATAGCATGCAAAGGTACGCCGCGACAACGAAATAAAATAAAATAGACACAATAATGACCACAAAAACTGGAAAAGTACGCTTGTAAGGTTTTGCGATTGTAAATCCATCCTGATAAGGAGTAGGCATCCATGTAAGACTCGAGACCGACCAAGGTAGGGGGTAGTCCATAACTATCAAAATATTCCCCTCGACCGCGCTTGTCGAAATAAACCGCAACCCAATGTTCTCCAGGTTCACTACTCGGGTCCGAGTTGATGACGTAAGCAGACGGAAAAGTAGGTTTTTCCAATTGATCCAAAGCACAGACTTTTTTAAAGATGTTTTTGGTTTTCCAATCCTTCTTGAGCAAGCGTTCGATTTACAACGTGTTCATGCCGTATAGTCAAAAGCAACGTTTCTGTCTTGATCAATCTCCAGCAGGTTGTCGTGTTCGGCAAACACAATGACCGTAAGAGTACGTGCAGTAGCAGTAGCAAAATGAATTTCGATGCGTATGTTACCATGCTTTATCAATTCAAAACCGACCTCGCTTGAATCCATTTGGGGTGTGAGATCAAAAGCAAACAAAGCACAACCGTCTTTGTACTGTTCTCGCGAAATAGCATTTCCTGTGTCACGATAATATTGACCCGTTTGCGTAAACAAACGAACGTAACTTCGAATAAAACGATCGTTGGTGAAATCTGGTTGCAGTGGTTTGGAAGGGATTTGAACTCCGTCACAGTAAATCGTCATGAAGTTGATGCTGTTGTGTTAGAAATTAAAAGGAGATTTGGTGATGACACCGTTGTAAGCGTCATTGTCCACTACACCGACCACCATTCGTGTGGGCAATTGACCCAAAAACAAATTTTCTTTGGTGATGCTTCGATTCCCGGTCGGCACAGTAAAGCTCTTGACTTCCACACGTCGAAGCGGATATTTTGCAGTGCCGTGTTGCAAAGCTTTGACATGAGCAAGCTGTACAGCGGGATTGGGTTTTACTTTACGAACAAACAAGGTCACTTCTTTCAAAGACACTTTGTTATCTGCTTGGTTTGCGTTTCCATGCAAGCAAAAAAGATCGTTGGAACGAATCAAACGCAAACGCACTTCGACTCCGTTCAACAAATATCGATTTTGAAAAAACAAATCAAGATGCAATTTCCCCATCATATCCATTTCTTTGCTTTCTTCAGCCAAAGCTTTTCGTTTGGTGTAACCTAGGTTGGTAGCTCCACGAGTATTGAAATGTTCTGATGTGTTGCGGTGCCACAACAGAGCAGAAAGTTGGGAATTTTTTGCTTCTTGTCCAAAACTAAGCAAGTTTTCAATATAAGCTCGATAAGGATAGTTGTTGTTGGATTGTGTCACTAGCAAACCGTTCAAATAAACATCCACTTGCGTCCATAGTGCATGCAGAAAATTACATTCAGGCGCAATTTCCGCGTTCTTTTCCAAATCAGCTCCGGCTGCAGTAGTCACGCTTGCACGCACATAAAGAAAGCTGTTGGCAAGGTCGATGTAGTTGGAGTTTTCAGCACTAATCGTAAATTCAATAGGACCTGTGGAGGTCAATACAGATACAGGGTGGTATTCGGTGAAACTTTCTTCCTCCAAACTAGTTTGACTTGGTGGCACCGAAAACAAATCCAGTTGAGAGGTGGTGGATTCTGCCGAACTGGGATGTACTAACGTCGCCATGGTTTACGAGAAAATGTCGTGATGCCTCTTGCGTTTCTTCTTTTGTACTTTTCTCGGCGCTGCTTTTCGCTTTCCTACTTGTTGTTTAGCTGCTTTTCGCATTCCTACTTGTTGTTTAGCTACTTGTAAGAGATTGGAACCAGCAGCTCTTGCTTGATCGATGGCAGCTTGTTTGGCGTTTTTACCTTGTAAGACATCAGAAGCAAACTCGACACCGCTTTGTAAAACTTGTTTTCCGAGGGTTTTGGCACCTTTTTTGACCAAAGGAAGAACGCTTTTGGCAATGGAGCTAAACAGATTTCCTAATCCATAACCTTGCTGCACTCGTGCCCCAGCAAAATAAGGCATACCATGACCGACTTGAGACAAATAATAATTTTCATAAGCTTTTGCATCACAACAATATTTGACACGCATGTTTCTACTACCGTCGATTTCTTACAATAAGCCCGTTTTCCTTTGCATCTGGTTTTTATAACGAATTTAACTTTTTGGGTCGTAAATGTAAAGTCACAATCACTTTGCCCTTGCGAAAACGAATTGGTTTTCCTTGATCGTCACGAAGCGAGATGTGAATGTCACTAAGATTTTTCTTTAAGACGGGATGGTATTGTATTTTGTCATATCTTTTGGAAACATAGGCACCCGGGTTCCCTGTTACAGGAAGGACACCAATCAAGGGTGCAAGAGTATGACCAACCGTTCTGTGTTCGATGACATTGCAGTAGACATAGATGGCGTTCACGGTGTCTACGTTGGCAACGCTTACCGAAGTGTACTCTCCGATTTCCCGATACCATGTTTCTCGAAAACCCAAAATAGAAGCCAACTCATTCGAAAGCGTCACCACCACATCCGGTTTCGTGGTACCATTGCGGTCGGTCGTAGGTGCTCCTTTTTTGTGTTGGATGGACATGGTGGTTAGTTGTGTTTGAGGATTGTAAGTGAGATCAAAGAGAAAGTCAATTGGTTGCGTCAACACTCCTTCACTGACAAGCGTTTTGTTTTTATTTTGAAACTCTCGTCTCATTTCTTGAAGTATCTGACGCACGATATATTGAGGTTGTTGATAATAACCTGATGGAAGCACTGCTACAAACTCCAAATCACCGCGTTGGTAGAAAATGTAATATTGGTTGGTGTCAATGTTGTACCAAGTGTTGGGGTACAGAATCTCGGACAAACCCATCTCCCACGATCCAGACAAATTGATTTCTTTCGGCAAGTGAACCATGTAATCCGAAAGTTTGTTTTCAGGATAAATGTCCATAGACGAGTTACTGGGGAGGGTGAGGAACATGTTTGGTAAGAATAGGTGACGGGAGCAAATAACCTACAGAGCTACTAAGCAGACTAATCCAGAGTTCTTTGTTGTCGTTGCTTTGTGTTAAATTGTACAAACTGATCGACACGACTACGTAAATAACCAAAACTTGAGCACCAAACAAAACAATGTCAAAGGTTCTCAAAGGAGACATACCATGTCTTTTTCTGACACCCAAGAATTAAAAGAAGCAGGATATCCAAACCACTTTACTAAAAATTCAACACCTTTCTTGCGCTTGCGTTGTTGGAGAATACGCTCGATTCGAAACACGTCATCCTTTTTATAGATTTTTTGCAACTCTTCTTCGTAAAAAGTTCCTTCCAACCATTCGCCTTGTAAGTCTTTTATTTTGTAATAAGGAGGATTGTCTCGAAACACTTGAGCAACTTGAAACAATTCGTCCGTCCAACCGGGTAAGTAACCTTTGCGGAACCGCATTCGAGTCATGGACAGTCTGACTTGATCACCTACTTTCAATTTTGGTTTTCTTAACTCGGGGTCGGCATAGAGCGTGAGCCAAACCGTTTCTTGGTTTTCAGAGTTGACTGAATTTGGAGCACGTCGAATGGATCGGTGATAGGTGTTGTTGTAAGATTCAACCAGAGCAGGCAGCACTTTCACGTATCTTCGGCTGTTGGTGTAGGTAAAATAACGCCATAGTTTCTCCTTTAAAGTGCGTATAAATCGTTCAGCAATAGTTGCTTTTGTGTCGAAATTTTGAGTGTGAAAATGTTTTATGTGATGTTGTTTCAACCAGGTTTGAAAGGGTCGATTCAGAAACTCACGTCCCATATCCGTCTGCAATTTTTGAAACTTACCAATCTCAGGCATTAACTGCTCAAAAACTTGGATCATGTCAGAGCTGGTTTTGTTTTTCAAGTAAGCAGTAAAGGCTTTTTTGGAGAACACGTCAATGACCACCAAAATGTATTTATATCGGTCGTTGTACGACTTGAGCAAAGAAAAATCAATGAGATCGGCTTGCATTTGAAAGTTGGCGCCAGGAACAATTGTTTTTCGGCGCTTGAAATTTTTTCGTACGGGTTTGTGAAGCGTATAAGTGTCTTGCGATTGCAACCATTCTTGGGTTGGTTTTGGAAAACGGTGGGCTCCCGAGAAAGAAGCTTCTTTTTTAGGGACATAATAATCTAAACGCTCTCCCATAGCATCGATTCAAACTCGCGTGCACCGGGTAAAGTTGGGTCTCGTTTCTTTAGAGTAGATTGAAACAAATCGTCGATATGGGATCCCGGTACCACTCGATCGTCTAAAAGCATTTGTCCGTCTTCATTCCAATCTAAATTCTTTTTGCTAGTGGCGTCTTTGAACAGTTTTTTGGCTTTGGTTCGCTTTTTAAAACGCTTTAACACTGCACTTTCAGACAAGGGTTTTTTCACTGGTGTTTTCGGTTGAAACTTTTTCAGAAATAACTTTGATTTTTGCAACGCCTCGTTATATAGAGTTACTTTCTCGCTGTCGGGTCGGTTGGAAGTTAAAATTTCTTGCATTTTAGCATCCAGTTCAGAAAGCACTTTTTTATCTGTGACTTCGTGTTTGTTTTTGAGTTTTTCGTACACTTCAGGTTCCAACGCAATTAATTTTCTCATTTTATAAGACTCCCTACCACACCACTAATGACCGGAGCGAGTGCAGACAACAAGATGGGTAAAAATCCACCTTTTTGTATAATTCTTCGTTTTGTTTTTAACGCTACCTTACGATCAGCCAACTTCCGAAGTTTGGTTTTGTGCGATTTTAATTTCCGCTTGTGATGATGCGATATCTCGACGTTTCCTTGCAACACGTTGTGAGCACAGTCACAAAGACGACGTATTAACTCGGGCGATGCTTTGTCTAAAATACGCTTTTGCAAAGGTGCAGGGGCTTTTTGTAGCAAACGCAAGGTGGGTCCGTTTTTTCGCAAGCGGTTCATTGATAAAGATAATGCGTGTCTTCTGGAAAAATCCCTGAATGCAGACGTTGGTTATCGTGTGTTTCGCAGCGTAAGTCAATCACCAAATAACCTCTGTCGGATGATACAGCATTTTTATAGGCCTCCAGTGCGTTTTTATATGTTTTGGGGTAGACCTGACGTAAGAAATGCGCAATTTGATTCACATCCCTACAACTTTTAAAGAGCACCATAATTTGTGCATTGAGACTTATTTCACGCAAACCTTTATGAAACAAATTTTGCACGATCATGAGAACACTGAAATGAAAGTGGTGGGAGTAGACGCTATAGATTTTGGATAAGAATTCAGAATTGGCAAACATCAAATCGTCTAGTATTAGAAACGCGTCTCGACTTTCTTTTAGATCTTCAAGACTTGGCATGCCCTGTTTAAAGTTTACTTTATCCGTGTAACGATCAAACATTGCTTGCCACACCTCGTAATGATAAACAACCTGCTTGATTTCAGGGCAAAGTTGTTTTAGACTGTCTATAAAACGTAGGACCCAATAAGACTTTCCAACTCCGGAAGGTCCGCTTACCACAAAACTAGTTGGGTTTTGAAATCGCAAAGACATTATGCTAGCTCTTCGTGGGGCAAAATGAAAGCAAACGTCATCACATAACCCTTTTGTAATGAATGCACAAACTTCGATAGTTAAATACATTGACAGAAAAAACACAGAAAAAATATGGATGAAAACACAAAATTCGATAGTTAGGAAAACTTCACGAAAAATACACAAACTTCGATAGTTGAAAAATTCACGGAAAACACAGAAAAACATGGATAAATACACAAACTTTGATAATTAAATACATGGAGGAAAAATTCACAAAAAAAAAAAAAAAAAAAAACCACGTTGCGTGAGCCTTTTTTGATGAAGTAAAATTTGGAAAAAAAAGTTATAAATTTAGTTAGTGGTTTTATTCAAGAGATACGAAAATTCACAAACAGATTTAAACAATTAAAATGTTTATGTGAGGTTACGAAAAGCGATGTAAGGACACAAACAAGTAAAAACGCTTTATTCAGAATGCACAAAAATTTTAAAAATGAAATATTTTATACAAGGTTACGAAAATTTAAACAAAGTCAGAAAAAATTTTCAAATCTTTATGTGAGGTTACGAAAATTTAAACAAAGACAGAAACGACTTAAAAAACACTTTATTCAGAAACGCATGAAAATTTTAAAAATCAAATGTTTTATGTGAGGTTACGAAAAGTTAAACAAAGACAGAAACAACTTAAAAAACACTTTATTCAGAAACGCATGAAAATTTTAAAAATCAAATGTTTTATGCGAGGTTATGAAAATTTAAACAAGGGAAGCAACAATTTAAAATAAATTTTGGTTGGTTACGATAATTGATCAAAACATTTACAAAATACTCAAATTTTCAAAGGTTTGGTATGGATGCCGTCGTCCAAAACGATTCTTTTTACTGTAGATAGAAACTGTTTAACCCTTTTTTGGTTTGTGCGTACGAGAAGATTCTACTTTGATGGCTACGAAAGCCGCGATTGGTTATGGAGTGAGGTTGATTGCTTTCTAACACGTTACGATATTGGTTGAATGTCAAAGGGTTTTGACGAATGCACACACCTTTGCTTACTTGTTTATTTTTATCTCCTACGCAGAAGTATGTTTTCGATGTTAAAGAAATTTGTTTGGTTCCGCAATATTCAACTTTCATTAAACCTAATGTTCTTTGGGTGAATCTATAATATTTTTCACAGCATTCTTCTTTGTTCCAAATTTGGTTACTTGTTCTTTGTCGAATGTAAGATTCTACGTGTTCTGGGCAAGCTTCAGCAGGCAACCAACGAAGTCTGGCTCGGAAATATTCTGCTTTCAAATGCTCGGGAACGCAATCGTCTAAGGTGTGGCGACTGATGGCAAAATACATCGAGTCAGTGTCGCTTTCCAACAACTCAAAACATCTTTCAGGTATGTATTTTTTTAAAAAACAGTAGAAAAATTTTAAAATATGCAATTTTGAATTTAGATAGACGTTTAAGCCAATTTGTATCGGTAAATCGTGGCGTATACTGTGTTTTAAACTTTTTACCTCGTAAACATTGGAACCGATTTCGTCGAGGTGAATAAAACGCGGGTCGTTGATTGCTTTGTTGATGGTGTCTTTAGAGTGGTAACTTATATTTCGATGCTTATCCTTGTTTAATAAACTTGCTGAGTATAGTGAGTTTCCGGTGAGTTTGTTCGTTAACGCGATGACTGTTTTTGATTTGTCGAGATCGGCTTCTCTTCGCGAGTTGACAATTTCGTTGGCTAACTTTTCAAAACATTTTTCTGGATGAAATTGAATAAATTCATAAATTCTGGTAATTTTAAGTCCTAGATTTAAATAAAATTTTGCCATTTCTGTGTTAATTAAAATCTCTTTCCCAAAATAACTACTAATTAAATATTTTTTGGGTTTTTTCAATAAGTCATGTTGTTCTGCAACCTTCTCCATGTAAACACCGATATCCTCTCTTGCTATGTTTGTATTCTTGATAATTGGCGGGAAATCTCTACAAAAATGTTTTAAATCTTCCGGGGTGTGGATATCCACAATTAGAAAACCGTACAATTCTTTATTTTCAATGCCTTTCAAAATTTTTTCAAATGATAGTTGATATTTTGGTTGCACGCATTTCAACGTTTTTAAAAAAGAAACAATTTCGGATTGCTTTTTCATTTTCAGCCACTCACACTCTCTGATAGACACTACACGAAACCCTTCCTCAGTAAGGGCTTGTTTTTTTTCCTGCGTTGCTTTTCGAATTTGACTGAAAGATATATTTTTGATTGGGTGTGTTTCCTGAAGACTACCGTCTGCGTTACGATTTGCATTGCATACATCACAACCATGCCAAAAACACCCGTCAAATTCGTATATTGTGTTTGTTTCTTGACAAAAACCGTCTACTTTAAAACTATATTTTGAAACGTAACGCTCACCAATGTTATATCTACTTTGAATGAAGTTCCCTTCTTTTTGTTGCATGAAGCTTAACCATTGATGGGACATCAATCCGTATCTTGAGCAGGAGTCCGGTCTGTAATTTTCTGATTCTTTGTATCTGCAGAAATAACCTGTCGGGTTGTTTTGAGCAATGGCGTGCAAATAAAGGGAATTTGCATCCAGACCTAGAATTTTTTCTGTTGTTTCCGGGTTCGAAATTTCGTGGCTTCTTATTCGGGTTTCTCCTGCTGCAGCATACCGACAAAAAACAATACTGAGTCCTCCGGTAAGTTGACTTCTCAAAGTTTTGTATAAATCCGAATGTTTTTTTGGAAACAAACAAAAAAAACTATCTTTTTCAATTTTTTGCATCATTCTTAGCTTCGCAATTCCACTAACTGAAAACGAGCGTTTAAAAATATCTAAATTTTGTTGTTTGTAGGGAATTAATAAATTTTTAACAGCTTGAATAAAAGGTACGCAATCCAAAAGATTATAATAAACCAACATTTCACGCAAACTCTTCCATCTTTTTTCCAACCACGTTTTTTGAACTAAAGCATATTCCTTTGTTGTAATATTCGATTTTGTCAAAGACGAATAAAAAGCTTGGTGATTTGGTAGGTCGCTCTCTAATTTTTCTAAACTGTCCACAAACTCATAGGGAAAATGGAATTTTTCCAATTCGCTTCCGTATGCAATCAAAAACTTTCTGTACGAAAAACCGGGTGCAAGAAAATGTTTTATATCTAGAAACCGCAACGTCGATGTTTTGATGCAGAGATAGGTGTTGGCTTTTTTAATTACAAAATCAATTTCGTTCAGTAGACGTTCGATCAAAATAGGTTTGACTAAGTTTAGATCGTACGATGAAGAATTGAAACCTAGGACTATCAGCTCGCGGCAGTACGAATCGAATTCTTTCAGTAAATTTTCTTTTCTTATGTGGTCACTGCTTTCCAAAGCTTCAAAAGTAGTTCGAAATTTTTCCTTCACAAGACGGTAAGCAGACAAAGATATAGCTTCCAAATAATCTATTAAATTTTGAATTAATTCCTTTTCATCGCCAGACGTTATAAAACACTTTCCTTCCTCAAACCCGGGAACGTTCGATGCAATTCCAACACTCATTGGAACGTGACGAGCTTCAAACATCAACTTCGGTCCGTTTTCAGGTAGCTGATCACGACACAAATACGCTTCAAAATCGTAGCATGCATAGTATGGGTAAATACGATCTTGCTTGGGCACCTGTATTCCAATTTGTTCAAGCTTTTCAAATATTGTATGCGGATTATGGTAAACGCCTCCGGGGAAACTTTCATAAACTGTAGTTGTGCATGTTTTCGTATGACGATAGTAATCAGAATTTCGATACCATAGCTTATCACAATGCTTACATTGATACACAGAGCAATATTTTTCAAAATCTATGATTAAACTCAAGTGGTTTTCAAATACATTTACTTTCATTGTTTCCTTGTGCAATTCGCGGCTACGTTGAATTAATTTTGCTTTGCTATTTTCCAATTCATAGGCAACAATATTAATTTTATAAAAATTTTCGAGTTCAACAAAATCATACAAACTTACTCCGGAAAATTTCTCAATTTCAAAATGGTTACAGTATTCATAAAACAATTGTTTTGCAGCGCGATTACAGCGATGACGATCAGCACCACGGAACACGGCCAGACATCTGAAGAAACAAAGATTGTCTTCCGCCGAAACGTTTGCAAGTCCGCGATTGTTCACTATAAAATCGGGTAATCCGACAGATCCCCCTAACGGCGCGTCTTGCAAGTGGTTGACGTAGAAGGTGATGTTTGATATCTGAACGATTTTCCACTTGGTATCTGGTCGCGTTATGCTCTCTATGAAATTTTCTTCAGCTATAGAATTTAAAAAATCGAGCAATTCTTGCCTATTACTTATCAACAAAGCGGTTTTTAACATCAAATGATTATTATACGAAGCATGAAAATATCGCAATTCCTCCGTTTCAATATTTTTTAAAATATATGCCAAACTGTAATTAATTTTAAAGCGAGTTTTTTGTTGTTTCAAAATGATTTCTAAAATTTTTTCAATTAACTCTTTCAAATCTTTATTATAGTAAAAATTAAATATACTCTGTACTTTGTTGTTTCTGATAAAACTTCGAATGCTCGACCAATATTTTTTAACGAACTCTTTTAAATTAGGATCTGATTCTTCAATCTCTTCTTTTTGCATGATTTGGTGTTTCGATTTCTTTTTAACTGCAGGACATTCTACAGGAACCGCTGCTTCGTCTTCAATTTGGTGAGCGCGACGTTTTATTTTTAAAGACTTTCTTTTACTTTGTTTGTTGACTTTGCTCGATGTTGCTTGTTCGTTTCTGATAGAACCTGCTTCAACCCCATCTCTACTCGATGTTGTTTGCTCGTTTCTGGTAGAGCCTGCTTCAACCCCATCTTTGCTCAACGTTGCTTGCTCGTTTCTGGAGAACGCTTCCGAAATATCTAGGTTAGTGAAATTTGTTTCTTTGTTGGGGGAAAGATTAGGGACCTCTTTTGTCTTTGAACAATTATGTTCTTTTAAAGAACTAACACTTTCAAATTGTTTTGAACATTGTTTGCATCTGCAACAAATTTTTTGATGTCTTCTCAAATTGTCTACTCTTGCAAAAGTTTTTCCGCATTTTGAACATGTTACCTCGGTTGTTTTATCGTGAACAGATAATATATGACGTCGTAAACGATCTTTTCGTAGAAACGATTTCTCGCATAATGCACATCCATAACTTTCATTACTATGAGCTGAAGCTACATGCCTCATCAAATTGCTTTTCAGCGTAAACGCTTTCGAACATATACTACAATTAAACGACATTGTCTACAATAATATCAAGTGTCTGCAGCAACCGTATTTATATACACCTCTTTGGATGACGTCATAGATTGCACCATCTTTTGTAATCTTTCTCTAGAAGACTTTTTCATTGCTGATGTGTTCTTGCAATAGAAGGACAGCTGCTTTAACCTCGTCACGGACAGCTGAAAGATTGCTGACGTGTTCTTGTAATAGAAGGACAACTGCTCCAACCTCGTCACGGACAGCTGAAAGACTACTGACGTGTTCTTGCAATAGAAGGACAGCTGCTCCAACCTCGTCACGGACAGCTGAAAGATTGCTGACGTGTTCTTGCAATAGAAGGACAGCTGCTCCAACCTCATCACAGACAGCTGAAAGATTGTTGACGTGTTCTTGCAATAGAAGGACAGCTGCTCCAACCTCATCACAGACAGCTGAAAGATTGCTGACGTGTTCTTGCAATAGAAGGACAGCTGAAAATTTAGAATAAGATCTTTGACGCTCTATCTGGGATTCATACTCGCAACTTCGTTGCACAGCATAAGTTAGGTTTCATAGCGACTTCATCGCTCTGGGTGAGAATCAAACTCGCAACTTCGTTGCTCGACATAAGTTAGGTTTCAACGCGACTTTGACGCTCTGTCTGGGATTCATACTCGCAACTTCGTTGCTCGGCATAAGTTATGTTTCATAGCGACTTCATCGCTCTGGGTGAGAATCAAACTCGCAACTTCGTTGCTCGACATAAGTTATATTTCAACGAGACTTCGTCGCTTTGGGTGAGAACCAAACTCGCAACTTCGTTGCGCGGCATAAGTTATGTTTCATAGCGACTTCATCGCTCTGGGTGAGAATCAAACTCGCAACTTCGTTGCTCGACATAAGTTATATTTCAACGAGACTTCGTCGCTTTGGGTGAGAACCAAACTCGCAACTTCGTTGCGCGGCATAAGTTATGTTTCATAGCGACTTCATCGCTCTGGGTGAGAATCAAACTCGCAACTTCGTTGCTCGACATAAGTTATATTTCAACGCGACTTCGTCGCTTTGGGTGAGAACCAAACTCGCAACTTCGTTGCTCAGCATAAGTTATGTTTCATAGCGACTTCGTCGCTCTGTCTGGGAATCGAACTCGTGGTTTTAGCTAAAGTTAGGGTTAGAATCCCCCACCCGATTCGACGCTTGTTCCGCCACAGATCCCCGCCGATCCCGCTAGATTCCCCGCTAGATCCTCCGCCATCCCCCGCTAGATCCTCCGCTAAATCCCCCGCTAAATCCCCCGCTAAATCCCCGCTAATCCGGCGCAATTGCTAAGATTTGACGCATCCCTTACTACCGACGCTATGTAGGTTGCTTCTAGCGCCGCAAGATGAAAAGACGATTGTCCCACAGCTAAAAATGTCGAATTTTTCCGCGCAAACTTTGTTATCTAGCAAATGTTGACCAATAGCCGAATCCGAATCCGAATCCGAATCCGAAATAGATGCATTTTAAATAGATTTACAATGACGTCTAGGGGATCTTTTGAGGTTTAACTTGATTTCTAATAAATTTTGAGACTTGTTGTCGAATTTGTTCTTCCTGTCGCTGGGACGTTCTACCTGCCTACACACTATCACAGTGGCACAAGTATTTGTATACAATATTGCTTCGCTTATGAGCAGGTAAAACGTCCTTTTGAAAAGAAGGTAGCACCTTTTCTGAAGAGAAAATAATTCTTGCCGACACTGACCCGAAACAATTGTTGCCTGCTGACTTTTTTTGTTTTTCGTATTTGAGGGAAATATTTTCAATCCAAGGTAATTTTAAATGTAAAAAACACTTTTCAGAGCCGAATCGTTTGGATGTCTGAAAGTTTGAAATCTTCTTTTTAATTTCTGAATTAATAACTTCTTTTGGATAGCCGTTTTGTCGCAAGGTATTTTTGATTTTGTTGACTTCATATGAAAGCTTTTCCGGGGAGCAAATTTCAAGAGCTCTATGAACAAGAGTGCCAATGAGATTCGTCTTCCTCTTCTTTGGTCCAAATGAATCCCAGCGTGTATATTGTTCTGTGAATGTGGGTTTTCTGTAAACTGAGGTAAGAAACTTTTTGTTTAACCTATATAAACTACGCTTTTCTTATTTCTTGATGTTTTGGTTGAAAAATCTAACAATCTTTAGGGCCTTCAGACAATTACACTAACTTTTTGTAATTGCATTTCACTTTGCTTTTAAAGTAACAGGCGGTTTTTATGTTGAAACTTTTCTTGCAATGAAAAATTCGGCGTATTTTTATCATAAGTTTATTTGTTTAAAAAAATTTTGTTAAAAGCTTATAACTTTTGGATGTGGGTTTTGCAAACAGAAAGAGGGAATAAAAAAAGACGTTTGATGCGATTGAATTTTAATAAAACAAGGGTTTTCAAGTTGTATAAATTAATGAAGGTTCTTAAGTTTTAGATTTAAACAAATGACTTCTTTGCTTTAAAGTAATTTTTAAGCCAAAGTTTTCAAAACGGTCCTTACTTATTGCAAACTGTTTGATAAACTTATTTTGAAAGTTAAATAAAGATCAAAAAAGCTCTACTCTGAAAATTTAAAAAGAACTTTTTATGTAGACGTTAAGTAAAGACCATTTTTGGTCTTCATTTGCCTTTAGCAATAAATTTTATCTTTGAACTCAAAACGTCATTTTTAAAAAATTTGATATTACTCCTGGTCTAATATGATTATCTTATTATATTCTGAAGGCTTTGTAATTTTAACATAACCCAATACAGTAACTGTAAACCTCTGAATAAAATCAACTTAAATCCTTACTTACGGATGACCTGGGCTATTTTAGAAAGGCTCTTCCACGTAAAACCAGATAAAGCTCCGGGCTCTAATTTTATTTCCACAGAGCTTAAAATCCATGTTTGAGCTGCTTTGAAGTCTTGATTACATAACTTTCTCATTTCCTCCTTACGTCAACTCCAATTTAGAAAATCTACGGAATAGCGCTTGTAGTCACGATTCGAAAAACAAAGAAGGCTGGAGAAGACTCAAAAAGTTATTGACAAATTTATCAACTTTACGTGCTTTGCAAAAAATTTGAGACGCTTATCTACGTCCATAACGAGCCAATTGATGGTTTTGCCGCAAAAAGTCAACTATGGATCAAGTCATTCTGTTAATTCAAATCATCGACGATTTTCCCGAGACTAAGAAGAATGCCAGTGCTATTTGTCAACCTGACAGCTGCACATGACACTGTTATTTCATACAAACTTGACTTTAACTGCAAGCTGCTGAGGTTTCTGGCGGATAAGAACATGGTTTAAATGATTATGAAACTAGTTCGCAACAAAGTTTTACTCTAACGGCGAGAGAGGAAAATAGTCTCGGGTGTCAGAGAAACATTGTTCCTCCAAAATCAATCACAACTGATCTTTTTTTAACATCTAGAAGTATAATCTGTTTTCCACAATTTTCAGATTAAAAAAATGTGTTGAAAAGAGCTAAAAATTACAATATTCATCATTGCGTTTAGTTTCGATTTATTTTGATGAAAAACTTAACAAATCATTCAAGTTTTGTCACCACCGTTTGGCATTGCGCAAAAAATTTTCTTCGCGTGTCCCGCTGCTGAGGTAACTTGCGGCCTAAGGATGGGTGCTGGTGCCAAAACATCAGATACAGCTCTCTTATTTTTAGTCTATTCAACAACCGAGTACTGGAATTTTATTTGTTCACGCAGCGCACGTACATTATAGTGTCTTGAATGACGCTTTGCGCGTAGTCACTGAATCCCTCCGTCCCACTCCAACGGACCACTTACCAGTTTTTTCAAACATCCAGCCATTTGAAAATTTTCAACTAGGAACGACACTCTTTTTGACAAAATGTGTTACTTTAAACATGTGCTTCACTACTTTTTCGAACCTGCGGCACACTTTGAAAGATTTCAAAATTTTGCAAAACACCTGGACCTAGCAAAGAGGTAAATTTTGAACGCTTTCCGTTACCTGAAATTTTATTTGGCTGTCATAAAAAGCTCAAAAATTTCAATCTAAACTCTAAAAATAAAGTGATGACTTTTTTTTCATCTGAATTTACGAATTTGCGCATATCGTGCACAATCGAACCTGAGAAATAATTGATCAAAAAATAGTTGTCAATTTATTTTTGGAGAGTTTTTATGTTCACTGAATAAAGCTTGATATGAAGAAAAGCCTTCGAAATTTAGTAAAGACCAAAAAAGGTCTTAACATTACACAATGAGATGTATTCGTACAATAAATTTTTTAAGTTTGTTGGTGGCTTCTTCCAATAAACATAACTTATTCCGAATATCAAAGAGTGTGTTTGTCGTTTTTCCGCAGCACACAAGATGCAGAGCACTGCTCTAGATCCTGACTATGGTTTATTCATCGGTTATCAAATGTCTTTCAATAAACACGAAAGTCTAAAACCTTGTTTGTTTCAGCTGCGCAAAAATGTGAACAATCTTGCTAAATTAGGCATCTGTTCCGCCCAGTACATGAATCATAGATTGGACACAGAGTAATGTGAGAGTACATCTAGACCTTGTGCTTTCATTACCTGTGTCTTGCCTCTACCCAGCTTGTTTAAAATAGCGTGCTCAGAACAATTTAAATTGAGCTTAAAACGCCTGCGACGAGTCTAGGACAACTGGCCACAGCTTAACTAACCAGTCGCCTGCGTCTAGTTGGATTGCGCCCAGTCGGTTGGGGCCAATTGGCATTCCGCCTGCGGAGGTAGGTGTATTACGGAATGTACATTTTTATTTGTGCATAGCCAAATGGGGTCTCGTTCCTTTCTCTCATTGCGAATGCGCTGCATTGCAAATTTTTTCTCTCATTTTATTTGTGCGTAGAAAAATGGGGCCTCGTTCTTTTCTTTTATTTTTTTATTTTTTTTTATTTTTATCTCCATATTTATCCTTCTGACTCTCAGGAAAGCGGTAAGCGATTACCCTGACCTTCTTCCGGAGAAGATCGATTATCCTGCCAAGATATTGCTGTCCGTTTGTAATTTAACAGATATGACTTTAATTTTGAATTGCTTGCCAAGACCACCAAGTAGGAAAAAGTGCTATCGGTTTCTATCTCCAAACCCAGGAAAACTTAGCAGTCGGGAGGCACGTTCTTGCTAGGAAAAATCAAAAGTACTAAGCTATTCTTTCTTAATACTGCCATACCTATCTTCTTCAGAAGAGTTTTTTAAAAATCAATAAGAAGACTGGCGGTTTCCTGGTCTAAAGCAGCAACAACACAGAAGTATTTAGTAGCGGCCGTAAAGTGTCTTTCCCAAGGCCACAACGAAATGGCACGAGTAGGTTTTGAAACGAGACCATGTCGATCACGATCCCGGCGCTTTAACCACTTGACCATGCATATTTTTGGATAAAAAAATGCTGTTGTTTTGCTAAGATTGGAGCATAATTACGCTAACTTTTTTTTATTATAAAAAATACAACTTTTTTTATTATTTGTAAATAAGTGTTTCAAATATGCCTACATTGCTATTGGCAAACGTGAAAAAACAATTGACACTATAGAGGTTCATATTTGATATTACAGCTGCTTTTCAGGCACATTATTAATAGATTGGTACATTTTTAAGTTTTCTCACGTTCTGAATATTTTTAACAATTTTTAACCAAAATATACCATCTCATGTTCATTAGAAATACAAAGTTTTTATAGATAAAAAAACGCTAATGAATAAGTGCCAGTACTGTTATAAATCAATTTTTTACCGTTGCATTAAAAATTATTATTGTTGCAACAATACAGATTTGCTTTTTATTGTCATACAATTTTTATTCTTGTACGAGTACAAAATATATACTTAAAAAAAAATCAGGCAATTATATTACCAAACAATTAAACAGAAAAACAAAAAAATATTTAATTTTCTCGAAAACAATTTCTTCATCTGTAAAAACTAGGTGGATAGTAAATAACATTGTTAAGTTTAAAAAAACTAATACAAACAACAAATTTTAAAAAGAATAATAAAGCAAAAAGTTATAAAAATGTTGCCGACTTCTAGGAAGTTTGTTTTAATATCTAATAATTCGATTTTGGTTAATTTTATCTGGATAGGTATTTTTTGCTATGGCAAGCTCATAGAATCTTTTTTCTTGTAATCTGTTTTAGGTTATTGAAACATCCATTTCTAATGTTAAAAAATAAACAATCTAAAGTTAAGCTTGCTATAAAAATTTTTTTAAATTGGAAAGTTCGCAAATGGCAGCATGTAATTCAATTAAGTTGCTAACATTACGTTTCGAATACAAAAAATTCTGAAACTAATTCTGAAACCATCACTTTGCTACTTCTGAAAACTAATTCATATCTGTGTTTTGGAAAAGTTTAGCTACACATATTATACTTTAAGTTTACCAAGTTTTGAACTATTGCACATCGTGCAATATCAGCTTTACATATGGTTTTCCAACTATTTTTTTAATAACCAGTCTGAAAAATATTCTAATCAATTATTGATTTCAGATGTTTTTTGTGTGGCCCAAACAGCGCCATCTAATGGAAGTGTTGTATCTTTGCACGTATACACAGGTTTATTAAACAACAATAATTAACATTTACAAAATAATACTTAGCCAAAAATAACCTTATTCAAATAGAAGGCTTTTAGTTCGTTTACTATAATAGCTTGATGACTTTGAACTGATGATGATTCGAAACAGACGCGCAAATTTAACTTGATTATGCTTGGAGATACGCTGTTGATTATGTATGGAGATACTTGCAAAAATTATGCTTGGAGATACGCTCAATAATTGTTCGAGAAGAAGGCGCTAATTAAGATTAAGAAGCACTTAAGAAAACACTCCGTCATCGATTACACAATACCACAACAGGAAGCATGGATTGTACAGACGATTTAAAATTTGGCAGCATTTGCACATTTACATGCAATCAAGGATTTGAGCTTAATGGAAATAAGTAAATCAGCTGCATTGATAAATTTGAAGATAACACGTTTGGTTTATGAAATTCAACCACTCCAGTATAAAACAACTTCTTGCTGAACGGATCAAATTCTTTAACCCAGTGTTTCTTAAACCATGGGTCGCTGAGGCTATGCGTGTGGGTCGCGAAGGCTTATAAATTATCGCGCGTAAACGAAAAAGATCTGTGCGCAGAAGGTTTGAGAAGTGAAGAACCTTCTTGAGTTGTCGTTACGAATTTAAGAAGAAAATGAAGAAAATCGGAATTACAGTAGATTCTAGGAGAAGACTTTTTTTTTTAGAGATCACTACGTTTTCACCACGCTCAGTCAAATTTACTTGGGTCGCCGAAAAAAAAGTTTGAGAAACACTGCTTTAATCCACGTTTACCTTAACCTCTTAGTAGATGTTCAATGTTCGATTCAAGCTGTTCCTTCCAATAAAATTAACTGCTCCAATGGAAGAGAGAAAGGAAGCGTGTGCTTATTTACCTGTAACTGGGGTTACAAGCTGGAGGGAAACAACAGGAATACTTGTATTCATGATAGAAGAAGAAATAGAATTGGAGGTTGGTCAACGCCATGACCATCTTGTGGATTTTCGCACCTTGTTTGTTTAGATAAAGTTGCGCGCGACGTCATTTGTTTTGATAAATGCCTGACTACGTCGTCGTCCGCGCTTATTCGCGCGGAACTAATCATAAATCGTTTGACCGTTTGAACATTTTCGCTTCGAGCAAAATCATGTGACGAAAAACGCTTTGTCAGCTGCGTCTAATAGATTGGTTCTGAAGAATGAATAGTATTAATAGCAAAACTGGTTTATTCAAATATTAAAATATTGTCTGTAATTTGGCCGCAAAAAGTTCGTGAGTTTGTTTTTATTGGTTTTTATTGAAAAAATTTGTATAATTGTGTTGTTTTTTATATATACTGTATAGTTGCAAATAAGAACTGTTAGTAAATCTCAAATTTGTGTATTAAAATTTTAACGTTCGTGGTGGATAACGCGTTCCGATCCTCAACGACTATTAAGGCATTCCAGTTTTTAAAATTCTGTGCAAGTGCCGCGTGGCGTGGCGGTGCACATCTTGCAGAGGTACTTTTATCGATTTATAGTCGTAGTTGCTTTGAAGAAATGCTTATACTGTATAAGTTAAATATTTTTTTAAAACGTTAAACAGTAGCAGTCAAGGAATTATCTATAAATATTGTTTAAAACTGAACATTAAAACATAAAACATGAACAAAGCTTAGCCTATTCCGCGTTCTATAATTCCGGTTAAACAATTTCATGTTATTTATATCCTATTTTTGAAAATTTGATTTTATAAAAAGTGTACGTAAAATTTTATAAAATTTTTATAAATATTATAATGATATTAATTTAATATGCTCAACTAAAAAACAGCTATTTTTCATAGTTTTTGTACTGTTGGTTTAAAGAAAGTTAAAGATAATTTTTTTGGAAATTATATTGGATTGCACAGAAGAACTATTCGATAGAGGCAAAGTTTGTTTGTTTTTTTTTCTGAAAAAACAAACTAATCATTTGGTTAATTGTTTCATGGCAACAGTAAAAAACAAAATGTTTAGTTAATGGCACAACATCACTTTTGAGAAAACTTTAAGACGAGTTCTGCAGTTTGTTCAATGGCGTGACACTTGCAGTCCAGAGGAGCGAAACCCCAATGTCATGGATGAATGGAATCACCCAACACCAACCTGCAGGTTCAATCGAACTTAGCCCAAAGCTGTTCGAAGCAAGCCCATTTCAATAGGGATAGTATTGGTTATGGGTATGAAAGCACAAAGCTCGGATGTATTCTTTCATTACTCTGTGTTCCATGTATAATTCGTTCTCTGGGCGACGCCGGACGGGTACGCATTATTCAACTGTTGATTAGGCCAGAGATAGGGCAGCTGTACTCAATGCTTTGGCCCAGGACCCCATTTCCGCAAGTTGCCTCAGCAGAGTGACGCTAGAAAACAAGATTTTTACGCAATGTCACAAAATGGTGAAGGAATGTTAGCGATTTTTTTAGTTTTATGCCAAAATAAGGCGGGACCGGATGGAATGGTAAAAGTTTATTTCTATTATAAACGTTTGGCTCACGTTTGATTTTTCGGTTATTTGAATAAAAGGCTGCTTTCACTGTTTCTAAAAAGCCGAGTTTCAAACTTCTAGATCCGGAAATGAGCAGAAACTGTAGCCATGTCTTGACTTCCAAGTCCAATATCAGTTTCCAAAAGAGTGCAACAATGCTAGATTGGCTGCAAAAGCAAACTTTCTGAAGATTGATGAAGGCAGATCCCACAGATAGATATTGAAAAAAAAAGGAGCCAATACCCAATCCTGAGAAACGCCATTTCTTTGATGGAGGAACTCGGTTCGCTTGCTGTCAAGAAGTAGGAGAAAACTTCCGTTCCGGACAAACTCCATAATTATTCTAATCATGTGCTTATCCGACAGAAATTCCAGCGGCTTGCAGGTGAGAACACGGTGCTTCACTTCATTACAAAAACCAAAACAGGTTATCTACTTAATAACAAAAAGAAATTTTTCTCAAAAAAATTTTGTAGTAATACTTTGGGAGAATATGGCTGTAGCTAAGTCTGGAAAGGGAAGAATACGACTTAAACTTTGAGAACCACTGATCTACCAGCATATTGAAATAATTTTTGTAAAAACAAAGAACCATTTTTGTTAAATTTGCATATTTTTTAAGGGTTACCGTATCTGAATAGGCGGAATTCCGGACAGAAATAGGCGTGCCAGCCAAAAAATTTTCGGAGAAGCGGACAAAATTTTTCTGATATTCTAAGATGAAGACAAAAAAAAAGTTCTTCACTTACTTCGGATTTTTCAATTTTCGTGACAAAATCATAATATTCTCTAAAAAAAAGGTTTTGGCAACAGGAAAAAGGCAACAAACGAACGAGTTTTATAGTTTCCTGTCCATTTCATGTCATTTTAAAATCTTTGTTCTAAAACTCTAAAATTTCGGACAATGCTCTATAAAAATTCCGGACATTGAAGAATTTTATACTAAATTCCGGACGGAATGGCAACCCTATTCTAGTTGGTCCATCAAGAGGTGCTGTTATGGAAAACTTAATGGAATTATGGAAAATGAGTTAAAATGCACATTTTAAGACCAAAAGATTTATCGAATTGGTCATTGAACATCTTTGTGATCAGTTCTGAAATTCGAGAAGCAAAGGATATTTTCCAGGTCTAAGTAACGATGAGTTTGCATGGATTAGAAATCTTTTCACTGCAAACGTTCAAATGCTGCAGCTGGGATAGGTACGCAAGAGGAACTGGTTGAAGTTCAACTTGGTAGTTTTGCACGCGATGTGTATTCTGAGAAATAGCTATGTGAATTTTTGGTTTATGATTTGCAGTCATACAAAAAATTCCTACACCTACTGCAGCATTGTTATTGCTTCCATCATCACGGCTATATAAATCAACATTTTTAGTGCTGGTGGAAATTAAATCGAAATTAAGTCAAAACACCAGAACACGATCTTTGTTGTGCTTTTGCTGATGTTTCACCTTGTATCCAAGATGTTGTTGCAAAAAGGCAGGCTCATTCATAGACTTATTGCTGGCTTATTTACATTACATCGTCAGCTTAATTGCATTGTTTGTTTAAACTTGTATTTCATAGCTCTGAATAATTTTTTGTGCTTTTTATTATTTTGTTTCTTTAAAATTTAATTAAATTAATAACTATCACATGCTTTATATTAAACTTAAATTTAGTAACTAAAACTGCAGCCGATAATTTGAAAGCCAAAAATATAATTTTATGTTTTCAAATGAAACCCAACTACAGTTATCGTATCAGTTATATATTTGGTTTCAAACGTAAAATTTCACTTTCTTATGCTCCATTTCTACATAACTTTGAATTTCACATCTTGTTCTATATCGCATGATCACGTGCAAGCCTACTTAAGGTACGCCCTCGCACGTTACATTTCCAGTCGAAATTCTAAGCGGCCGATGTTTTGTTTAAAGGTGAAGCCGAGACACGGTGCTTCGAGACAGAAACGAGGCGAGACTCTGGGGTTTCGAGACCGAGACGAGACACCAGACTTTTTGGTCACTGCAGCTCCAATTTTTGGTAAAGAAAAAAAGTGCTTTAGTCAGCGGTTGAGTGTAATCAGAGGAAGAATAAAAGCTTTAGTTTCGTTAAAAATTTCCTCTTTTTTGTTTTTTGTTGTTTTTTTCTACTAGTCGCATTAACACAATTATTATTGGTAATTGTAATTAAATCGGGAAGCATCTTGATTAGTAAACCTTAGGGTTGTTCGATGCTTCTTTGCCTTTTTTTTCTAGCATTAGCCTATCTTTCTTTGTTATTGTTTTATATGGTTTTGGGCAAAATAAATTTTGTGTGTCTGTCTATCTGTCTTTTTAATTTTAATCTACTCTTAATTGCAGACAAAAAAAGGTATTATGAAAAGCTAACTATGCAATTACTAAAAGTTATTTTTGTAAGGGGTTGTCGCTTCTTGTTTGCTGGATCCTCCCTGGTTGCAAAGTGCGACTTATAGCCAGGGTTGTAAAGTCAAAAAAATTTTCATCCGTTTTCCGTATATAGAGAAAATTTTTTCCGACTCCGACTCCAGCTCTTTAAAACTTTACGATTTAAATTTTGACTCTAGGACATCTGAAAAAACTACTCCGACTTCATCCCTAAACTTGGGACTCCAGCGATCCCAATTTCATAATCATGGATGCCTAATTGTCGAGTGGTTAAAGCGCGTTACAGCGCCGTAAGCGCTGTGATTGTGATTGACACGATCTCGATTCAAAACCTACTCGAGCCATTCTGTTGTGTCCTTAGGAAAGACACTTTTACGGGGCTTCCCCTGCTTGATGGTCTTGGCAAGCAGTTCTAAATTTTACTCATATCTCTATAAACTAAAAAACAAAATGAAGTATTTCTATCGGACAGCAATATTTTAGCATCTCAGTGAGCAGATTGGGGTAATTGCTCAAAAAATGAAATCTACGTTGGTCAATTTTCAGGAATTTTAGGCGAATCATTTTCAACTACTTAGAAATTACTCTGTGCTCATAATGATCATTGAAAACTTTTTTCGATGGCAAATGTTCTAATTTAGTGTCATCATGTCATTTGAATTTACAAAGAGAAAATAAAGAAAAAGTGGGTCAATATCAGAAGGTTGGTTTGGTTTACACCTTTTAAGCCCATTTGAAAATAGCTAAGCACTTTTTCTTATTCGCACAGCTTGGACCAACGTTCTCGCTGAAAGATTTTAAAGCAATGTAAATTAATTCGATCTTTTCAGAATAAAAAGTAAAGCCAATATACTGTACTTTCAAAATATAGTTTATTCAGGACGTTTCTGAATTGTAACTCATTCCATCATAAACTGCATTAAACTAATTAATTAATTGCAAATATGAATAGTATTTAAATTTAGATAAATAACGTAACCACAGGATAAAATATTAGGAATAATGATTAAGATTTTGTTTCATTATTATTATTAATTTTGTGGTGATTATGTTTCATTGATTAGGTGCCTTCACCAAATAAGGCATTTAGATCCGTGTTAAACCAAATAATTTTGTATACTTGTGATACGAAGCACGAGATCCCTTTTCATTTATGTTAAGTAATTTTTCACACTACTAAATAAGCTTTGATAACGCAGAGCTTGTCTCTTAATCATTATTCCTGTTTGATTCGATGCGTTATCAGCTTCAAATTTTACTGCTTCAAATCATGTCTTTACTATAATGAATGGATTCGACGTGTTATCAGCTTTAAATTTCTTCAATGGATTCGACGTGTTATCAGCTTCAATGGTTTCGACGTGTTATCAGCTTTTAATTTCAAATTTCAGGAATCTTTTCAAATAACTTTTCTTAGTACAATTTTGTTGATATTTTGATGTAGGTTACATAGGCAACGTCATTTTGTTATTTCGCTGGCGTCCGAAATTCTTCTTATTAATTTGCCTTTTAATCTTGATAGTTAGAATTCCAAATTTTCAAGAGTTGCAATGGAATTCTCCTAGTACATTAATATTCTCGTCGATTTCTTTGGCTTTTTCTTAATTTTATATCATTCGGATTTTTACTGTAATGAATTAATTCGACATGTTATCAGTTTCAAATTTACAGCGAATTTTCTACTTGTAATTATATATACCTGATGAGATCTAACAAGATCGAAACAGGCGCTTGTAGTGTATTATTACAATGTTGAATTTAAATTATTAATTTTGTGGTGATTATGTTTCATTGATTAGGTGCCTTCACCAAATAAGGCATTTAGATCCGTGTTAAACCAAATAATTTTGCAATATATACGTATAAGAATATTACAGTTTCAAAACGTCTTGAATAAACTGTGTTTCGAAATATATTGGCTTTACTTTTTATTCTGAAATTAGTTACTCGATCATTCTTTCATTTCATTTTGTTTTATTTCTTGTTAAACCTAAAAAAAATCTTAAAAGCACAAATAGACTATAAGTAAGAGATGTGCGGGACAGAGAAATTATAAAAAGCAACAGAAGAACAGGCGTCATATGACATCAATAAAAAAATAGGTTTCTGAAAGAAAAAATACGAATGGCCTCAACACCTTTAAAATAGGTTGAAACAGAATCAGAACAGCGTCAATTTTTTATAACTGATAGAACAAACGCTTTGAAAGATTACTACAGTAGTCTCACTTAAGAACATTTTGTTTTAAAAAAATTAAGTGAAAATAACTAAAAAAAATTCTCGTTTGCATTTAAAACAAAATTTTCTTTCATTTGATGTTCAAAATAAAAATTATTTCTTTTTAGCCATGTATTTAAACAGTTTTAAATCTAACAATGTTGAAAAGTGGCCCGCAAGAGTTAAGAACTTGGACTTGCCTGACTTAGATGGTTATATGATCTTGAAATTTAATAATTTCAGTCATTTTTTCCACAATACAAAATTCAACTGAAATAAATATAACTTTTGGATTATTTTTTGTGAAGCTATTAGCAATTATTTTAGTTTATATGTAGTTACCGTACGCTATAAGTTTTACTACAAAAACCAACAAGGAAAGCAGGCTACTTTGAAGAAAATTGCGTTTCCTCAAGCGGAGCCAATTGAATCTGTCAAATCGCAAAAAAAACAAATGTTTATTTCTTCCAAGCAGAGTCAATGACGAGAAAATAGCAATCAACATAACCGAAGGCTAAGCTAAACAATTGCATCCTAAACAGATAAAATTTTTATTATTAGCCTACTAGCTGCCTATTCAGCCTTTTTTACGCACTGTGGTCCGGCCCGTCAACAAAATGCGAAACGCGGAGGGGCAGATCGGGGCAAGATGGAATCGGAGCCGGAAAACTGGATGAAAACAAGTCTTTACTCGTTTGGAAACTACTTCTATTATTATTATTTTTAACAAGTGGGACCTTTTTTTGGTCTTAACCTGAATTTCTGGCTCTGATTCTAGATTTTTTGTCGGGTAGCTTTCAGTTATGCTGACCTCTGGCCCTGCCGAATAATTTAAATTATAAAAAATTCACTTAAAAGACAAAAAAATTGTAGGCACCCTACTGCTCCCCCATGGGGAAGGACCTGATTGTGGTTTAGATGTAGCCAAACGCTAAGCGCCAATAAAAGCTGCTTAATGTTCGGGTCTGGTGTTACAATGGTGGTTATAAGCCAGCATCGAGCATCATCAAAAGTTTGAGCTTGATGTGTCAAGAACGCTAAAATGAAGACGCCTTAAGCTTGTCGGCGGTGCAACATTTGCAATTAGTTAAAGTAGGTTTGCAAATAATACACCACAAACAGGTGGTCAACTGGTCAAGAACGCCGCGATTGTGATCGACATGGTCTTGCTCTAAAACCTACTCGCCATTCTGTTGTGTTTTCGGGAAAGACAATTAACCGCACTGTCCCCTGCTTGGTAGTCTTGGCAAGCAGTTCTAAATTTCAGTCTTATCTTTTTAAAAACTAAAAAACCAAAAAAAAATTTGACAGCAATATCGTGGCAAATCCGGAACCAAGCCGGAATAATTGTTTTCCCTACGACGCTTCCGAGACTTTAGTGCGAGTCAGAAAGTATAGCCAAACTACGGCATTACCTTTTATAGTTAAACGCATTTCCTTAAACACGACAAAAAAGTTTCTGATATAATACGTCACGCCTTTCTGATCTCAATTAGTACGCATTAAATTGAGATCACGGCCTCTGATCCAAGAATTGTAACCAAACTAAACGCAAATTACAGTAAGGTAAATGTATATACTTAAGAATGTTACATATATGCATTATACACAGATTATATTAAAATTTATTTCAATTCACGTTCCGCAATAAACAGTTTAACGTTATTATCAAGTAATAATACAGCTTATAATCTTAAAATATAAAAAGACAATGCTAAAAGATAAAAACAGTCAAATTGAAAAATATAAGGCAGTGTTTCTCACACTTTCTTGATTTTTCTACGGCCAGAGGCCCCATCCCACTTTCTTTTCTAGCGAAAAATATTTTTACGCAGCATCATAGTTTGAAAAAAGCTGCCTCGCGGCGGGACGCAAATAAGTTGACTTAGGACTCGTTTCCACTACGAGCGTGGAATGGAGCATTCTTTGTTTCTTTTATTAACCTTTATTGCTTCGCTTAGCGCTTGTTTAGATTTTACGCGCGGGAAAGATCAATACAAGAAACAAAGAACGCCCAATTCTACGCTCGTTGTGAAAACGAATCTTTAAGCTTCGATTTATCAGCAAAAGTGATGACTACAAGATGAAATGACGAAATGACAATTCGGCATTCAAACTTATTTTGACGCTAACCGCAATTACGATTAATGATCACACGATAATAGTATTGCGCAAGTGTACAGTCGTCGCGTGGCTACATTTTCAGCAAGAAATACAAATTCAAAATCAAGCATTAATACATGGTGGAATTTGAATATAAACAAAATAAAACATTGATTCACTTCATCAAAATTAAATCGATACTTCGACACTTAAGATTTAGAAGATTAAAATTAACATTTAACAAAAATTTTAAATAATCATCAGAGAAAACAGGAAACATTTTTCCACAACAGATATGTCCTACGAAGCTAAAAATTGGACGCAAAAATATTCATTATGGAAACAATGTGGTACTATTTAATCGAAAAAGAAGTTTTAAAACAATTCAAGGTTTGCCCAATAAATAGGGATTTGTAAAGCAACATGTAGCCCATATTTCATTTTCACTGTGATCTTTTATAAAAAAAAATACTGACACCACTAACCTGGGTAATTGAACAAATTCAGTACGCCTACATGAATTTAGAGACTAAAAAATATTGTTTGAAATTAAAAATTAAAATTGTGCCAATTTTATATGAAATTCTTCACTTCAATAAAACACTTTAAAATTTATACTTTAAAATAAATTATACAGGGAATTTGATTTAAACAAAATTTTATTAACAGAGTGGCAAGCTAAGAAAAAAAGGATTCTAATTGTCTATTTTTTGTTTGCACTAAAAAGTTACTCAATATAATTTAATAGATTGTGATTATAGAAAAAAAAATATCTGAAACTTAAGTTCTGAGTTAACTATAGCTTGCAATTTAAGATTACAGATGTTTAAATATCAAGTCAGCTAGCAACAATTCATAGAAAGTCAAGTGATAGCTAATAACAAATTGATGGCAATGTATACATCAATGCCAAGTGTATGTCAGGAAACTTCAATACTGACTCAAAAAAGACTAAAAATTACAATACAAAAATTAAAAACTTAATTTTGTAAAAAATTAATTGCAACTTTAGCTTGCTAAAAATGATTGACTGACATGCATCTCAGAAAAGTTCTGCAAAGATTAAAAATATAATTTTAATAGGTGGTGGTAAATGTAACAGCAACAGCCTAGTTACAATGGAATTTAGCACTTTGATCACTTTTTAAAATGATTGCATTCAATAATATATTTAAAGATTTGCAACCTTAAACTTCAACAATTAGTAAATTTGCACATTGAATGGAAAAACTACTTAGTATAATAACTTGGGAGAAAAGTTCTAAAACTGACAAAAAATTTACACAGATAAGAAAGAATTTAGGCAATCTACATACAGTATTTAGATGTAAAAAAACATCAAGTCAAAATAAATTTTCACAAAATTTAAATTATCCTAACATATGCCAAGTAAATTCTCAATTTAAAATTAAATGTATCAAAAGCAATTAAAAAGTCAAGGATAAAAACTTTTTAAAGCACTGCTCAATTTAAACAATGGCAAAAGCTCAAAAATTAGAACAAAACAATGGGTCTAGCCAAACTTTAAGCAAAGTTATAATTACTATTCATCAATATGAAAATCATAATGCAGTGATGAAGGTTGTTTTTTAAATAACACTTTAAGCATCAAAAAAAATAGATAGCCAACAAAAATTAAATAAAACATCACAACAATAGCAGCAAGTACAATAAGTACAACATATGGCAACTGACCAATATAGACAACAACTAAATACATGTTAATACCAATTACCATTAAAGTTATTACACCACCAATTATTTTCCAAACTAAACTATTTACAAATTCACCCATTATTGAACTCATACTTGCAAATTGTATAACAGGTAACAAAGCAAATGGAAGCTGCAAACTTTGCAATACATTCAAAAGGTCATTTAAACCTGTTAAATGTTGAATATCAGAAAATATAGCCAACAGCAATGTTGGGCAAATTGCAATAGAACGAGTTAATAATATTCTTTTTGTTCGACTCCAACGTAAATCCAAAAAGCCTTCCATGACAAACTGTCCAGAATATGTTCCAGTCATTGTTGAGCTTTGCCCAGCTGCAAGTATGCCAATTGCCCATATGTAGTAAGCAGCAGGGCCAAAAACACATCCAAGCATTATTCCCCCTTGATAAATGTCAACATCAAAACCTGTTTCATTAGTGTTTGAAAAAGCTTCATGTGCCCCAGGTATGCTGCTAGCATTATAGCATTGTGAGTGCAAATATGAATAAGGTTTATTGTAAAAAGCTTCTGCAAAAACTGATACAACAAACAGATTTATTATAAATGAAACAAATAATGCAATTGTAGATTCAATAAAATAATAAAAGTTTGCTTCTCGAACTTCGCGTGGTTTAGAGCGATCAACATTTCGTGACTTAACAAGCGCAGAATGTAAGTACATATTATGTGGCATTATTACTGCACCTATAATACCAACAGCTTGTAACAGTTGTTTATTACCACAATCAGTACAATGTGGTACCAAAGTTCCAAAAATCACTTCACCTTGATTTGGTGCAACAGTTACATATTCATAACCAAAACTTATTGCCATTATAGTTATCAGCAAACCAAAAAATGCCTCAAGTTTTCTTAAACCATATTTGTCCAGCAATAAAAAAATAAATGCATCGCTGGCAGTAATAAGTACACCAGCATAAAGAGGTATTTTTCCTCCTGATAACAAAGAAAAAGCAATTGCTGAGCCAATTACTTCTTGCATATCTGAGCCAATAATAGCAATTTCTATCATAAGCCACAAAACTATTCGTGGAAATTTTCGGTACTGACCATGGCATACTTCAGCAAGATGAAGGCCAGTTACTACTCCTATGCGAGATGCCATTCGCTGCATCAATAAACCCATCACAGTAGCAAGCAATAACAACCAAAGCAATTGAAAGCCAGCAACAGCACCAGATTGCAAATCTGACTCAATATTACCTGGATCTAAATATGCAATGCTCATGAGAAAACCAGGTCCAGTAAAGATCCATAGTTTTTTCCAACTAAACAGTGGCATGTCTGATTTATAGCATGGACCACACGAACAATCCAAGTTTTCATCGTCAACGTTTGCTCGGGGTACGTCTACCTTTTCCTCAAAATAAGTAGCTATAATTGGTCTGGAATCACCAGCCCCAATCTCGTCATCAACACCATCTTGAATTTGAAATTCTATTTTATTTTTGCCATTATCACCTCCACTACATATGTCTGATTCTTCGTTTACAGGTGTTGTTTCTGTATTTGTAACTGCTACTTCACGAATTTCAAAGCAAAAACTGTTTTTTGATGAACCTTTCATGTCTTGCGGTCGATTACTAGGCACCGTATTTAAATAAAGATGGTTACTTATCAGCTTTTTTTTGAAAACATGACTTGTTGACTTTTACTAGTGAAGTTTATTTTTACAGTACTTTTGATCTGAATGATATTCAATTAGTTTACTATTAATCTTACGTAATTTTATGGCAGTTTAAAGGTCAGAAAAATTGTAACGATATTATATACTGTATTTTATTATCTGGCAAAGCAAATAGTGTTGCCGAAAGTAATTCTCTTAATTAATTTATTTATTTAATTCAGGTTTGAAAACCTATATAACTGCAAACAAACAAATAAAAAAAAACAAAAAAACAAAAATTTAGATCCAAAAAAACACTAAATTGAAAATCAGTTAATTTAACAATACAAAGAACGATTGTAATACTTATATAAAAAAAATTTTGAAAAATGCATCAGAGCGAATAAGACTTTTACCGAAGTGAAAATACCGATTTACAAAAGAATGCATTCATTTTTGCAATAATGCATCCAATATAGTTATTTTATGCTGAACTTGAAAATTTTGAGTACTAGTAGAACGTGGAAAGTTATGCAACATTCCAAATGCATTTGTGGCGTTCGCCACATTTTTACGCTTGACATATTTTTATTTTTTTGTTCGTTTATTCATTTTTTCCTTTTGGATAGAAAACGAGAGATAAGCACATGTCGAAAAGTTTAAATAATTGTTGTTTTGAATAATAAAAAAAAAGATCTATAAAAAGTTTGTGGAATTTATATGTAGCTAGATATATATATATATAAACCATTAACCGCTACATTAATGGTGACCCCGACGTGATTTCGTACTCAGAAGAAGACGCTTTTATCAACATAACTGCGAAGTTTATTAACAAGTTTTACTCAACTATCAACAGCGATAATAGAAGAGGATATCACTGCGCAATCTTGTGCAGATTCTTTTTTTTTACATTGGGTGACCCGTTTTGGATCTCCTACAATAATCACTACAGATGCAAGAGCCCAATTCACGTCTCTCCTTTGGACAGAAATGTGCCAATTTTTGGGTTCAAAATTATGTCACACAACAGCTTTCCATCCGGCTGCAAATGGATTAAACGAGCGATTTAATCGCAGTCTCAAAGTTGCATTGAAATGTCAATCTTCTCCCGATCTTTGGTATCGAAACAAGGGAACTTAAGTTTTGTACTCTTAGGCTTGAGATCGGCCATAAAAGAGGATATGGGGTGTGCTGCAGTTGAAATGGCTTTAGGGACTTCTATACGACTCCCCGGGGAATATTTTGAAAATTCAACTCCTGTAGAGTTATCCGAGGAAAACACAGTCCAACCAGCTTCGCAGTATGCTAAAACATTTTGTTCTTTCATGAACTCATTACGTTACACTATACCACGTCATCCTAAAAAACCAACAACTTATGTCGACCCACTTCTTTTCCGGTGTTCCCAAGTATTCGTTCGCATTGACAGTGTAAAATATCTTTTGCAACGACCTTATTCGGGACCAGATTTTGTACTTGAACGACACGAATCGGCAGCGTGGTCGAGTGGTTAAAGCACCGGTCTGATAATCAACATGGTCTCGGTTCAAAACCCACTTGCACCATTCTGTTGTGTCCTTGAGAAAGACACTTTACGGCACTTTCCCCTGCTTGATGGTCTTGGCAAGCAGTTCTAAATTACAGTAATATCTCTACTAAATTACAAGCAGACAGCAATATCTTGGCATTTCCGGAAGCAGGTCGGGGTAATTGCTTACCCTATGTATAGCGCCTCCGTCGCTTTCCTGCGAGTCAGGAGGATAAAGATAGAGATAAAAATTAAAATAAAATAAATAAAACGATAAATATTTTGTCATCGAGAAAGACGGTCACACTGACACCGTAACAATTGATCGTTTAAAACCAGCCCTTGTTGAGCCTATATCTCCCACTGGCTCCTCAGTTGAGGGGAAAACTTCCGATACTCTATCTTTTTCCCCACATCTTCGAGTGAGATTGATAACATTTTTGCGGGAGACCTAGACGAACTCCCCTCTAATCACGTTTACTCCCACAGAAGCAGACTAATTACAAAACCTGTAAGCTATCGCGACTAGTTTTTTTTTTTATGTCTTGTTTTGTTCGACGTTTTAATCACGCGTTGCATTTTTTGCGCGTTTGCTTGTACGAGGTATAGTGTGATTTTTTTGCCTCTGACGGTGCGTGTAGAATTTTGTTGTATTTTCTATTTGCAATCGCTTTGTTATTATTATTTTTTTTTTTCTTTCAGTGGTATTTGTCTCATTGCAGCCATACCACTTGGGGGGGAGATATGTGGCGTTCGCCACATTTTTACGCTTGACATATTTGTATTTTTTTTTGTTCGTTTATTCATTTTTTCTTTTTGGATAGAAAACGAGAGAGTCTTTGTGAAGCGAATAGGCACATGTCGAAAAGTTTAAATAATTGTTGTTTTGAATAATAAAAAAAAAGATCTGTAAAAAGTTTGTGGAATTTATATGTAGCTAGATATATGTACATCTAAACAACTAACTGCTACACATCATTATAGGCTATATTAATTTGTTGATACAAAGATTTTAAATAATTACACCATAATTGACCGTAGGGTGGTCCGAAAGTCTTGTTGTCACCCCTATTTAATAGTGATTTCAAATTGCATAAAGATAGTTTTATTTTCTATTTCAGATTGCTCAATTAAGTTGCTTTTTTAGTTGTATCAATAAGTGATATTCCTATTTTTTGTTAAATCATAGTTGGCATTAGCTCATACAGTATGAAGGTGAGGTTGATTGCAAGCGTATGGTCACATGAACGTGTGCATACTGGTAAGACCATGAAAAATGAACAACGGGATCTCGCTTGAAGATTTAATATATCTGCCCCTCTGAAGAGGACAATACTGCGTTGAAAACAGAAATTGTTTCTGAGAGGATCAATTAAAATGAAGCGAAGACAGAACGACCTTCGACTAAAAGGACCAGGGCCTTAGGTATCGCCGGCGCAGCCGGTGCAATGCACCGGAGCTCCAGCATGAGGGGGTCCCGTGTTGCCACATTTTATTGTAAAATATTTTTGTTAAAAGCTCAAGAAACTTGTTATTATTAGCTAAATGTCACACTTCATCAATAATTTTAATTTATATATTTAACTATCTAATTTGTTTGAAGTATTTTTTAATATATTTAAAGTTTCGATTGTGACGTAGTCATAACGTAATCGGTACGCTACCCCCACTCAATTCTGTTAAATAAAATAAATTTAAGCTGTATTGATCATATTGTTGCAATCAGCCAAGTAGACAGCAACGTGGCCCGAAGGAGTTCCAAGGCTTTCACTAACTGCACCTTCCAATAAATTCCAACTATAGCAAAAGCAAAAATCTTTATTCCAAATCAAACTTTAACACAATCTAATGATAAAGGCACAACACAGTTGGCACAGTTGGCATACAATACAGCTGGCAAAATAAATTCAATGATGTCTTTTTACGGCGACCAAAGCGACAACTCAAGCAAAAACCCGAAGTCAAAAATCCAAAGCGATAACAAAAGGAAAAATCAATTTTTACCGTAAAGCCAAATGTATCAAACAAAAATGTAAAAGCGCGGACTATTATAACATAAGTCAAAAGCCGGGATGACACCGAGTTCGATTCCTACAAAAGGTATGATTTACATATACAATGTAAGGATTCTCCAAGCGGCCTCTGGAAATCAGAACAACATGTTAAGTTTCAAACCCAAATAAAAATGGCAGGAGAATCAAATGCAACAATATTACTAGATCTCTATACAATAAATAGCCTAATAAAGCATATATATAAAAATACAATAATATAATAACAATAATAAAAATACAATATAAAAACACAAAAAGAAATTATAAAGCACAACAAACCGCAAACTGTGAAACACGTATAACAGTAAAAAGCAATTTTGGAAATGTCTTCAAAAACATATCCCACATCGCCTAAGCCATTACGTAATTTCAGTAATCAAAAAGTCCCATGCTAATTTTGAAGTAACTCCCTTATGAAGAATAAGTTTACCTCTCGAAAGGCACGGTGCAAGTGTTCCTAAAGGATCAAATTGACTGGCAAGCACACTTAGCATTTAACCTCTAGTAAACACTTCGATCAATTTCCGACATGAACACACTTTCAACCTGTCACTTTGCACTTCCCAAACAAATCCCAAAGCCTTGAAATCAGGCAATGATTGAGAACAAAAATCGATTTCCTTGAGATTGGTATTCAAATCGCAAGGTGGCACAAAGGACAAAATGGACTTGAATAAATTATTAGCTATCCATTTACGTAGTTTAAAGCCACGACTCGCAAAAAGCAACACAAATTCTTGAGAAACTTTCTCAAGATCATTGAGAGAATCTGACGAAAGCAACAAATCATTCATATAACGGTTTTTTTCAACAGCTGATAAAGTCGACTGACAATCGTTAGTAGGGTTTTTGTTCACAAGACGGTCAATGGCCAGAAGAGCAATGTACGAGCTAGAATTAATTTCCCAAACGTGTCTAGTGAAGTGGAATATTTTGGTTACACCGCGATCTATATCATTATCTTCATACAAATTAAGCGAAATAAATCACCCTAGTCCTCCGGCATAGAAATTAAAAAAAAACATTTACTCCAATCAGCCGTACAAGCATGTATTTTCCTAATCGAAATCGTTTTAAAACTTCCACTAATCCGTTTAATAAATTAATTCCAGGTGTTCCGCTGGTAAAAAGTTTTTGAAATTTTGTTGAGTTTTTTTTGAAATTTGTTACATCCACAAATTTTAGTTTTTTTTATAGAAGTTAATTTGGTAACTCAGTACGTTATTTAATCGTCTACCTTTTCGGCGCCTGTAAAGAAGGCCTCGCCGATAACGCAATCTCGGTGTCTACTAAAAGATAAAATTCTTAAATCTTCTTGCTGGATCTGACCTTCGAACCAGCGACAGCAAAAATATAGTCTAGCTAAACCACAGCTCAGACTACAACAATATCTTCTTTATTAAAAAATATGCTCCAATCCACTTAGGAGCCCACAATAGTATACAATCAAAGCAGCAGGTTAAAGCTCAATAGCTTAATTCTTCACAATCACGTAGACAACCAAAGACTTGCAACCAAAAAACTATGAATTTACACAGTTAACAAATTTTCAAAATTAAGTTACCACAACGAATCATCGAATCATCGAATCATAATGCTTTCAAGCGAGCCTTATTTATATTACTCGGTCGTGAATATCTCGAACGTTCTGAAAGTTACTAAATCAAGTTAATCACAAACAATCACTATTACGTCATAGTCAAAACAGGTCAAGCGGATAGTTCTGGATCTTTCTCCAAGACTCAAGAGACTTAGCAGTGTTGCCATTTTTTTTATAACTAAATGTAAAATATTTAAATTGCTCATAGAACCGTTATTTCTTAGGCTATTTGAGCCGGACCAAAGCGAAATCAAAGAGATTTTTTATGAAATTGTGAATATACATAGTGTGGGCGATTTTTAGGAACGGAAAACCAGGGTAAACAGCATCATTTAACGAATACGAAGCGGCACCATCAAACACAACCCTAGGTTTCTTTTGTTTTGTTACAAAAAAAAGGCAAATACCGACAAGAACTCTTTATCAATGTACTATCATTAGGTGTCAACCAACCGGCCGAAATCAGTTCATCGAAAATTTCAATTAGGGTACATTTCATTTTTAAATTTTTTAACGCTTGACGGCGTAACAAAGCGGTGCATTTCAAAGCATAGTTAAAGTTATTCGGCAAAAATCAATCACATCTTTTTTCATAAGAACCGGAATTTCATAACGATTAACAACAACTTTTATATTCGATTCAGTGGTGGCTCGTGACTATTCCAGATGGGGTGGCTGCAGTCTGTTCCAGCAAGGTGGTCCAAAAAGCGCCGTAAGCTCCTCAAAAATTAATCACCAGTGCATTGCCAACTAGTTTATTCAATTTCCAATCTAACGCTAAACTAAACATATTAAGAATACGATAACATATCACAACTCCGAAAGTAGGAAGCAAGAGCAAAGCCTTTGACTTTATGACGCGCAAAAATACAAGACAGGTTAGTGCGAGGGATGATTAATTGCGAGCTCGGCGATCTTAACTGTAGGCCATGCCATCGTACACGCTTCACTTTTTTGTGGAGGCCTATTACAAACATCTTCAAATATAAATATAATTCCTATAATAAATATGCTCAATAACTTCAAATATATTAGGACATTATTTGAAGAGAGTGGCTTTACTTGTAACTTTAGCATGAAAGGCAAGGGTTCGAATCCCGGGCTGATCGGATGCTGTCAACATTACACTAGAGTAAGCAAACATTGCAGTAATGCAAAATTCCTATCTTTGACTGCTGGCAGATTAGTAGCAGCAGTAAAACTAATGACTAGGGCCCTCTAAAGTCAATTTTATTTCAAAGGTTTATAAAATATCATGAAACTTAATGCTTATACGATTTTGCTTCACCTTCGTCCGGCGGCATAGGTACAAATGTAACTTTTGCCATTTTAAATATCCATAACTTTGTTACAATAAGTCGAAGATACCTAAAATTTTTTGACATCTCTACATTTTTGGATTGTTTTATCCTAAAAAAATTTTAAGTAAATATGTTTAAATATGTTTACCCGTTCTCGGTATATTGGATCAAATTATTCTTACGCCCATAACAGGCAGCATAGGTACAATTGTGCCTATATTATTTTATGTTAGGTAAGAATACAAAAAATACTTAGTCACGATCTTTTAAAGAAAATTTTATTTTATTAAAACAAGGAAATCAGTCAATTTGTTTGTAACACGAGGAAATAAGCACAGAAAGAATAATTTAATCATTTTCACAAAGGATGCACATCGTTTTCGATACTGAATGTTTGTTAAATACAGGTTGTCTGCAAACCGCACAACTTTTCCTGGTTTTACGTTGTTTCCTCATCTGGTCTCGGTAGACATAACAACTGCCAACAATCGGAGTTGATCCACGACTGCCATGAGGCGCACCAGCGACAACAGCATTTTCTGGTGGTGCCACAATGCGTCGTCCAAGCACCATTTCCACTGCGCCTCGTAGAAAATGATTCCTCATCAACATCCGACTGTTACTACGAGCTTCAATTGAGGGCATACACAGCATATTGGCATGCTTTTTCAGAAACTTTCTTCGTTGGTCCTTTACCCTAAACCTTGGGTTATGTTCTCTATAGATGATGTAGCACGCCAAGCCAGTGACGTCAATCATATTCTAGAAAAATGCAAGCGGCCACCTCAACGTTCGTCTTTTCACAATGTACTCACCCAGCATTTTATCCATAGTATCAACTCCGCCTTTCATTTTTTATAGTAATTTATTATCTCTGGCTTGGCTAACAGTGTTTCTACAACTTCTCCCGACATGTGCATAGATGACAGAAGTACGACTGCTTTTTTTCTCTCGTACATGCGAACAGACAGTTGCATCACGATGGTAGGCAAAATTGGTTGAGTAAACAGGCCTTTCCTTGGTAGGCTGCATGTTCTTTGGAAGAAACCTTTTGTTTTTTCTGACTGTACCAACTAATGTCACGTTCCAGAACTTCAAAACCCTAGCTAATTCCATAGTTGTGAAAAAGTTATCCGAAGTGATGTTTCTTCCAGAGCTTTGTACAAACTGACCAGGTTCAAAACTGTTCTTTCACCAACGTCTACTTATCGGAGACCATCAATTGGCTTTCCTGTATAAATCTGACCTTGCAGTGGGTATGAGTTTGATGCATCGCAAGCCCAGAAAACTTTGATGCCAAATTTAGCAGGTTTAGATGGATGTACTGTGTAAATTTTATATGACCTCTATATGGAAATAATTGTTTGTCGATGGTGATGCATTCACAAGGCTTGTAGGCTTTTTCCGAATTTCTATTCAGCATGATCAGATGTCTCTTATCGGTGCAGCCTTATCTATTTTTGCACGTTCTGCGCGGGTGCTTTCGTTGTCAAATCGAATCTCAGCATCATTTTGAACCGGTCACGAGACATAACTGCTGGTACAGGAGGTAAACCATCAACTTCCCACATATCATCCAGATTCTCTTTGTTTTGTCTGTGTACGCCAGAAGAATCAGAATACCAATAAATGCATGCAACTCAGCTTCAGTAAATGGTCGGAATGTTTTTGATGATGGTCATTTGGAAGAATGCGGAAACCTGCTCAGCAAATCGTTGTTGAAAGCATCGTATTTGTTTCTCTCAGTATAATGTCACAAATCTCTGGTCTCATTATCTACTTAAAGAATTCTTGTGGGGTAAACAGATTACTAGTTGCTGCAGGCCCACCCTTTTGACGCAAGATGTTACCAGATATTTTTTGTGCGCTTGGTAATGAATTACTACTCCATTCTGTTTCATCTTTGGCTATCCAGATGCTATTGGTCTTATGAGACACAGGACAACACTTTCGTCGGAGCTATACTCTTCTTTCTCTATGATCACTTCTAGCTCAATGTCTGAATCTTATGCAGTGCTGCTACCAATTAAAAGTTCGCCGGTGGAATATAATTTTCATCACCTGATGACATATGAGGAGTCTTTAAATTTATATTCACAACCAGATTCTTCAAGCATCTGTCTCAATTCATCAGCTGCATATCTGTAAAAAGAAAATGAAAAAATAAAATCACATAAAATAATATGTCAACAAGGAAAAGTACATAATTGGTCTTGATACCGTATCATACTAACCTGCACCCTTGTGCGTTTTTGGAGTTTTGGCCATTAGATTCACCTCTACCTTTGCTCATGATAATCAAGACGGTCGTTAAAAAATCAACAGCTTGCTAGAAAATAAATAATGTACAATATTTCAAACAATTTAAAGATTATATGCCTTGAATAAACCGGACATTGTAGGATAAAGACTTATGATTTCACAAATCCCGCCGATCAATATCAGTATCAGTATCTTTTATTTCTGCTCCGCCACAATAAAACAGAAAGAAATAAACAAACATATAGGACTATAGCAAAAGAAGAAAAAGAAAGAAGCAACAAAACGTTAAACGTTATAGCATGCAAACAGTAATATTTGATATAGTAGTTAGAAGAATGATGCATGGTTGCAACACCTTACATAAAAAAGCAGATAAGGAATTATAAGACAGGGAAAAATAAAATAAGAGATAAAAAAGAAAAGCGCGACAAAGCAAGACGTACCATGTATTTGAGGCATTGTTGCGTTGGCGGCAAAAATATGGTGGGAATTACAACAAGCCTGTGACCAAAAAGGGTCAGACAGGCAAACAAACCCACCGAAAAAAAATCTGTTACGGGTCAAAAAGGACCATTTCATAAAAACATGGTACGAAAGAAAAATAAAATAAAAAAAATAAAAATACACACACACACACACACACAAAAGAATTGTTTGAACATTTTCTGTTGAGATAGTAGCCACACAATCTAGTCTTCTCTATAAAAAACAGTTTCTCCAGATAGAAGTCCCGTGTTTTGAAAAAAAAAGAAAAAGCCAGACAAGACTCAACCGCCGAAAAAAAAAATAATAACAATAATATTCGTTCTAATCAAGCAGATTAGTAGTAATTGTAGTCTAGATTAAAGTTGGTTATTCTATTGTAGAGTAGGTTTGGTACTGATACTAAACTATTTGCATTAATTTAACAAGGAATTTGAAAAACGTGCCAAGTGTTGAGTGAGTTTTTTTCTGAAGGTGTTACTTGAATGGCTGTGGCTGATCTCTGAAGATATTTTGTTCCAGAGTTTAGGTCCAAAAAATTTCAGAGATTGCTGACTTACTTTAGTTCTGAAGCAATTTGATATTATTTGGCTGTTGCTTCTGGTTTTCATTTTTAAAGATTTTTGTGTAAAAAGTTATTAAATGCTTGTAAAAGTTGTTTGTTTTTATATTTAAACATCATTTGTACTATTTCTAGGTTGTAAAGATTATTTACTGTAAAAAGTTGAGCGTCTTTCATAGCTTCTGTGACGTCACTGTTGTGTTCTAGATTAAATGTCATTTTTAAAAATCTGTTGCATATACTCTGCAGTTTTCTAATTAGAATGGAGTTTTCAAAACACCAATTGTTTATGCAGTATCGTATGTGACTAATCAATACCCAGTAAACATTCATCATCGGGCCAACGTTGGCTTTAGCGCGGCTGGGTTGGGAGAAAGTTGGCAAAATTGCCAACATTTAACCAACAATGCCAACTTTCTACCGATGATTTATTTTTGAGTTCTGTTTTGTTCTATTTGTTGCGTTAAGTACTAAAGTGGATAAAAAATTAAATTTACGCTGAAAAAAGCTTTTTTGTCACTATTTCTTTGCTTAGTAAATTTCGTGTTCACAGCTGCTGGTAATGTGTTGGGCCAACGTTGAAGGCAGCATTGGCTGTCTCCCGTATGACTAAGTTGGTGATGCGCTGGTAAGAAGTTGGCCAAAATTTTTTATTTAAAGACATTACCAGTTGTTCGTGTTAAATATTGATACAAGCTTTTTACAAAACAGCGACAAAAAGTAATGTACTTCTGCTACAGTTCTTTGCTTGATGAAATTTCAATTGCTTTGATTGTTATTAAGTAATAGAACATTTTCTGATGAGGGATAGCCTATATGTTTTTGTTATGCCTCAACGTTTAAAAAGAATAAAAAAAAATGTTAGTCTCTTTGGTCTGATAGTTGAAAAAAATTTGAACAGTTTTTGGATGACAGTAAAAAGTCGGAAAAACTGCCAACTATTTGCCAACCCTGCCAACAAAATACCGATGTAACTTTGTTCTCTTTTGTTCAAGTCTATATGAATCAATTTTATTTGAGCGGCATGAGCCCGGTGCGTGTTGCACAATGCTCCATTTGATATGCGCATAATTTTATTTGAAATAATTAAAATTTTTATTAATAATTTGTTTTTTGAGCGTTTCTATTTGCTGAATTAAAAATAGTTCTTAGTTAATTACTTATGCTGGCATGGGCGTTCGCTGGGGGGCAAAACGGGCATGTGCTCCCTGGAAATTGACTTTTTATTAAGAAATACTTTAATTTCACTATATAAACTGAATTTTCGCAAAATTCTGCGCCTCCCAGAAGTTTAACCCCCCCTGGAAATTGGTTGCGGGACGCCCATGTATGTTGGCTTCATCACCAACGTCAATTGTCGCTCAAACAACATCAACCAACACGCAATCAACGCACTCGAAAGCATGAAGAACGAGGACGAATATAGCAACTACATCGCTAATAAAACCATAAATAAAAGATTTCAATGCAATCTACATAATTATACGAATCTCAACTAACATCATTCGAGATTCAACTACTATTTAAATAAGCTGTAGTGTCCTAACGAGCCTATTTGAGAAAAAAAGTTAGATTCTATTTGAATAAGAAATAAGGAGGTTTTAGTCAGTCAGTTTGCGAGGTTTAGATTTTATCTAACGATCTATTGCGTAAGTTGTGTATTGACGGTCTAGTATACAAACTGCCGTTACTGGAAACCACAAGTTTGACGTTTTTTATTAATCTACTAAAACCTTCGCAATTTGCATTGGATTTATCTTATATTCTCCTACAATTGGATTAATTTCAGTGTTTCTAAACTAGCTGAAAGAAGATAAAGTAAGAGAAACATTTGTTTTTTTTCTACCCAATTTGCAAACATGTCAACGAGAAAAAATTCATTGCTATTTAAAATTAAACTCCTCAATGAAAACGTGGAATACAACGTTAATAACTTTATTGATTTGTTTTTAGAAGGTGGCATTTTTGCATCCTATTTGGATGAAATTTATGGCATTGCCACCCATAATTACGTCCTTAAAATCTACAATGTAACATTTAAGGAAAATACCCCCAAATCTATCATAGAAGACATCTATGACACATTCAAAGACCCAAAAGAAATTACAAACAATGACAACATGGATCTCATCATCCAAGTAAATAGACCACCAGGATACAAACAACTAATTACATTATATCCCATGCCTTTTGACATCAACACCGAAACTCTCAACGAAATTACTCGAAATTGGGGAAACCTAAAACACCACGAATTTGGAAAACACAAAAAATGTCCCCTTATCCATAACCCATATCTCCATTTATACCTTGAAAATTTCAAAAGAAAATCAACACCAGATTCCATAAACTTTAGAGGTAGATTCATCTCAGTAAATATTGACGGTGAAACCCCCAAATTACGCTGCAATTACTGCAAGGAAACGAGCCACCTATTAGAAGATTGCCCAAAGAAAACTTCTTACAATAACCAAGAGAAAGAAAATACAATACTAAATAACCACAAACCCCCCAAACAATCATATGCGAAGAAGGTAACTTCCACCCCCAAAACAGTCGAAACACCCCTTCTCCACCCTATGACTAAATTAAAACTTACAAAGAAAAATATAGAAAAAACTATACAAAACTTTCCATCCCTAGAACAAGTAATTCCATCCCCAGACTGTACCAAAGCTCAAAACCCCAAATTAAACTCCTCATCCCTAAAAACCAGCCAGGAAGATGTCATCAACTCATTCGACGACATACAACACTCCAAAACGTCTCAACCAATCGAAACAAAAGATGAAGACTCCCAAACCCCCAAACACCACAAATCTCACACCGACAAGGAACACTCACAATCATCAATTCTAATCACTTACACCTTAAGCCACAAATGATTTCATCCGACATAATCCTCCCAAACTATATTCAATTACTCTCCTTTACCCTATCTGACATGAACTATACCCTTATAAACTGTTACCTCCCCTCTGGAAATTCATCACCCCAAACCTCTCACCGCACCAAAGCCATTAAAACACTCACCTCTTACCTTCAAAAACTAGATTACAAAAATAACAAAGTAATAATAGCTGGAGATTTTAACTTAGTGACAAATCCAATCGACAGAACAGGACATTTTACACCTAACACCATTGATAAAATCTTATTCCAAAAACTACTCTCAAACTTTGACCTTATCGACTCCTACCGCAATCTATACCCCTATTCCAAAACCTTCTCTTTTTCCCGCTCCCATCCAACATCCAGACTTGATCGCATTTATATTTCTTCATCCTTAACACCCAAAATAACCCAATCTTCATATTGCAACATAACCTTCTCTGACCACAACAAAAGCCCAACTCTCACCCTGAAAATACCCTCCAAAATAAACTTCAAATCATCACACTGGAAATTAAATAACTCTATCCTTGCCATTCCTTTAATCCACCTCTACATCAAATCCTTCATTAAAAACCTTTCTGAGCCCCTCAATCCCATCCAACAACCTCTAAATTGGTGGGATCTAATTAAACTAAAAATCAAACAACGACTAATCCTCTACTCCAAATCACAACATAATAAGAACGAAAAACATCAAACCATACTACAAAACAAATTAAACAGGGCTAAACAATTAGGAAAACACAAAGAAATCTACAATACCACACACCAACTAGAAGAATTGCAACAAAACAAACAAATAGGATCACAAATTAGATCCCGCTTGCCCCCAATGACTAGTATGGACAACCCCTCCCCTTTAGCCTCTATTGTTGAAAATCTAACTCAATCCAAATCCCTATTACCTTCTGACTTAAACTCTTCTTCTCCTACCTCAAAAGCAGAAAATAAATCGAATAAATTTTCCCCCTACATATCTTTCTTTAAAAACTTGTGGAACCCTACAACTACTCCTCCTGATCCCTTCAATTATCTTTATGAAATTTCCACCTCAATCTCTAATGATGTCCTACAACTCCTCCCCCCTTCCCCCTTAATTACACATAACGAAATTCGCGCAGCCATTCAAAACCTTAATCAAAACTCTGCTCCCGGTCTTGATGGGCTTACCCCAAGCTTCTATACTTCCTTCTCTTCAATAATTCCTTTCTTATGCCAAACTTTTAACAACTCCTATCTTCAAAAAAAAACTTACCTGCTCCCAATCTCTCGCCCTTATCAAATTAATCCCTAAAAAACCCAATCCCACAACTGTGCATGACTGGCGCCCTATATCCCTGTTAAATACAGACTATAAAATCCTATCTAAATTTCATCCAGACTCAAACCTATTCTAAACTCTATCATCTCTCTAGAACAGCAATGTGGTCTCCCGAACAGACAGATCTTCAATAACCATCTAAACATCCTTTCAGCTATCAACTATACAAATGACTTCAATCAACCATTAGCTATACTTCAAATTGACTTTTATAAAGCCTTCGATAGTATATCTCACGAGTTTATTCTTGCTACTGCCTCAAAACTAGGAATCCCAGATACTCTTCTAAAGTGGATCCGAATTTTTCTCTCTGACCTAACCGCCCAACTAAACCTCAATGGCTCTCTTTCTGATCCTATTTCTGTTAAATGTGGCATCCGTCAAGGTTGTCCACTTAGCATGCTCTTATTTTTAATTGGAATCGAACCACTTACAAAAAAATTACTAGCTTCATCTAAATTCCAAGGAATCTCCATTGGTACCTCTTCACTCAAAGTCAGTCATTATGCCGATGACCTGACCCTTTTTATATCATCCCCACAATCCTTTTCTGAAATTCGTGAGATTATCGAAGAATTTTCCCTTTATTCAGGTCTTAAAATCAATCATTCCAAAACCTCCATTATATCTAACTCCCCTACACTATTATCTTCCTTTCGTTCCTCCTTTCCCCAAGGTAAAACTCTTACCTCCACTAAAATCCTTGGAATAACCTTTTCTTTTCATAAAGAAGATCTGTCAAAAAACTGGGACGATCTAATCCGTACGCTCCCTCATACTACATTTGCTACCCTAAACCCAAAAGATTCCCTATTCTCAAAAACTATCTCCATAAATCAACACTTTCTACCCAAAATCCTCTTCCTATCCAGAATCATTCTTCCAACCCCTAAACAAATCAAAACCTTAACCACTCTTCTCTTCAAATTTTTATGGAACTTCTCAGCCTTTGAACCCATTAAAAGATCTTCCCTGTATTTACCCAAATCTGACAGTGGCATTGCCCTTCCAAACATTGGACTTAAAACTACCACAGCCTTTTTATGGAAATTTATACTTCTCCTCAAAACCCCCAATCCCCAACCCCACTTCTGGATGACTTATGGAATATATAATATTGGCACAAAAATCTTACCTATAAAACGTGATCTATATTCCAACTCCCAACCCCACCGTCCGAAACCAAACACTCTATGGACCAAAACCCTCTCTCTTTACACAAAAATCTCTATTCCTTCAAAAACCATTGACAATCTAACTTTTAAATCACTTTACCATACTCTTCTCAAACCTGATCCAAACCCTACCCCCATTACAAACACCACTATCCCTCATACATGGTTACGGCTTACACTTATAAAACCCCGCCCTTCCCTCTTTTCAAACCTGGAAAAGGAAATATTCTTCAAGACAGCTTATAAAGGCTACACATGGGGATGTTTCTTTTTAAAACACAACATTAAACCTCGCAACCCAAATGATTTTCTTTGTAAAATCTGTCTTTCTTTTTCCGATGACCCTCACCATCTTTTCTTTCACTGTCCTTTCACCCAAAAACTAATTTCAGACCTAGAACCCCTCCTCACTGCTGTACTAAAAAAACCTACTACCCTTACACAAAGCACTCTTCTTTTTAATTACACCAACACAATCGGTGCATCACATATCATTACATCTAAATTAGCCTCATTAATCCGACTCTCCATGTTCAATCTAAGAAAATACGAGTACAACACATTCCTAAACTCTCCCATCCCTACATCCCTTCTTATAGAAGAAAAATATAAAATCAAAACGAAATTCAAAACATTTCTTGAAAAAAATTTCCCAGATAACACAGACTAAACTATTCATGTTAATCTTTTGTTCATATTTCGTTTCCTCTTCCTCAAAATACAGCATTTAAATCTATCACTTTATATTAGTTTTCTTTCTTTTCTTTACATTCGCATTCCGTTATAAAATCATCGTAATGTCAAATCGATAACCAATGGTACATAAAAATTCTTGTCATATTCTTAAAAATATGTATTTTTTTTTTTTTAATTTGATTTTTGTGTGTGTTTATAACTATTATTAAATTGAAAAGGAAAAAAAAAATTAATAAATTTAAATGTTATGTATGATTTTTTTTCTTTTGCCTGAATATTGCTTATATTTTTAACTCACTGCACCTTTAAACGCTATGTGATTTAACAGACTAATCAAAACTGGTTTTTTTATCTACCACCAAATTTACCCCTTTTTCTTTGAAATAATTTTACTTTTTTTTGATTGATGCCATCGCATACCTAAAGCTATAATCATTTTATATCCTTTAATTGGAATATTGTACTCGAAACGTGCATATAGAATTAAACTGTACCTTACAAACATCAATTATCAACTGTACCAAATCTAAACAATCGTTTATTTTTCTCTTATTTTGTGTGTTTATAAATATTAATAAATTTAATAAAAAGTCAAAAAAAAAAAAAATCAACTTCAAACCGTTCGATCGTCAACTGCAATCAGTAGTTAGTCAGCTCAGTGTAAATTATTTTTAGTAAAAGAAAGGTTAGATAGTTAGTTGTCAGGTTCGTGGTTCGTCTTTACATCTTATACTGCTATGACTTTGCTACAAGAGTCTAATATATAACCCGGCGTTATAAGAAACCACAAGATTGACGCTCTTTTTCTTGATTTACCAAAGTCTTACTAAACTAAGTCAATATTAACAAAATTAATTTTGGATTTAACACTACGGATTTTATTTTAACTTTGTCTTTGAAGAAGACAAGGTAAGAAACTTACTATATACTTATATTTTGTCTGCCAAATCTAAAAGATCTTGAAATCAAAAATGAATAGTTATAGATTGGAAGAACCAAATACTTTTCATCTCAAAGTCGAAACCCCTGATGACTCTATTGATTTTGACATAAATTCTTTCATTGAATTATTTATTGATGACGCACCCCTTGGCAGATACTGTAATAAACTTTTTGTTATATCAACTTATAATTATGCTCAAAAAATTTACACTGTTAATTTTAATTCTAAAACAACTGAAAAAGAAATGGATGATTTTTTAAAACTTTTTGAAAATGTTTTACAAATTGAGTTACCAGATAAAACATCAATTTCAATTACTGCTTGGAGATCCAGATGGGCTAGCAAAATAGTAACACTATATCCAATCCCTTTCGACATATCGACCTCTTTAATCCAAGAAATAACAAAGAATTGGGGAAAACTAGAAGCTTTCACCTTTGGCAGACATAAAAAATTCAGTTTTTTAAGAAATCCTTACCTCCATTTACGTTTTACAGATTTACAAACAGATTATATTCCAGAGACCATCAAAATTAATGACAGATATATTACCGTTATTCTACCAGGGGAAGAAAACATAAATAGATGTAATTACTGTAAATCGAAAAATCATTGCATTGAACAATGTGTCATTAAACCTGGAAACAAAATACCCAAAACCTATGCCAATGTATCTAAAACTAACTCCAATATTATAAAGGATCCAAAACCCGTGGCCTCCAGGAGCCTTTCCCCAGTACCCTTAACCAAAATTTTTAAAACCTCAACTATAAGAAAAATCACTCCCCCTAAACCCACGTCTCAACTACTTACCCTCGAAAAACCTACAACTAGCAATTTCGAAAACGATCCATTTGCAATTGACAACTAGCCGCCTCTCTCAAAAAGTCTCAGTACATCTGATGAATCTATCAATAATGAAGCATCACAGTCCATTCCAAAACCAGACCTATACAACCCAGACAATATCGACTATGTTTCCCAAAGTATAATAAACAAAAGAAAAGCCTCTACCAGCTCTCTTTCTCCATCCCCAAACAAATCCCCAACAACTCAAAAATCCAAGAAGAAAATGACCCCAAAAAAGAAAAAAGGCAAAAACTAACAAGGTAACATATTACCATAAATTATTTTTAACTTTCTCATTAAATCATCAATGACTCATACTGTTCTGGACTTTTTGTGTATCTTAATAATTACTTTGAAAAACCGCTAAAATTATTAAAATTATTATTTTTTTATTATTCGTTGTAATAATTAACACCATTACTTGTTTATTTTTTTTTCTTTTATAAATCTGCTTTTTTTTTATTTGAATCATAATGAAAAATTTAAAAATTGTTTCACTAAACCTGAACGGCTGGAAAAAGAAAACAAAAGAAATTGCAAAATTTATTACATCCCACAACGCACACATCACATGTTTACAAGAAACTCATTACACAGACAATCAAATCATCAAATACCTTCAACACAAACATAATCTACATACAATCCTCAACACACAACATTACTCGAACACCCCACTACTCATTTTAAAAAAGGTACAGCAATAATACTTAACCAAAATATATTCAATGTACCTCAAAACCAAATTGCAACACAAATAGTGATTAAAAACCGCATTCAAACTGTATCTTTTTCTATTGCCAACGTAACGTTTACAATTTATAATATTTATTTGCCATCAGGCAACTGTCCGAAGTCAACAAGAAAACGATTTCAATGTATTCAAACTCTTAATCTACACCTTCAAAACTTAAACCTAAAAAATCAAATTATTATCCTGACAGGTGATTATAATTTCGTTCTAAATGAAATCGATCGCAAAGGAAAATTAAATCCCAACTCCAATGACAAAATATGTTTTAAAAAAATACTTAGCAATTTTAACTTGTGCGATGTGCATCGAACCTTATATCCGCTTATTCAAATCTTTACTTACTCCCACTTCCACCCCATCTCTCGTATTGATCGTATCTACATCCCTTCCAATGAGTTATCTAACATCACCCAATCTCAACACCTACACCTAACCTTTTCTGATCACTGTCTAGCTCCCATGGTTACTATTAAAATACCTTTTTCTAACCGAACCCGCTCCACTCACTGGAAACTCAACGATTCTATTCTCACAAAATCATCCTTCCATCTATCAATTCAAGCCTTTCTAAAAGACCTTCTTCAACCACTTACTCCAATATATGACCCCCTATTATGGTGGGATACTATAAAAACAAAAATTAAATCAAGACTTATTTACCTCTCTACATGGAATCAAAAAAATCAACAAGGAAGAAAAGAAATATATCTCAATCGACTAACTGAATCCATAAAAAATAAAAACCAAGAAGAAATTATATATTTCAAACAGACACTAAAAGAACTACAACAATACCAATCAAAAGGAAACGAAATAAGATCACATATTCCACCATACACAAGTATTGACAATCCTTCTCCCCTAGCATCAATCTTCGAATCCTCGCTTCAAAAAAGTTCACAACTACCCTCCGACACAACCAATCCTTCTGCTCATCTTAAAATACCATCTTATTTGTCTTACTTTTCTTTTTTTAAATAACTGTGGAATCCACCTTCCCTTCCACCAGACCCTACTGAGTACCTCATAAATATACAAAATACTCTTGATGACGAAACCCTGCAATTAATTCCAAAATCTCCCCTCGTGACTATAGAAGAGATTCGTTTATCTATTAAAACTCTAAACAAGCGATCAGCTCCAGGACATGATGGTCTTACAGCAAATTTCTATAACTCTTTCTCTATCCTAACTACTACTCTACTCCAAACTTTTAACAACTCCTTTCTCCGATCTGAACTCACACCCTCCCAACGATTAGCCCTAATCAAACTCATACCGAAAACTACGAACCCGAAATCTGTCAACCAATGGCGTCCCATATCCCTTCTAAATACCGAATACAAGATATTATCCTCAATCATAGCCGACCGCCTAAAACCCTTACTTAACCAAACAATATCCCCTGAACAACAATGTGGCCTTCCTGACCGCCAAATATTTAATAACCATCTCAATATAAAAACCGCTTTAGACTTTGCTAAAAACTTTTCGCAACCTCTAGCCATAATTCAAATAGATTTTTATAAAGCTTTTGATTCGATATCGCATCGCTTTATACTTGAAACTGCTTCCAAACTCGGAATACCATCGTCTCTTCTCAGATGGATACGCATACTTCTATCTAACCTTACTGCAAAAATAAACCTTAACGGCTATCTCTCTGATGCCATTTCAGTTAACTGCGGCATCCGTCAAGGATGTCCTCTTAGCATGCTCCTCTTCATAATTGGCATTGAACCCCTAACATGAAACATTATATCCTCATCCCAAATCCAAGGACTCTCACTTGGTAAAGCCTTTCTCAAAGTCAGTCACTATGCTGATGACTTAACTCTTTTTATAACTCATCCCTCTTCCTTTCAATCACTTTATGAGATATTGAATCAATTCTCACTCTATTCAGGTCTTAAAATAAATAATTGCAAGACCAAAATCTTACCAAACTGCCCCCACCTCCTCTCTTCATCTAAGTTCACATTCCCACATAGTAAGATCGTGTCATCCACTAAAATCCTTGGAATCCATTTTTCATTCCAAGATGAAGAAATGACGAGAAACTGGGATGATCTTATTCAATTAATTCCTCGCACTACCCTCCCCTTATTAAATCCGGATGACTCCCTTTACTCCAAAGTTATTTCAATAAACCAACACTTTTTACCAAAGATCCTTTTCTATGCTAGAATCATACCCCCCACTGCCAAACAAATAAAATCCCTAAACTCGCATCTATTTAAATTCTTTTGGAACTTTTCAAATTTTGAACCTATTAAACGATCAACACTTTATCTCCCTAAATCTGCTGGTGGAATGGCATTGCCGTGCATCAGTGCAAAAGCTTCTGCCGCTTATCTATGGCAATTTATCTACTTACTTAAAACACCAAGTCCTTTTGCACAATTTTGGATGACTTATGCAATTTATAACCTTGGTACTAAAATAATTCCTTTGCAACCTGATTTATATACAAATTCTCAACCCCATCGACCAAACCCTAATCCTCACTAGAAAAAAATTCTTACACTCTTAGCCAAAATTAATGCTAAACCTGAGACTCTTTCAAAACTATCTTTCAAACAACTGTATCTCCATCTATTAAAGCCTGAAACAAATCCTTTACCTAACCCTCCTACAAACTTTAATCCTCCCTCAAATCACAATTGGCTCCGACTCACACTCATCAGACCATCCTCCTCTCTTTTCTCAAATTACGAAAAAGAAATAGCTTTCAGAACAATCTATAAAGGATATTTATGGGGATGTTTTTTCATTAAACACAACATAAAACCTCGTAACCCTAATGATTTTTTATGCAAAATATGCCGGACTAAAACTGATGACCCTCACCATCTATTCTCTGAATGCCCACCAATCAAACAATTAACCCTATCCCTAGAACCCCTACTATCAGAAACACTTCAAAAACAAATCTCTATAACCAAAGATGTCATTCTCTTCAATTACACGGCACAAAAAAAACTACCCCAAATAATAATAACTAAAATGTCCTCCCTAATTCGAATGCATGCCCTTGAACTTCGTAATTTAACTGAAACATATAACACACAAATATCACCAACTTTATTAAACGAAACTCACTACAAAATCAAATGTAAATTCAAATCATTCACAAACAAAATTTCTTATAACTCTTAAGTTATATATACTCATTACTTTAAACACAATTGGACATAATGCTCTCAATACTGTTACCTATTATATATATTGTACTCTACAATGACCCATTGTGTTTGCAAAGATAAATCCATTTTTGTATTGTTTGATGATAACCCATTGTTTGATATCCTGCATTTCTTTTTCTACTAATTAAAAAAAAAAAAAGACCTTAAACAAAATTGCATATTTGAACTACAATTTCGTCTTTTTTATGTGTTTCTTTTATTGTTTATGCGTTATATAATATAAATAAAATAAAATAAAAAAATCAACTGCCGGACGCGTTCAATCGTTTAGAAGCAACGTAACGGGGAACCGTCACGTGAACAGCACGAAGTCAAGTAACAGCAAATTTTACACAAGTTTTTCTCAATTAGACTAGACAGTAAAAAAATACAACTCTATTAACTGGTTACTAAACCAAAGCTATTCAACATAGGCTACCCACAACTAAACTTTTGTCAAAAGCACCCAAGCTAGTTTCGAAAACAGCATTCAACAATTGCGATATTCATACACGGCAGCCAAAAGCAGATAGATAAAATCAAAGGCATTTTGCTTAGGAATATCACAAAATGTTCTTCATATGCTATTTAGTGAATAGTCTTCAGTTACCCACAACACAACGCTGGCTAAAACATTTACGCTAGCAAAATACCAAAGGTTAAAATAGAACAATAAAAAGCTTAAAGAACTATTAACAATTGGGTAAAAAAAAACTTAATTACATGAGCATGAATAGCCCTTTAGATTGAGGTTTGGTGTCAATAATTAAACGCTTCACAATTAATGTAACTGTAACTTAAAGTAGTGTTTCGCTTGCTTTTGCAAAGTCATCTGCAACAGCTTGTAAATTGATATTGTTTTATTTATTTTATTTTGTCTCTATATTTATCCTCCTGACTCACAGGAAAGCGACGGAGGCGCTAATACATAGGGTGGCAAGTACCCCGATCTGCTTCCGGAGATACCAAGATATTGCTGTCCGCTTGTAATTTAATTGAGATATGACTTTAATTTAAAACTGCTTGCCAGGACCACCAAGCAGGGAAATGTGCCGTAAAGTGTCTTTTCCAAGGATACAACAGAATCGTGTGAGTGGGTTTTGAACCAAGACCGTGTTGGTCACGAGCCCGGCACTTTAACCACTCGACAACGCTGCCAATTCTGTTCATTGTTCAACAAGTTCTTATGAATGTCTGCGAATATTTGATTATTGAGACTGTTATCTCTCATATTGCTTCTAAAGGCCCGTTTCCACTACGAGCGTGGAAAAGAACATTCTTTGTTTCTTTTATTGATCTTCGATTGAAGCGAGCAGTTAAAATTGAAGCGAGCGCAAAAAAATATCAATAAAACAAACAAAGAATGCTCTTTTCCACGCTCGTAGTGGAAACGGGCCTTAAGCCATGTTTTGATTCTTCTCATGACACTGAAACACCTTTCTGCAAAAGCCGAAACAAGAGCTACGCCGCAGTAAATTTAAAGCAATTTATGTACTTCCAAAAAGCCTTTCTTGCTTGTCGGCTTTTTGCTTAAAACTTCGCAAACTGTTGATATCTTTGTTACTTTTTTCAGAGGCGTGCTACTTTCTTTGTTAAATAACTTAATATGAGCCTGTAGGTCTGCAAGTTCTTCTGTAAACCCATAAAAACGAACAAGACTTTTAAAATGTTGCGTTATAATCACAATCATGGCACACATATGTACCACAGCCCTTTAAAAGGGCTAAAAATGTCACGCGTTCAGTCTTGGTGTTTTTATTTTTAGACTTTAATGTCGGCCATAAGTGAGTATTGAGAAGCCAAATCAGACAGCTTGTGTTGCTTGTTAAAATTAAATTAACGCCACAATTTTTTTGCTTCTAAATGAAATTTTATTTTTAAATATTACTAGAAACTTTTACTCTTTGTTAGCACTTAGAAATTTTCTGATACTTTTATTTTTTTTTAGAACGCTTAGTATAATTGTTATCAGGAATACCTAAACTACCGTCTAGGAATACCTAAATTTCATCTAGCCAACGTTAGCGAAAGGCAGTTTTCCAGCAGCAGAAATGTTGGCAAGATGATGGCGTCCAATGTTGGCCCAGAGTCGAGTGCACCAAAATCACATTTTCCGCCAACACTGATAAACTGCGCTTTGCCAGCGTTTAGCCAACACTGAAATTCCAGACGCTGTAGAGAGTTGGCTAACTATGAATGACCAGCGCATGCTACTGCAGCTGCCCAACTACTTCAGCAATCTTACCAACGTTGGCAAAACGCTAACTGCCAACTAAAGAAACATTGGCCCAGAGTTCTGTGAGGTGGATTCCACTATTTCGTACAATTGTATAATTGTAACATACACCATTGCCACTGTAGCGAACCTAACTAACCAACCGTTGGAATGTTCCAGTTGGTTTCGTGCTGGTCACGTGACGGCTCCTCGTTACGTTGCTTCTAAACGATTGAACGCGTCTGGCAGTTGACAATTGCTCAGTTTTGAGTTGTCTCCGACATAGTTGCTATTAAGTAAGAATGGTCAAGTCAATCAACAAGTAGTTGCTATATTCGTCCTCGTTCTTCATGCTTTCGAGTGCGTTGATTGCGTGTTGGTTGATGTTGTTTAAGTGACGATTGAGGTTGGTGATGAAGCCAACATACATGGGCGTCCCGCAACCAATTTCCAGGGGGGGGTAAAACTTCTGGGAGGCGCAGAATTATGCGAAAATGCGGTATATATAGTGAAATTAAAGTATTTCTTAATAAAAAGTCAATTTCCAGGGAGCACATGCCCGCTTTGCCCCCCAGCGGCCGCCCATGCCAGCATAAGTAATTAACTAAGAACTATTTTTAATTCAGCAAATAGAAACGCTCAAAAAACAAATTATTAATAAAAATTTTAATTATTTCAAATAAAATTATGCGCATATCGAATGGAGCATTGTGCAACACGCACCGGGCTCATGCCGCTCAAATAAAATTGATTCATATAGACTTGAACAAAAGAGAACAAAGTTACATCGGTATTTTGTTGGCAGGGTTGGCAAATAGTTGGCAGTTTTTCCGACTTTTTACTGTCATCCAAAAACTGTTCAAATTTTTTTCAACTATCAGACCAAAGAGACTAACATTTTTTTTTATTCTTTTTAAACGTTGAGGCATAACAAAAACATATAGGCTGGTCCGAACGATTAACTTTGTAAACTTCATTTTCCGTTGGCTAATAGCTCGTAAAACATTGAGTCATTTGGCGCTTGTGACGTAACAGATGTTACAAGCTGGCCACGTTTAATTTTTTATTGTAGCAATCTTTCAATGCGTTTCCTTCAAATAAGCAACTTAGAAATTTACAGTTCAGTTTTAACTAAAGAGAAATATTGGAACTGTTGGTTTATCTATTTGAATAAGTTGAATTGTAAAAGTAATAGAAATAATTAAAGAAATTGAAGTGAATTATATTGGAAATTAAATTAAATAGTTAAACTGGACTATTTGGCTGTTTCTTTTCACAGTACAGCTATTCCCAAACAGTTTAGTTTCTGTGGCTGTCGCAGACTCCACGTGCGTCAGGAACATAGAAAAAGATAAATTTCTAAGTTGGATAAAATTATATCAAGATAAAATTTCTGAAAACTCCAGTTAAAAACGCAAAGCAATAGCAAGTTCTGAAGAGTGAAGATTCAATCCGCTTTTCTCAAATTCACACTCGCTAGCTGGAAGAAAGAAGCCATCTTACCAGCAGCTGTCAATCAAGCAACTACAATCAAAAAGCAAGCATAACAAACAGTAGGATAATTGTTATTAATTATATTATTAACCTACTTGATTAACTATATAACAAATTTTGCGTTGTATTAACTGGCAAACTGCGTGATATATTTATATTTATTTCACCTTTTCAAGTTATAATTTATTTACCGTCGTGTAAAGTAATTTTCATTCCTTACTTACAAATTAATATGGCTGAAGGGTCTAGCCCAAAGCAGTCGCTTATGTCTCGGGACGTTACCGATGATAGTCAAAAGGAAATGCGAAATCACCGTGCTAAAGTACGGGAATTAATGTCCGTTGGCGAATCTTTTATTGCGACACTTAATGAAAGTACGGGTTACGAAAATGTTGCCCTTATTAATGATAAGTACCATGCGCTCGATGCCGAGATACTTGCGTGTCAGGGGCAGGCGTCTGGGGAAGGTAAAAGCGAAAGTCAGGGGATATACAATCGTTTGGGAGCACTGAGACTGAATATCATAGATGTTTATCAGAAATGGCATGCTAGCGTTCAAAACAATAGTGGGCTCACTCCGCTAGACATTGAAGCACATTCACAACAAAATCACACAAACACAAACATGCCAAACATCGAACCCTCAGACTCTGTTAGCAATGTTGGTTGTGGCAGCTTAACAAGTCGCACATCATCGCAACTAGCCAGAAAACAAATCTCGCTGCGGCTTAAAAGACAAAAAGCTGAGTTCCAGCAAAAACAACGGCAAATTAAATTTGAGCAGGAGTTTCAACAAAAACAACAGCAAATTGAATTCGAGCGGGAGTTTCAGCAAAAACAAAACCAAATTGAATTCGAGCTCAGACAGGCGGAACTAGAAGCTGAAGAGCAAATGTTAAACTTATCAAATCCAAACTCCGTTGTAAGTGCTCGTTCACGAAATCAACAAACGGTTTGCAAGCCACTTCCCCATACGCAACCTAGGAAAAGGCTTTGTGACGTTACACCTGAACACACAGAAGAATTTGCTAATGCTCAACCACATGCTCAATTATACAAACCACTAGTGGAAAGTATTGCTAACACAAAGTCTACTCCACTGCGAAACTACAGAAGGTACTCTACACAGCACGACCCTTATTCACAGAATAGGGTTTCAACACTTAAAAATCAAGAATTCCAAGGAAGCCCTCACAGTAGTAATTCTTCACATATTGCCCTGCAAGAATACCATATTCTATTAGAGGAGGCTCGCGAAATCAGATACTCTGGTTGCAACCTTCCCTTCATCTTTTTCCAAAATCAGATAAGAGAACTGATTAAGCGATGTCCCATTTCACACCGTAAAATGGATCTTCTCCGTGCTTCCTGTCAGGAAGGCGCGCGAGAAGCCATTTCGGCTCTGGTGCCACCTGTACCAGGTTGGGATATAGACACACAAATCACGCGAGCCCTGGAAGGACTCAGACTTCGCTATGGATGCTGCAGTTTTCTTGCGGAACCACTTGTAAGGCAAATTCGTTCAGGAGCAAAATTACCCCGTATGGATGCAGGAACCTTAGAGAAACTAATCTCTGACCTTAACGACTGCGAACTGTATGCCAGGGCCCACCAACAAATGCACAGTCTTGACAGTAACTTTATTGTCGATGTGGGTGAACGACTCCCTTACAACTTTAAGAAGCAGTACACATATTTCTTACATGATAACTTTGGCAGCACGGAGCAACCATCATTCGACTCTTTCAAACAATTCCTTAACAGAGAGCTACAGGTTGTTAAAACAACTTTTGCAGAGCGATTTTTGTGCTCTTCTGACAGAGGAGAGAAGAACCGATCTACGCAACGGGCTAAAGTACATCACACAAATGTCCAAACAAAAACGGGAAATTCGGCGACAACAACGTCTATAATAACAAGATCAGCACCTGCAACAAGTGCACCAAGTGAAGCATCTAAATGGCAACAATCTCCTAGGTGTTTCATGTGCTCCACTGAAACATCAGAGAAACGGCACTTCTTATACAATTGCGATAACTATCAACGTTTGACCCCAGAAGAAAAACGAAACGCTATTATTCAGGCTCATCGTTGCCTTAATTGCTTGCAGTCTCACTCTGTAGAAGATTGTAAGTTTCCTTGCAAATGTAAGCACTGCAAACAACGCATGGCAGTGCCTAAGCATACTACTTCACTACACGAAATATATAATACGTCCTTTCCCACATATCCCAGCGAAAATGTCAGCTCTACTGAAAGGGTGGCTGTTGGGGCCGCCTCACTCCCATCTTATAATCAAAAGGCTAGTACCTCAGTAGTGAGCAAGATAGAGGCACAACAAACAGGTATTTTGACACGTATATCTGCTGTACAAATAAGCAACCCATGCACAGGAAAAAATACCTTGGTTTATGCGCAGCATGATCCTGGGTCACAAGTGACACTAATATCTAAAACACTATTGGAAGAACTCGATCTTGTGCCTGTAGGAAAATCACAAATTACCCTACATACAATTTCATCCAGTGAAACAAGCGAGCTGGAGAATGTAGTGTTCAACCTCAAATCACTACACAATAACAAACACTTTCTTGGGCTGCAGGCATTGGTAGTCTCACCATGGTCTGATGAGGGCTACACTCTGCCTCACTGTCAGGATTTGTCGGAGTACCCACAATTTGATGATGTCGTTCCATACATGATTCCTGAGCGTTCGGGTGTTGATGTTCTGATAGGTCTTGACAACTCTGCCTTAATGAGGGTTTTACAAGAGCGAACTGGTAATGAAGGCGAACCTCATGCTATTGAAACCCCACTCGGGTGGATAGTATCTGGAGGAAAATTCCAGAAAGGAATGAATTGCCAAACTCACAAAATTTCTGTAAGTGACAATATCATAATTAAAGAATTAGAACAACTTGTTCGTGAATTCACAAAAGAGGACGAGGTCATACAGCCCTCGGTAAACGACAAAAAAGCTCAACAACTAGTCGAAGATAACATTAGAGTCATTGATAGTCGATATCAGATACCTGTTCCTCTAAAGGAAGACATCCATAAACTGCCAAGTAATTACGAATTAGCTAGAAGACGTGCTAATGGACTGCGCAAGCACATGTTACGACAACCTGACCTACAATTATCTCTTGCTAATGCCATTCAAGGACTTAAAGAGAACAAATTCATTATGCTCGCTGAAGAAAACACGGATCAGCAAACAAACTATCTCCCATACTTTATTACAAATCAAGCAAAACCCAGAGTTGTCTATGACGGCTCTGCTAAGTGGTCGGGATGGTCCATCAATGATTTTATTTATTCTGGTCCTGACATGCTTAACATTCTGGCCCATGTTTTAGCAAGATTTCGCATAGGAAAATATGCAATAATGGCAGATATTAACAAGTGTTTCTTTCAAATTCTTTTACCTGAACACCAACAGAATTTATTTAGAATCTTGTGGTACGACAATGATGACATTTTAAATGGAAAGCTTAAACCATATAAATTTACTAGACACGTCTGGGATGTGGTCAGCTCTCCATACATCGCTTGCCGTAGTATAAGAGAGATAGCCAAGGAAAATCCTACCAATGCCAGTAACCCCACTCTACACGCGATTCAACATTGCATGTACATGGATGATCTTCTAGTTAGCACAGACACCCTAGAAGAAGCCGAAACCATAGCCACTGAGTCTATCAATCTTCTGGCCAGCCGCGGTTTTCAACTTGTGAAATGGACTGCAAACCAAGCGGCCAAGTCCGTCCTTGCTAATGTAGATAAAAATAAACTGGCATCATCCGTCAGAACGATCGACCTGAAAAAAGATGAGGACCCACTTCCACAATTCAAAGCAGTAGGTTGCATTTGGAATGGTGAACAAGATACTCTGAAAGTCGAGTTTGGCTTTCATCTGCTCGACAAATATACTCGACGAGTTATGTTAAGTCAAATCAGCCAACAATATGACCCACTGGGATATACTGCTCCTTTTCTCTTGAAAGGACGCCTCATTCTGCAACAACTCGCTGTGGATCAGTTGAGCTGGGATGAACCCGTCCCTGCAAAGCATGAGAGAGCGTGGAAAGATTGGAGTCAAACCCTTCTTAAATTAAAAGAAATCTCTATTCCCAGATGGTACTTTGCAAATGGTCCACAGGTTAAAGTTACCGTTGAAACTCTTTATGAGCTGCATGCGTTTTCGGATGCATCCATGGAAGCGTACGGTAGCGTAATCTACCTTTGTAGAATCATTGATAATCATGCCCATGCGGCGTTTGTTTATGGAAAAAGCCGTGTAATTTTGATACATCAACAAAACTGGCCTATAGCAAGAAAAGAGCTGGTAGCTGCTGTGATGAGTGCAGAACTCATGGCAAGCGCTGCTAAAGCTTTAGGATTACCGCACTACTCTCGACATTTTTGGTGTGATTCTAAAGTAGTTCTTCAATGGGTCACTAACCCTAATCTGAGATTACCAAAGTTTATTTCACGTCGTTTGGAATTAATACGCCGAGTCTCTTCCTCAAATGATTGGCGTTATTGCGAAACCGAAAGTAATCCAGCAGATGTGGCCACGAGATCTCTAGCTAACAAACACTTTGAAACCCGCACAAAACTTTGGATCGAAGGTCCACAATTTCTTCATTTGCCACCTGATAAATTCAACGTAAACAGTATTCCTTTAACTGTACGTGATGCTCGAATTGAATTGAGAACAACTTTTTGCAAAGAACCAAAGACAACACTCACTCGTGTCATACAGACTTCACCAAACTTGTACACTCTGAAAAAGAGGTTGGGATACCTTGCTGCCTTTGTAGAATTTTTGATTGCAAAAGCAAAGAAACTAGAGTTTCATAAGCCACGCTTAAACGCTATATATCTTGAAAAAGCATTACACTCTACAGTGCTATATGTGCAGCGAGAATGTTTCTGCACAGTTTTCGACAGCTTGCAAGCAGAATCTCCTGACTCTTTGGAAGATGCAATCAAACGGCTAAACGCTAAAACGTTATCAAATTCTGAACGCAGACACCTTAAAGATTTACGCTCAATCCGTTGTCTTCGCCCCGCTGCCTTTCCAGATGGAACACTTCGAATCGAAGGAAGATTGGGAGAAGCTGATCTTCCCACAGACGCAAAACATCCTGTCATTCTCCCATCACGACACCCACTTACTAGGTTAGTGATACTGAATTGTCACCAAGAAATTGCACATGCAGGGATTCAATACACTCTGATGCTGACTCGCCAAAAATATTGGATTATAAAAGGATTGTCTAGCGTCAGGCATTATTTAAATCAGTGCAACGCTTGCAACTTGCAAAAGGCGAGGCCCGTTCGTCAACTTATGGCGGACCTCCCTGCTTCTAGGTTGGCTGCTCACAATAAGCCCTTTTTTAATACTGGCTGTGACTACTTCGGCCCATTGCCATACAAAGGAGGCCGAAGTGAAAGGAAAGCATGGGGCCTACTTTTCACCTGCTTATCAACCCGTGCGATTCACGTTGAACTAGTCACTTCTCTTGACTTGAGCAATTTCATAATGGCCTTTTCTAGATTTGTAGACCTGCGAGGTTCTGTATCTAGTATGTACTCGGATAATGAAACTACTTTCAAAGCCGCCGCCCACGTGCTACCCGAACTTCTTGAGGCAGACAAACTTCAGTCGTTTTTTAGGAAAAAGAAAATTTCGTGGGAATTCATTCCACCATATAGTCCCTCTCAAGGTGGCGCTTGGGAGTCCCTTATAAAGGTGTTCAAACGCACACTCATACAAGTCACTAAGTTTCCTAGAACACCTACCTTGGTTGAACTGCAAACATACATCTGCAATGCTACGCGCATAGTTAATGATCGTCCACTGACACCTCTTTCTGACGATCCGCGTGATTACACTGCAATATCACTGTCTTCACTCCTGACACCTTTAAATGATCCACACACACCGCTTGGACAACCACACAATAAGGATCATCTCCGACGCGATTATAGATACAACATATCACTTGCACAACAGTTCTGGGAGCGTTGGATAAGATTTTACCTTCCCCTTCTCCAAAAACGTAAGAAATGGTTAACGGTTGCTGACAATCTCCACGTTGGGCAGATGGTGGTAGTCGGGGGTCCGGGTGACTTCAACAAAAGGGGAAATTATAGGCTTGGACGTATCTCAGAGGTCCTCCCACAAATGCGAAGGGGCAAAGCCTTGGTACGTCGAGCTAAGATTGCAGTATCGTCTTGTGATTGTAATGGTAAACCCGTTGTTACGTATATTGATCGTGACATTTCGAAAATTGCGCCTTTGGAATTGGAGTAATGCTATGTGAAATTATTGTGTTCGTTTACGAAATCACTTATACAGTATCGTACATACACGCTTTGACAGTTTTGTTGCATCTTGTTTAATTGCCTTTTCATTTATCGTATACGTATATGCCTAGAACTTAACTGTTGTGAATTCTTTGTGTTACTTACCTTGTTTGTAAATTTGATACATCGTTCTCCCCCTTGTTTAGTTGTTTTACATTATGTATGCGCTGATGCCGACACACATAATGGGGGCCGCCTATGGTCCGAACGATTGACTTTGTAAACTTCATTTTCCGTTGGCTAATAGCTCGTAAAACATTGAGTCATTTGGCGCTTGTGACGTAACAGATGTTACAAGCTGGCCACGTTTAATTTTTTATTGTAGCAATCTTTCAATGCGTTTCCTTCGAATAAGCAACTTAGAAATTTACAGTTCAGTTTTAACTAAAGAGAAATATTGGAACTGTTGGTTTATCTATTTGAATAAGTTGAATTGTGAAAGTAATAGAAATAATTAAAGAAATTGAAGTGAATTATATTGGAAATTAAATTAAATAGTTAAACTGGACTATTTGGCTGTTTCTTTTCACAGTACAGCTATTCCCAAACAGTTTAGTTTCTGTGGCTGTCGCAGACTCCACGTGCGTCAGGAACATAGGCTATCCCTTATCAGAAAATGTTCTATTACTTAATAACAATCAAAGCAATTGAAATTTCATCAAGCAAAGAACTGTAGCAGAAGTACTTTATTTTTTGTCGCTGTTTTGTAAAAAGCTTGTATCAATATTTAACACAAACAACTGGTAATGTCTTTAAATAAAAAATTTTGGCCAACTTCTTACCAGCGCATCACCAACTTAGTCATAGGGGAGACAGCCAATGCTGCCTTCAACGTTGGCCCAACACATTACCAGCAGCTGTGAACACGAAATTTACTAAGCAAAGAAATAGTGACAAAAAAGCTTTTTTCAGCGTAAATTTAATTTTTTATCCACTTTAGTACTTAACGCAACAAATAGAACAAACCAGAACTCAAAAATAAATCATCGGTAGAAAGTTGGCATTGTTGGTTAAATGTTGGCAATTTTGCCAACTTTCTCCCAACCCAGCCGCGCTAAAGCCAACGTTGGCCCGATGATGAATGTTTACAGGGTAGGTATCTCCAGGGGCGCCGGAAGCGGGGGGAAGGGGCGCAAATTTGGTTGAAATGATTACTATTGAAATGATGATGCAATTGCCCCCCTGCCTTTTAATATTCTGAAAACACGGGGGCACAGGGGGCAGATTGTGTCTTTTGAAATTTGTCTTACAGAAATATTTTTAGATTTGCTCTACATTTAACCTATGTAATCTCGATCACCATCAAATGCAACGATGTTTCTAAAATTAAAGACATCCGTAAATCATGGTACAGTAATGAAAGTTGCGAAAATCGTAAATTTTAGGTAGTGATGGATTTTGGGTGAGGCGAATGAGACAGATGTTTGTTTAGAGTGAAAGAACAATTTTGAGTGAAGACCTTTGATTTTGGGACGAAAATAGGAAAATCAGAGATCGATTACAAGTGAAGACCTTTTTTTTTTTTTTTCTTTTTTAGAGAACACTATGATGTTGGGGCGAAAACAGGAAAATTGGAGATCGACTACAAGTGAAGACCTTTTTTTTAGAGAATACGCTAATTTGATTGCGACATGGTTGCTATAATCGACTTTTGTTGGAGTGCCTTTTTAACAAAAAAGTGCCCTTTTTTTGAAATTTGCCCCCTGGAAAAAAAACTCCGACGCCCCTGTTTGTAGTATTTAATTTTTTTTCCAAGTTGAGTTTAGTTCTTTAAATCATTTATTTACTTAGCTTTTATTATTTGCATTCTGTCTAGTTCCAACAGCAGTATTTCAGAGCAACTAACACATGATGGTGACGTACTACTTAACAACACATGATGGTGACGTACTACTTAACAATTTAACTTAACAATTATAATCGTAAGAAACAATCTGTTATTGACTGTACAGTAAATTAATGCGCTGTAGGCTTACAACTTACATTGAAGCAATTTCTTGAAAAAAAATAATAATAATAATACATCTGCGTATATATCTGTGTCTTTCGAGATTATTATCGAGTTTTCCGAAGTAGCTTACTGTATGATGCTGTTAACAATTTCGTGCTTGTGTTTTATTACAGTTGTGTTTGTTTTTAGCGTAATTTTCTACCACCGTTGGTCATCCTCGCCACTACATGCTAACCCAGCGGTTCTCAAACTGGGGTCCGCGATGAATGCACAAGGGGTCCGCGACGTTATGACGAAAAGTGTCAAACATATACATTGTAAAGTACGGTACTTCCATCCATTGTCACAGATAATTGCCACAGTGTTTCCTAACCAAGGTGAATTTGTAAGGTTTACACTTGTAAAGCATTTATAGTATTTTGGACTTTAACAATTGGAATCCAAAAGTTGTTTTACAACGGTTCTCGCATTTAGCGTTTGAGGTTATAAGTCTATTTGTTGACGTTGAGTGAATTATTACTAGTCGGAAATGTTGCTGACTTTGCTGATATTATTTCAGCCGTTTATTTCGAGGAAAAAGCGTGAAACGAAGTAAAGTTGTCGAAGAATTTTTTGATTTTATGATTATATTGAAGGATTGAATTAGTTCTGAGATACCAGTAGCTTAACCCTTAAATTTAGTGTTGTAGGCCTAGTTTATTGCAAAGCTTATGGATAAATTTTTGACACGATAGAAAGAGGTCAAGGATTCAGAATGTGAAGCCCAGCATGCTTTATCTCAAAAAGATAAAAAGTACGAAAGTACTATAAGAAGTACAGTATATTGTAAAGACATTTTTTAAGTGACGTGGAATTTATAAGCGCTTATAAGCAACTTATAGGCCAATCATAAAATAAGTTGACTTAATAAACTATTTTATACATGTATGTTTGATAGACTAATATAATTTGTATCTTTAATTAATAGCATAAAAAGTTTTAGTTGTGAAAGATTTACCTATGGATAAATTTTTGAAACGAAAACCTCATGATGAAATCAACTCAGAGCCGTTACAGTTACAGAGACAGAAGAGATTGTTCAGAAAAACAAATTAAGAAAATATGATGTGGAGTACATTCGATTTGGATTTATTGAAAGTGTGTCTAATGCTAACAGACCACAGTGTTTACTTTGTCATAAGCTGTTGTCGAATGAAGCCTTGAAACCAGCTAAATTGCAGCGACATTTGATAACACTACATCCTGAATTCGCGAAAAAACCAAAAGACTTTTTTGAAAGAAAAAGGGATGCCTATTTAAAGCAGACAACAACTTTTACCAAGTCAATAACATCAAATCAGAAACTATTAAGGGCATCTTTTTTAGTGGCACTGCGAGTGGCTCGTGCTAAGAAGGCCCATACTATTGCTGAAGAACTTGTTTTACCCTGTGCAATAGACATGTGTAAGGCAGTTTTGGATGAAAAATGTGCTGCAAAATTGAATGCTGTGTCACTGTCAGATAGCACAATTGCGCGAAGAATAAAAGATATGTCAGAAGATATAAAATTTCAGTTAATTGACAGATTGAAAACTGGCTTTTTTGCATTACAACTCGATGAAAGCACAGATATTACTAATGAATCTCAACTTATGGTGTATGTACGATATTGTTGGGAAAGTGAAATGATTGAAGAGTTTTTATTTTGCCATGCAATGCCCACTAGAACAACTGGGGAGGAAGTTTTTAAAGTATTGGACTCTTTTCTTCTTCAATCAGGCTTATTATGGAGCCAGTGCATTTGCATATGTACAGATGGAGCGGCGTCAATGACTGGTATTCACTCAGGTGTTGTGGGGCGTGTTAAGAAAGTAGCGCCTAATATCACTGCAACACATTGCATGATTCACAGAGAAGCCCTGGTTGCTAAAAAAATGGATGCTTCTTTATTTGAAGCTTTGTCATATTGTATTAAAGTGGGGAATTTCATTAAAACCAGACCACTGTATAGTCGTTTATTTGCGATTTTCTGTAATGAGATGGGGGCTGATCATTTATGTCTGTTATTTCATACAGAGGCAAGATGGCTATCACGAGGTAAAATAATTCAGCGTTTATTTGAACTTAGAGAAGAACTGTTGATGTTTCTGGGTGATCATAATGCTGAACTGGCTTCAATTAATGGCCGATAAGATTTGGCTTAGCAAAGTTGCTTATCTGGCAGATATATTCAACAAGCTTAACGAACTGAATTTATCTTTACAAGGAAGAAATTCAAATATCTTATTCAGTCATGACAAAATTGAAGCCTTTAAGAAAAAACTGAATATATGGACTACAAAAGTTAGCAAGAAAAATTTAGATATGTTTCCTACACTGGACCATTATCTCAGCAATAATAGTTCAGTTAATGTTGATTTGATTATTGTAGATGTTAAACGACATTTAATATTACTTGCTGAACATTTTGATAAATACTTCTCGAAAGATATTCCTGATAATATTGCAAATTTTGACTGGATCAGAAATCCGTTTAATGTTGAAGTAGATAATAGCGTGCTCAAAGGAAATGAACTGGAAGAATTGGCCGAAATTTCATGCGACAGAACTTTAAAAATCAGTTTTATGCGGCAGCAACTTTCAAAATTCTGGCTCACTGTAGCCTCCGAGTATCCATTGTTATCTCAAAAAGCAGTTAAAATTTTGTTACCGTTTGCAACAACTTATTTATGTGAAGCTGGATTTTCTGCTCTAACCAATTTGAAAAACAAATACAGATCTAGACTTGCTCCAGAAAATGACTTACGTGTATGTTTATCAGTAATATCGTCAAGAATCGACAGTTTGTGCAAAGCTAAGCAAGCGCATCCTTCTCACTAGGCGTTTATTAAAAAAATCTTGTTTGTGTACTTGAGTACTTGACAATAAAACTATTTGCTAAACACTATTTCTGTTTTTATTTACATGTAAAGTTAATACTTTCATAAAAGAAAATTTAATTTTTTCATTGTGCGGCAAAATGCAGCATTAGTTTATTTCATTTAAAAACATATATGTTTGAAATGAATTTTAAACCAGCTATTATTGCCTTAATGAAAAGTTTATAGCAAGTATTTATGCATAAATTTCAGAAGCGTTTATAAGGGGGTCCCTAAGGTAAAGCCTAAAATCAAGTCAAAAAGTTTGAAACCCCTGTGCTAACCAACAGAACACTTGCTCACTAGCTACGCCTCAGTTTTCTCGACCACGTGACACCTCCACACCATTACGCCACTATTCACTCGCTGACATAAGCTTGAGACAAAATTCTACATTCAGCATCCACCTTCCAGAATTTTGGGAATTTAATGTAACAGCCTATTTTTAATCCATTGAATTAATTTTTAACGACAACAACATGACATCTGAAATATCTAAATACTCGCACTTAATCCAGGCTCTCAGTAAAACCACCCACATTTTAAAAGGACTAACAGACATAGTACGCACCACAAACAATGTCGCTCCCCACACCACTTTAAAACAAGCTTTGATTGAGCGATATACAACAACGCCATCGGGTTGCTTACAAAAAATTTTGAATGACTGCCACAGAGGCCAAAGTACAGTAACTGCATGCTTGATACAATAACGTACGCTACTAGGCACACAGTACGACTCAAATTCCCCTCTTCAGAAAGACCTCATCAAGCATAAGTTGCTCGAATCTTTAGACTCACATATACGGTTGTGCTTATATCATTATGAGGACGGAAGTAGTATGTAATGATTTTCCTGTGTTGAGTCCGGTGGCGCAGGAGCAGGAGTCAGGAGCGTGCAGGAGCGCTGACGTCATCGCAGGAGCGGTGGCGGAGGTGGCGCTAGAGAACAGTGGCGGAAACTGGATCCGAATTCTATTTCGAATCCTATTTTAAATCCTAATCCTAATTCTATTTCTAATGCTAATCCTACTCCTACTCCTATTCCTAATCCTTTACCTAATCCTATACCTAATTCTACTCCTAATTCTATTCCTATTCCTACTCTTATTTCTATTTTTACTCCTATTCCTACTCTTCTTCCTAATCCTACTCCTCTTTCTAATCCTATTCCTAATCCTACTCCTATTTCTAATCCTATTCCTAATCCTAATCCTATTCCTATTTCTATTTCTAATCCTATTCCTAATCCTACTCCTAATCCTACTCCTAATCCTAATCCTACTTCTATTCCTAATCCTACTCCTATTTCTAATCCTACTCCTATTCCTAATCCTAATCCTACTCTTATTTCTAATCTTACTCCTACTCCTATTCCTATTCCTAATCCTATTCCTAATTCTACTCCTATTCCTATTCCTAATCCTATTTCTAATCCTATTCCTACTCCTATTCTTAATCCTACTCCTACTCCTATTCCTAATCTTACTCCTATTCCTATTCCTAATCCTAATCCTTTTCTAATCCTATTCTTATTCCTATTCCTATTCCTACTCCTAATCTAATCCTATTTCTAATCCTAATCCTAATCTTATTCCTAATCCTAAGAATAGTGTTTTTGTTGTGTCTTTGGAAAAGCACTTTACGAAAAATTCCTTGATGGAGTTACGCTGTGTTTACTTTTTACGTGATTTCATTTAAAACAGAAAGCAACATACAGGCCAAAACGGCCATACAAAGATTAAACAACCTATTTTATATAAAACCTTCTTTGCGAACTTTAAACTCGTACTTCTTTGCTTTAAAAAACTTATAAACTATTCGAATTATTTTATTTTTAAATCTCAGTTTCGGTTATGATTAAAAAACAGTTAAATCATTGCAATGCAAGACTTCTCGATGAGACGCTTTCGACGGTAATCTTTTTCGGCAGTGAAGCAAAGCCATAGACACACCGTTGTACGTTATGTCCACTACCGAGATGAATCGTTATTTTGTCCAAAATTATAAACTTTTAAATGTAACAAATTGCAGATTTTATTTTTCTACTTCATGTGAATTCGAATACATTTCGATTCAATGACTCTGACATTCATTACTTTTTTTCACATGGCACAATCATATCTCTACTATAGCCTGACAATACAATATTACTCCGATGTGATTTGTAATTGTACGCATATCTCTATTCCCGTCGCCGAATTGTTCTGTGCGGAAAGCGCTCCGCCAAAAAGTGGTGCACTATATAATTGAATCGCAAAAAAGCAAACACAACGATAAAAAAACACCAAACTCTGCCTGTTATGATATTTACATTTGGTAGAAACAAGGTTTAATTTTTATTTTTAAAACATTTTTTCTCGTAGTCTAGCCAATTATCTTTCAACAATTGTCTAGTGGACATGGCGGTGGTACCCAGGCATACGTCACTGAATGGAGATTTACCGGCTTTAAAATAGTCATCGTTAAATGGTTTCAAGTCCTGAAAACTGCTAATGATTTTCTTTTTGCCTAAAGGCCCGTGAGCATCTTCGTTCTTCAGTTTAACTGCATATCCCCACGCTTGTTTGTTTCGATTTCCAGGGAAGCAAACAGCTTTCCAAAAATAACCTGGTACCTTTACTCGATTGTTCACTAATAAGTCGTTATTATCATTATCTTTTGCCCAACCACTCACTCCAGTAATTATATAAACGTCTTCACCTAGATGGTAACTAAAAATCATTTCCCTGGTTAAACACTCAATCCTCTCCCATGAGCCTTTGTTAAAAAGTTCGTATTGTGGAGCGGCATTAGTCAAAGTGAAAGTCGTTCTTTGTTTTATTTCGTCATCATTATTGGTGTTGCGTGGTTCGAGATGTCCTCTTGTTAAGCGGCTTCCGCTGTTTTGATAGTCGCGCCATGAACTCTGGTGAACTTCACATTTTTTTATTTCATCTTGAGAGACTTCTCGTATTTGTGACAACATTGGACCTGATGTTGTTTCTATTTTACAAAGAGCCCAAGACTCCCTTTTCCACAGTTTTGTTGCCTCCGTATAATTAGGTCTTGGTAATGTGTAAGATCGGCTGAGTCTTAGTTTGTTTGCTGAATACAGTGGAATTTTCGAATTTTTGTCGTAGAGAGTCGCAAAAACTGCTTTTTTTTCGACATACTTGCTTTTGCCATTAATGACTTCCAATGCTAGCGTGTTCTGGCAGAGTTTTACTAACATCGAATTACTCCCACTACTTTTATAATTTTTTGGAATAGGATAGGTATGGTTTGAAAAATATGCGTTGCAATCGGAGAAACAAACCGCTTGCGTAAAACCAAACCAAATCCAACAAATATTAAATATTTGAAATAACAAAGCATTCATTTTTATATTAATATCTATACACTATTATCATACATAGAAACGTTTATTTTTTGAATTGTTAATTTAAAGTTATTTATATTTTTTCTTTATTTCGATTTCGTTCTTGTTCGTAGAAAAATAACCTTGCTTTTAATTTCTCGAGAAATACGGTTTACTTTTTGCGTCAAAAATCTATTAATAATTGCGATAACTCCCATGCAGTCGCATGAAATTTATTGTGACCCGACAATTGATCGAAACGACACTTGATCGAAACATTTGATCGAATAATGAAAGAGAAAATTTGCAACTTTGAATTTGTCCCGATTTTGTCAACTTTTTGTCCCAAAAGCATAGCGATCTCTAAAAAAAGGTTTTTACTTTGAATCTGTCCCAATTCTGTCGATTTTTCGTCCCATAAACATAGTAATCTCTAAAAAAATAGATCTTTTCTTTGACTCTGTCTCTGATATCTGCAAGGGGTCTGCAAAGATGAGGCCATGGCACAATGCCTTCCTTTAAATAACTGACTACAACGTAAAAAGAATGCAAACAAATGGCAGCATTAAGCATTTAGCAAAATATAAACATGACGAGACATGTACTTGTTGTACTCCTAAAAGTGCTTTGCCAAGGGACCTTGTTAAAAAACCTTGACCTTGACATTGGCAAAAAATTATAAAAAATAAAAACAAGCTGTCTTCTTACTGATGGCCTCTGCTTTTTATGAATCTAATTTACAGTAACGAAGAGATTGTTTATTCGCAGAAACATACAAAAATACTTTTTTTTTATCAATTGCCATTTCGATCAAGTGTCGTTTTGATCAAGTGTCATTTCGATCAAGTGTCGCTTCGGTCAAATATCGTTTCGATCAAGTGTCGTTCGATCAAGTGTCGTTCGATCAAGTGTCGTTCGATCAACTGTCGTTCGATCAAGTGTCGTTTGATCAAGTGTCGTTCGATCAAGTGTCGTTCGATCAAGTGTCGTTTCGATCATCTATCGTAGCACCTGATCAAATAATGAAAGAGAAAATTTGCGACTTTGAATTTGTCCCGGTTCTGTCTTTTTTGTCCCAAAAATGTAGCAATCTTAAAAAAAGATCTTCCCTTTAAATCTGTCTCTAATTCTCTAATTTCTGCAAGGGTTTCCCAAGAGTGAGGTCATGACACAATACCCTCCTCCTAAATAGATGATTACAATCTAAAAAGAGTGCAAAAAGGCAATGGTACCAATAGGCATCTAAAGAAACATAACCATGACAAGATATCTACTTCTTGGCCCCCTAAAAGTGCTTTCCTAGGGACTTTGTTGAAAACCCTGATGTTGACATTGGCAAAAATTATAAACAATAAAAGCAAACTGTCTTCTTACTAATGGCCTCTGCTTTTTATGAATCTAATTTACAGTAACAAAGAGATTGTTTAATCGCAGAAAGATACTAAAGTACGTAAATCTTTTTTTTTATCAATTGTCATTTCGATCAAGTGTCATTTCGATTAATAGTCGTTTGTTTAACAGTCGCTCAATCAACTGTCGTTGTACCAAAATTTATAATACAAAAGTTTTACTTCAAGTTCACACCGTCGTTCAAAAAAACAAAAAAAATGCCATTTATGAATAGTGATGATGATGATGATATTTTATTCACGCTTAGTAACAATATTTAAGTATATGCAATGTGCATTAAGCAAAGCATGAAAAGGAAACGCGACCCAACGACGAACGTTAAACATGCAGAAAGTATAGAGAGGGGGTAAGAAAGAGAAAAAATAAGAAGCACGGCCGCGTTACCTAATTCAAACTAAATATTATTATTTAAAAAGACAAAAAAGACACAAAAAAATGACAAGCCAAAAAAAAATAGTGGCGGACTATGAGCTATTTTTAAAATGTGCGCTTAAACAGAAATTTATATGATCGTTGTAAATTTAAACCAAAACCAAAAAATAACTTATTTTTGTTACATAGTTGTAATAAACCAAAGTTGTTTTTTTAGATTTTGATTTGAATTTACCGTGATATTGTATATTTAATTTCAGCATACAGCGTAAAGAGAGCTCACCGTCCATCACTGTTTCTGAGGAAGAACAGTAAAACATATTGTACTACTTTCAACAAGAAAGTCTTTCCCACAGATAAAAGGTTTAAAACACATAAAATTTGGTCCCAGATATTGCAAAATATATCTGTTCTTTCTGTCCTTAATTGCAATAATTTTATACAAAATTAGAATCGCATCCCATAATAGGTCCATGACAGAATAGTTTCTAGCCATATACAAAATTATATTTGTTACGTCAATAATTACAGTGCTTGTGCTTAATCGGGAACAATGAAAATTTGATTACTACCTAAAAAAACATAATTAAGTCTAAGACCACTGTAAATTTTCGGCGAAACTGTAACATGAAAAAGCAAATTTGTCTCATTGAATCCTGAGCCTGTGGCGACTTGTTAGCTTTCGTGATGGATAACCCTGCTCTGGAAACAAAAATACTTTTACTTGAATAAAGTAATATTCGCATTGAGTTTGCGCGAAAATCGTATCAGGTTGATCATTGTGGTGAAGACTTTTCTTTGGTTCAGCGTGGCCCATTGTTAAAGAGCAGCAACATCTATAGGCATCTTTTAAAACGTGTAATGGTAATTCTTGATGGTTTTCTTAAAAACATCGCCTCCGACTCTTTCTCGCAAGTCACAAAGACAAATAAAAAAAAATGTCTTTAATTATATTTCGACCGTCGACACTCGATATAAGATAACAACTTTTATTAAAGTCTACGATAAATTTTTGCTGAGTACATACAGTAAAAAAGTGTTTCAAGTTATGTCCGATCCGTACAATTTTTTCAGGATAAATCACGTGCCGTGGTTTTAAAAAAGGTGGTAAATACTTACTTGACGAAGTATAGTGAAGGTCAAATAATGTTCTATCCAAATAAAAGCATTTTTGTAAATAAAGTTTATAATGTCACAGCTTTGTCGATGATAGATGTAGGTTTAAATAAAATTAAGATAAATGTAGGCCTACTCAGGGGCGCCGGAAGCGGGGGGAAGGGGGGGAAAGATTCTGAAAACACGGGGGCACAGGGGGCAGATTGTGTCTTTTGAAATTTGTCTTACAGAAATATTTTTAGATCTACTCTACATTTAACCTACGCAATCTCGATCACCATCAAATGCAACGATGTTTCTAAAATTAAAGACATCCGTAAATCATGGTACAGTAATGAAAGTTGCGAAAATCGTAAATTTTAGGTAGTGATGGATTTTGGGTGAGGCGAATGAGACAGATGTTTGTTTAGAGTGAAAGAACAATTTTGAGTGAAGACCTTTGATTTTGGGACGAAAATAGGAAAATCAGAGATCGATTACAAGTGAAGACCTTTTTTTTTTTTTTTTAGAGAACACTATGATGTTGGGGCGAAAACAGGAAAATTGGAGATCGACTACAAGTGAAGACCTTTTTTTTAGAGAATACGCTAATTTGATTGCGACATGGTTGCTATAATCGACTTTTGTTGGAGTGCCTTTTTAACAAAAAGTGCCCTTTTTTTGAAATTTGCCCCCCCTGGAAAAAAACTTCGGCGCCCCTGGGCCTACTGTAAATAGAATCAAGTCAGTGGTTAACCTTCTGAGTGTAAACTTTACCCATTATACTTAAACATAACGCTCCTAACCACTGGAAACTCTATTCTTCTCAACGGCCTTTGTAAAAACGTTTGTAATAGCTTTAATTTTTTTATACAAACATCTAGAAATTCTTGGCTTTTCCTAATTTGAATTGCTGAAAAAGACGGTGCTATTTTTAGGTGGCTCCCAACAAGGGCTAACGGGTAAAATTAATGTTTTTCAGCAAATTTGTCTACTTTTGCTTGCTATCGCAGCAAAATGTGAAATTTCAATTTTACGCTTTTACTAGGTGAGCTAAATTTTATCAATTTATTGCATTTGCGTGACAAAGTGAATTACGTTGATTGTCAAGCATTGACGTGCCTGAAGCAATAAAGTACTTATTTCACGTAAGATTGCATCTTCTTTTTCTGAAGTTTTGACGATTGCTTTGAAACAGCTTACACATTTATATTCTGCTGGGTAAAACAATTATTGATTGACTAATTAAAGCAAAGGTTGCTTGAATATCAATTGAGGGATAAAATTAAGTCTTTACAATAAGCAATTTTTATTGAACATTCTTATAACAATTCATTCGTGCGAAGTAAATTAAATAAACTACTGCACATGTTACACCTAACGCTCACGCCCTCAGACAATTAAACAATACCTGACTCTTTATAATTGACTTTCACTTTGCATTTGAATTAAAAACTGTTTCTATGTTGAAACTTTGCTTACTCTGAAAATTCCGTCGTATTTTTTATTTATAAGTTTACTTCTTTAAGACAGTTTGTTAAAAGTTTATAGCTTTCAAATGTGAGCTTTGCTAATAGAAGACATAGGATAAAAACAAAATGTTTCTTACGACTGAATTTCAGGATTTTCAACTTTTATAAAATCATGACGTATTAGTTCCATACGATTGAATTTCAATAAAGGCCCGTTTCCACTACGAGCGTAGAAAAGAGCATTCTTTGTCTCTTTTATTGATCTTCGATTGAAGCGAGCGCAAAAAAAAGCAATAAAACAAACAAAAAATGCTTTTTTTCACGCTCGTAGTGGAAACGGGCCTTAAAGCAGGATTTTTAACTTGTTTAAATTCATGACGTACTGATTCTGAACAATTGAATTTCAATAAAGCAGGATTTTTAACTTGTTTAAATTCATGACGTACTGATTCTGAACAATTGAATTTCAATAAAGCAGGGTTTTTAACTTGTTTAAATTCATGTCGTACTGAAGTCTTAAGTTTATACGGGTGATTTTTTTCCTCCAAAAAAATTTTTGGTATGCAACTTCTAAATATTGCCATGGTCCTCCAAGATACACCAGTTGACGCTCATTAAATACTATTTGACTACAAAACATAACTTTACAAATTAGAAGGCAATGTGGGTAATGTCGCCATCTCACTCTGTTTACCAGCAAAAAAACGGAAACAATCTGATTTTTTGTACTGAGTATTTTTTTCGAGTCATAAAAATGCACATGTAAAAGTACCTCTAAAACAAATGGAAGTTATTTTATGTCCACAGTTTATTTTAATGTGCTGCACACCAGATTCAATCATAAAGTTCTCTTTTTTGTGGTAAAATTGATTTTTTTAACGCAAACCACTTCTAAATTATTTTTTTGGGTGTCAAAAAGATTTTGGGTATGCTTACATAACAAAGCTAATGTATTCTGCTCAGTTCAATTTGTTACGTATGGGCTTCCTAATAAAATTGTGCAAACTCATGATGTGGGAAAAATTGTTTTGCCCCCTTTCCCAAATCCTTCAGTCTAGTATGTCTATGGCCACGATCTACGAACCATGTCCTTAGTTTTGTATGCTTGCAAAAATTGTCATAAAAAATATTTAATAAAATTAAGGTTGAACCAAACATGAATTTAAAATCCATATCAACTGCTAATCGCTTTTTTTGAGCCTGAACCAGAGCTGAACAAAAACTGAACCTTGAAAAATAGAATTTGCCGAACCTGAACTGAAACTGAACCACTAAAACTAAAGTTTGCGGAACCTGAAACGGAACTAAGCCACTAAAACAAAATTTGCCGAACCTGAATTCGAACCGTAATGTTAGTTTAAACAGTTCGACGCCCCGCTATATTCGTCCATTTACTCGAGCAATAAATTAGAATCTCCCTTCATGGAGTTAGTGATCTGGTACAAGTTATTAAACAACAGTTTAGTGACCATTGCACTATCGACTAGTTCAGTCTGTAACAAAGTATTCAATTATGCCGCCTCGTTAACAATAACCAAGATAGTAACCAAATCTTTTTAAAAACAACCAAGAAAATTTTCAAGCCAGAGTTTTAAAACCGTCCTCACTTATTGTAAACTGTTAGTAGTATATCAAAGGATGCACTTTAGCTCTGAGCATTCTAAATCTTAGTTTTTAAAAAATCTTTTTTCAAATTTTTATGTTTTGGAACCGGCATTGATAGAATTTTTTAAAATTTAACGATCTACACTTTTGTTTAAGTTTTTTTTTTTATTAAATAAACAAGCATTTAAAAACAATGTAAATATAAAGTTTGAATAAGGATGACGTGAGTAGTATATAATGATCCATTTGTGTGGTGTTGTGACGTCATCACTGAAGCGCAGGAGCAGGAACCAGGAGCGTGCAGGAGCGCTGACGTTATCAGTGGTGAAGGGTGGCGCTAGAGAGCAGTGGCAAAAAGTGGATCTGAATCCTATTTCGAATCCTATTTCAAATCCTATTTTAAATCCTATTCCAAATCCTATTCCAAATCCTATTTTAAATCCAATTCCTAATCCTAATCTTATTCCTATTCCTAAGAAAGACGGTGGTGTTGAGTTTAATTCTTTCCAAGACAGTATAAACCCTAACTCTAAGAAAGTCAGTGGTCCTGAGTTTGACTCCCACCCAAGACAGTATAATTCCTAAACCTAAAAAAGTCAGTAATCCTGAGTTTGATTTCTACCCAAGACAGTAGAAACCCTAACCCTAAGAAAACCAATGGTCTTGAGTTTGATTCCTAACCAAGACAGCAAAGCTGTAAATCCTTAACCTAAGAAAAGTAGTGGTCCTGAGTTTGACTCCTGCTCAATGTAGTATAAATCCTAACCCTAAGAAAGACAGTGGTCCTGAGTTTGACTCCCACCCAAAACAGTATAAAACCTAATCCAAAGAAAAACAGCAATCCTGAGTTTGATTCCTACCCAAGACAGTAGAAACCCTAACCCTAAGAAAGATAGTGGTTCTAAGTTTGATTCCCACCCAAGACAACGAAGCTGTAAATCCAAATCCTAAGAATATCAGCTGTTCTAAGTTTGACTCCCACCAAGGCAGCGAAGCTGTAAATGCAAACCTAAGAATGTCAGTGGTCCTGAGTTTGACTCCTGCTCAAGGTAGTGTAAATCCTAAACCTAAGAAAGTTAGTAACCCTGAGTTTGATTTCCAACCAAGACAGTATAAATTCTAACTGTAAAAAAAACAGCGGTTTTTAGTTTGATTCCCTGTCCAAGACAGAACCAAGACTTCAAAACATAACATAAGATTATTTCAAGACATTCTGCAAGATTTTAAAACAATAAAGTCAACCAGTTTTCTGTTTTTAAGCACTCCATAGAAAAAACCTGTCAAACCTTTTCCTGATTTAAGGTGCACAATAAAAAAGTCTTTTAACCAGTTTCCTGTTTTCAAGTGCAAGCGAAGCGAACCTGTCAAAATGTGTTCTGCAAAGGGCAAGTTTGGACACGTCAGGTCAATACACAATTTTTCCATGGGCAATTTCCTGGGTTTTTACTGGGATTGTTTGTATAGGTTGCTTTGTGCATTGCAAACTTTGTCTTGATTTTTGTTATATTTATATTCAATTTCCAATTTTTCCCTAAAAAAGTTTGATTTTTAGATACTTTATTTCATTTTAAAACTTTTTCTCTAAAAAAACCTTGATTTTTATTATAACTTTGTTCAATTTTTTCTAATCAATCTTAATTTTTTATAACTATCTTCAATTTTTTCTAGGCAAGCTTGATTTTTGTTATACTTATGTTCAATTTTTTAAAAATTTTTTTTGGCAACCTTGTTTTTTGTCATAACTATCTTCAATTTTTTTCTAATAAATCTCGATTTTATTATACCTTTGTTTATTTATTTATTTTTATTTTTTTTTTTCAACAATCTTGATTTTTATTATACCTTTGTTTATTTTTTCCTAAACAATCTTGATTTTTGTCACACTTCTATTTAATTTTTTCTTAGTCAACCTTAATTTTTTATAAATATCTTCAATTTTTTCTTGGCAACCTTGTTCTTGTCATATTTTTGTTTAATTTTTCTTGGTAACCTTGATTTTTGTCATTCCTAACCTCAATTTCTTTTAGAGAAACTTGATTTTTGTTATAACTTTACACACTTTTTTCTAAACAACCTTGTTTTTTGTCATACCTTTGCTTAATTTTTCCTAGGCAATCTTGATTTTTGTCACATCTACCTTTAATTTTTCTTGGTAACCTTGATTTTTGTCATATCTAACCTCAATTTCTTCTAGACAAACTTGATTATTGTTGCACCCACCTTCAATTTTTTTTCTAAACAACCTTGGTTTTTGTTAGAACTATCTTCAATTTTTTCTTAACAACCTCGATTTTGTTATACCTTTGTTTAACTTATCTTAAAAACCTTAATTTTTTTATAACTATCTTCAATTTTTTTTTCTCGGCAATCTTGATTTTGCTATATCTACGTATAAATTTTACTTGGTAACCTTGATTTTTCTCATAACTTTGTTTAATTTTTTCTTGGCAACCTCGATTTTTGTCACACCTATCTTTAATTTTTCTTAACAATCTTAATTTTTGTCATACCTAAACTCAATTTCTGTAAGCATCCTTAATTTTTGTCACAACTACTTCAATTTTTTCTTAACAACCTCGATTTTTGTCATAACTTTGTTTAATTTTTTTTTGAAGACCTTAATTTTTTTTTATAACTATTTTCAATTTTTTTCTTGGTAACCTTGATTTTGTTATATCTAGGTTTAATTTTTTCTTGGTAATCTTGATTTTTGTCATACCTCTGTTTAAGTTTTTTCTTGACAACCTTGATTATTGTTGTACTTATGTTCAATTTTTCTTAGTCAACTGTGATTTTTAGATACCTGCATTCAATTTTTCCTAAGAAACCTTGATTTTTAGGTACCTTTATTCAATTCTAAAGCTTTTTTCTCTAAGCAGCCTTGGTTTTTCTTGCACCTAACCTCAACTTTTTCTCTAAGCAACCTTGATTTTTGTTATACCTAAACTCAATTCTTTTTCTTGGCAACCTTGATTTTTTATTCATAGTCAATTTTAAAGTAACTTATTTGTTAATGGTTCTAAACGAAAATTTTATTGATAGGATATTTGTGTTCAATAAACAGATGCTTCATAATAAAAAATTTGTCTTTTTTCCACTTTCATTATTTAGTAAATCAAATTCAAACCTAGTTATTATTTTTATACAGTATGAATTCGCTTTCTAGTGTCAAAATTTTAATTGTTTTAAAAATGAATTCAGTTCTAAATATGTTTATTTTTTTGGTCATTTTTACAAACTTTTAATAATAAGAAAGCTACCCGTAATCTCTGTAAGCGTGACAATATGCTTTTTACCATTGTGTCCAGTGGCGTACGCAGAAATTTGTGAAGGGGGGGTTTGAAGCCGAAAACACGATTGCTCTAAGTTAGGGGTTCCCAAACTGGGGCACATTTAGGTTTCTCAAAAGGTACATTATCAGAGAGAATATCCTTATTTAAGTTGAATTCTGTCCGGAAGAAATAATGGACTCAAATGTCTAGAATTTTCGAATCCGGTCGATTATAATTACGTCAAACAGGACAATTAAGAGGGAAGACTTTTTTACAGATCACCGTGATTTTGGGTTTGAATGGGGAAAATTTGTGGCTGCTGAAAAGGGAAGAGTTTTTATTTTTTAGAGATCACCTTGATTTTCGGCATGAATTGGGAAAATTTTCTGATTCAAAGTGAAGACCTTTTTTTTTAGAGGACACCATGATTTGGAACAATATCTACCCGGCTGAGGCCCACAAACTCGAACGATTTCGAAAAGTGGCCCGCAAGAGTGAAGAAGTTGGACCACCCTGTTTTAGAGAAACGTCACAACATTTTGGGGGAACATGCAAACCTGCTGCAGTGTTCAAAGGGTACCGATCAACTAAAAGTTTGGGAAACCCTGCTCTAAGTGGTCCTGGTAATGGGCAAAAACTTTCAAAATTAAGCCTACATTCAAAAATAAAGTGTTTTGGTTTTAAGACCGTCTTGCAGTAGCATGAATTTTTTTTTACCAAACCGTAAAACTAATTATTGAAAAGGCATGTGCAAGTAATTCAATTATGATAAGAAACTTTCCAAAATAAAAGCAACTCGTGTAAATGATGAGAACAATAGGTGAAAAATCAAACGAACAAAAAATAACCTCATTACTTAACAAATATTTAAAGTTTTTTTTAAAGGCTTATATTCAAACGCCTGTTTTTTCACTTAATTTGTTAATTACGTCACCAGGGCAAGGCGTGTGGCTCCTATAAATCTTTAGTGATGCAAGTCCATTCATTCGAGTGGTACCATTTGTGTTTCGTAAGCACGTTTTTCGTCTGCGTAATATGGAAAACAATTGTTTACTAGTGCATGTTGTCACTGGAAGAGTTAACAAAATGGTCATCAATGTAAATATATGTGCGGAAAAGCATCGGAACTGCATTCCTTGATGCTGCTCAACGCATTAATTGGTCTTTCTGCTGCGTTCAACCGAAAAAGCTTCCTGTACCATAATATCAGTTCAGGCACTAGTTCTCCCAAGAATTTTGTTAAATCATTTTCGTAAAATTTTTCCAAAGCTTGAATACTTTTAATTTGTTGAGGAGTTGATCCACTAGTTTGATCAGAAGAAATTAAACACTGAAATTCATCAATAATCGATTTGTGGGCTGTAAATCTTGCTTTGAGAGTGACAATAAAGTTATCAAGAAATCGAATAAAAATCCCTACTCTAAAATATTCTTCATCTGTTCAGCAGCAATATTGCATCGATTGGTCTGTCTTGAAGTAAGGCGTGGTGTTTCCAAAATAAAATCTTCGGCTTTGGCCGTTTTTTTGCGCAAAAATATAGAACTAGTGAAATTCATATTCGTTTTTTTCTCTAAGACACTTCAATTCATTTGCAATATCATGTGCTATGTTGACAGCCGCAAAAGAGTTTTTCTACTTTTTTTGCTTAACTTTGCACAAAACAACACTGTATTCAAAAACGTTTTTTAAAACTAAGAGAGCAATGCAAAATTCACTTTGCGTAATTGTCGAAAGCAACTGCAAAGCTCGTAATGAAGTTCCTCTCTGTCTGGCCATGCTGAAATTTCTGCCAAAGCTTCTACAACGGTAAATTGAAAATTTGAAAAAGTACTAACACTCTCGTGTCGATCGACCCATCTGATGGCACAAATTTGAACAAGTTTTTGAACTTTTGTTGTTGACGAAATCGTGTTGATGGAGTTGCGTAAAAATGTTTTGATGTTGTGAAGCATTAAAAAATTTGTGAACTGAAGCTATTGTTTCCATGAAGTTTATTTCCATTCCCATACTTAACTTTCAATATTTTACAAGTTTGAAAGTTTTCTTCACAATGGCAACTGTACATTAGCTAACTTTAGGCGATAGAAAAAATTGCAAAAAGAAATTGCAAAAAGAAAAAATCGCAATTTAGGCGATAGAAAAAATTGATGCGCAAGCAGTAATTAAGTTTCAAAGTGCGGCAAACAATAGAAACCAAAGTCTTATTATTGAAGTCTATTATTACCATGTATATATGGCTAAATACCATTCTTCAAGGGGGGGTTTTGACCCCTGAAACCCCCCCTTGCGTACGCCTATGATTGTGTCAAGTTCTCTCTCTTATACAAAAGCTTGGAACGTATCCTGCTCATAGCCTATTGCGTTTCCTGTTAAAACTGTGACATATTCATGATCGGAGTTTGAAAATCTGGTTACCTTAATTTCCAGTGTAAAAATAGAGTAAGCAAAAATTTTTATAATGCACCTTGATTTTTATAGTTTTTTAAAAACATTTTGTAAAAAAGAAATTTTATTACAAGCTTGACCCAAAAAATTTGACTTCAAAACACGGACTTAAGTTTAGTTTGACCCTTAGTCAAGTACAACAACCGTTTATGTTAAAAAGTTTTACATTTTTTTCACTTTTAATAAGAAAATTCATCATAAAACTGAACATTTTAATACACTTTATCAACTAAATTTTCTGAAATTAACATAAAATTTGAAGTCAAATAAAGCCAACGTAAGTAAGATCAATTCCAAGAAAAGTCAGTTGTTTTTTGAAAATATATTAAGATTTATTCTATCAAGTCCTATCACAGATAGTTCTTATGTCTAAATAAAAACAAACCAAGCTGAAATTATTTAATAAACTTATTGACTAGCTCGAAATCTGAAAATTAAACCTTTGAAAAATCAAAATTTTTTAAAAAAATAGCTAAAAATTTTACTTTCAGGATACGGTTTTGCTTGGGGTAACAAACACAAATAAAATAAGAAATCAACAAATTTACTCTTTTATCTTGAGCGTTGCTAACCTCTGAGAAAAAGGTTTGGACAGTGATCTTGTAAAAGAAACCAACTATGGATATTAAAAATTAATCTTTTAGTTTCATTTTCCGTTTTCTACACCCACGTTTAAAGTAATGTAGAAAAACTTTTTAAAATTCTCTTAAAAATCGAAAATGTAAAATATCCAATAAAGCGTAAGACTTCTTTCAGATTTAATTTCAACTCGATTTCAGTCAGGTGTAACAGCAATGTTTCTACATTTTAAACGAAATTCAACTCGCTTTTAATATTTTTAATTCGTTCTTCTAACTTTTTATTTAATTTATTCCAACGTAACATTGTTAAATTTCTTAAAAAAGAAATGCTATGCAGAACTCATTGGTTAATTCCAAGAAAAAATCTTAAAATCATTGAATTAGACACGGGGCGTTGATTAAAAACCAATTACGATCAGTCATCATATCCCAAACTTAACGATAATCATTAGGACAAACCGAGTAAAAATGATTCAAGTTAAACCAAATTTTTTATTTTTACTAGCTTAATAAATCTTTGAAACATCAATTTTTTAAAAAAAGACCGCTTGACATTAGTTAAACCAAAATACTTTAGTTTTTCTTTTTCGAAATAAACGTTTTAACCAAAAGCTTCATAACCCTTAAACGTCAAATGTTAACTTGAAGCAACAAACTGAACTTTTAATTTGTTCTCACGTTTTCTTCTAAATTCGTGCTAAAGAGCGGTGTTAACACAAAACAACATTTGTACTTGTTATGTTTCTTGAAAGAGTTTTAGTATATTTTTAATTTTTGATCAAGTTTTTTGTTCGGTAGTCATAGGTATGCGGTTTTAGACTAGAATTTGATTTTCATAAGCAAAATTTGAAAGCTCGGTGGAAAGTACAACTCCAATTTTTTTTTCATATGTAGAAAGATTAATTGCTTTTTTAAATTTCACACTAGTTGAACGTTTTTCAATTGAAATAAACCATCACTTTGGAACAAAAATTTGTGTTTTTGTGACAAATGTTGCTTTGAGTTAACAAACCTAAAAAAAATTGTTATGAATATTAATATTCAATTTTTCTTACATTTTGTGCTTCATAGTGTGATTACAGTCTCGCGTAAACAAGCAAAAAATTTTTTATCAAAAGAAAAAATTTAATCCTTTAAGGCAGTGGTTTTCAACCTTTTCTGTACCATGGCCTATTTTTCAACCCAAGTTAACTTCACAACCCACTTTGGTCAACAAAATTAAATTCCCATCCCAAAATCATAGTGTTCTCTATAAAAAAAAATAGGTCTTCACTTGGAATTGCTGTCAATTTTCCCTATTTTTGTCCCAAAATCATACTGTTCTCTAAAAAAAAAAGTCTTCATGTGGTTGACTGCACAGGACGCCAGAAAAATGCCTAAAAAATGCGACGGATGGCAAGCCTAATTATACATATATATTATACATATTGCTTTCATTTTGATTTATGCTCCATGGCCCACTAAAAAAACCACTGTGGCCCACTACTGGGCCATGGCCCATAGGTTAAAAACCCCTGCTTTAAGGGTTAATCGATATTAACAATATGATCCATAAATATAATTTCATACAGTTTTCACACGGAGGTTTTGTGGTCAGTTTCTTAAAATGATCACTATTTAAAAATTTCCTCAAGAACCTCACATTGTAAAGGTTTTAGTATGGAAAACAGTGGTTAAAAAAATTTAACTTTTTTTGAAAGGTCGACCTTTCTTTCAAGTGTCTTAGATTTTAAAGTTTTTAATTGTTTTCTTTTGGGAAAGAATTTTTTAACTTGTTTTGGTTGATGCTGATTTTGCTTTTTTCTTTTTTTGTCGAAAACGAGAGAATCATTCTGCTAGAAGGTAGATGATAAAACATCAAAAATTGCCAGTCACTGCAGCACAATGAGAGAAGTCATTTTTTTCTTTTTTAAATTGTACGCAAACGTGTGTGTTACGTCATTACGTCATTAGGAATAAAAAAGAATGGCTGCCGCTAGCCAGTTACCAAGAAGAAAATAAAACAAAATACTGAATTTATGTTAAGAATTGGTTTATTACCCAAAATATCGTACCGTACTTGTTGGGAAGTTAAAGTTTACTGATTTTAAAGGTAACAGCTTTGTTTAATTTATGTTTTTTCAGTATACAGATGAAGAGAATTAAAATTTGCAAAAAAACTTGATTGTCTTAAAAGATTTTATAAAGTTACAAAATTTTATTAAGGTAACAGCTTTGTTTAATTTATGTTTTTTCAGTATACAGATAAAGAGAATTAAAATTTGCAAAAAAACTTATTGTCTTAAAAGATTTTATAAAGTTACAAAATTTTATTGTTTTAAAAGATTTTATAAAGTTACAAACTTTTAAAAGCTTCAATCAAAACTTTTGCAGCTGCTCAGAAATTTATGTTAAGAATTATTGCATTTCAATGTGTATCATACAGTCTGATTTTTACTTTTAATATATTATTCTGTTGTATCACAGATTCCTGATGCTTTCATAATCAGGATAAAACAAATTGAAAAGATGTTATTGTCTAAAAAATTTGAAATCTAATATATATGATAAATTTTTTTTTAATTTGCAGAAAACAAATGTGTGCTGGACAAATTGTGGTATTCAATATGTAGCTGTGCCAAAGATTTCATTTGTTGGCTACATTAGGTTGCAGAAAAAAGCATACCGCATCGTATAAAAAATAAAAAGCTTTTTTAACTCAAGCTGAAGTTTATGCATTTTCTGATGAAAAGGTATGTACACTGTATTTGTAGTTGCTTTGATTTTTTCGTTTCTTATATGCATTTTGTTAGTGAAAATTTATTTTGTTCATTGTTTTTTACATATGAGCATAATAGCTCTAAAGAACAGCGATTTCTAAACTTCCATTGATAATCAAAGAAATTTCAAAATTCAAATTTATTTTACAGGAATGAACCAAGAATTCCTTTGTGGTCATCTAAAGTGACTGGGCAGGGAACACAGAATTAGATGTAAATTCTTAAAGTGCATAGGCAAAAGCAATCTACTCTTGACCTGATGTTATATTTGCCAATTCATATAAAGATGCTAGAAGAAAAGCAAGGAAAGCAGAAGATATTTTAGATGTCAACAAACTTCAAACACCTAAGTAAATGTTTACTTTTTTTGAAAAATTAACAAAATATTTACAAAATTAACAATATATGAAATAACAAAATTATTTATAAAATAAATAACTACTTTTGATGCTTTAAATCAAATTAATATGTTTGTTGAGTGTTAATTCGATTTAAGCATCAAATTTAGTTTATTATTTTGTTTGAAATTAGTCATTCATTGAGTCTGGTTTTTGTAGAAAGAATCAAAGGTTTTTAATGCAGCAGTAATGAAGATGCCATAGTTAAAATTGAAAACCAAAAATATTGTGGTGAGTACTTTATGATTTTTCAATATGTTCTTATTGCAAAAGTTACATTTTATAAAAAAGCAGTTTGCACAACAAGTAAGAGTGTCACATCCAGCCCCTCCTTTTATCTATGATTCCAACAATCCTCCCGTTCAAAATTTTTTTTTCAAATCTTTCTTAATGTTAACATATTGAGCAGTTCTTCTATTGAGGACTTTTACTAAACACTTTGTAAAAGTTTAATATGCTATTTCATCCTTGCCACAAGACTCATCAGCCTACTTTACCATTTAACTAGATATACAGTCTAAATAGAAGGCTATAGCTGTAACTATTAATGTATCTAAATATGTATATTAATTAATCAATAATTATATATCAGAATTTTTAAAAATAATTGATGAAACAATTTTGCTGACACCTACACCACTTATTTTTTTTATTTTATCTCTATATTTATCTTCCTGACTTAAAGGAAAGCTACGGAGGCACTAATACATGGGGTAAGCAACTACCCTGACCTGCTTCTAGAGATGCCAAGATATTGCTGTCTGCTTAAAATTTTATACAAATAGGGACTGTAATTTATAACTGCTTGCCAAGACCACCCAGCAGGGAAAGTGCTGTAAAGTGTCTTTCCCAGGAACACAACAGAATAGCATGAGTGGGCTTTGAGCCGATATCATGTTGATCATAGGCTTGGCGCTTTAATCACGTGACCTTTTAAAGTGCTAATACTGACACCCCAGCCCTGCTTCTTTTGCTTAAAATGTTATTTATATATTATGTATATATGGTCATATGAAGAGAAGAAAAATTACAGCAATAAAGTTTATTTTTTAAAAAAATCTTTCTGCCTTTCCCTTCAATCAGGGGTAGCCACAGTGTATCATCTTTTTCCAAGCCATCCTATTTTCAATGTCCGTCTCCTTTGCACCAACTTTCCCCATATCTTCTTTCACAGCATCTATAAATCTTCTCTTTGGTCTCCCTCTTCCTCTTTCCTGGTAACTCCATTTCCATCATCTTTCTTCCTACATAATCTTAATCTCTTCTCATGACATGTCCATACCACCTCAGCCTGCCCTCCCTCATCTTCATTCCTAACGGTTCTACCTTAACTGTACCCCTGATATACCCCTAATGTACTCCCTCTTTACTTTGTCCGTTAGCCTGTCCACTATCACTGCAAACAGAAACAGACTTAACGCTGATCCCTGGTGCAGTCCAACCTTAACCGTGAAACTTTCTGTGGTTCCTATTGCACACCTCACCAATGTTTTGCTTTCCTCGTACATATCCTGCACAAGTCACACATACTTTTTCGCTATTCCTGATTTTCTCATAGGGTACCACAGCTCTTCCTGCGGAACCCTGTTGTAAGCTTTCTCTAGCTCCACGAATACACAATAGCTCTCTTTGACCTTCCCTGTACTTTTCCATCAACATTCTCAAAGCAAACATGGCATCAGTGGTTCCCTTTCCTGGCATAAATCCATATTGCTGTTTAGTGATCTCTACTATATCCCTTAGCCTGGCTTCAATAATTCTTTCTCGTACTTTCATTGTGTGGCTCATTAGCTTTATTCCTCTTTACTTTCCACAGCACTGTGCGTCCCCTTTGTTTTTATAGATTGGGATAAGCACACTCCATCTCCATTCTTCTGCCATCCGTTCACCCACTAATAATTTGTTGAACAGTCTGGTCAAAAATTCTATCTCATCTCTCCCATGCACTTCCAAACTTCTACTGGCAACTCATCTGGCCCAACCGCTTTACCTTTTTTCATCCTTCTTAGTGCATTTTTCACTTCTGTACTGACACAATTTACCTCTTCATTAACCACTTTTGCTTTCTCTGTCTTAGGTTCTCTGTTATTTTTTTCGTTCATCAGTTTTTCAAAGTACTCCTTCCATCTCTTTAACACTGCCTCAACTAACACTGCCTCTTAACATTGGCCAAATTGTAGGAAGCGAAAAGCATAAACGCCAAAAAGCAACCCACTCCAAGTTTTACTTGCTTGCTTTCTTTCAATTTGATTTTTTAATTGTTTAAACAGGTTCCAATTTGATTTTTTTATTACTTAAACAGGTTTCAAGAAAGACAAACAAGGCGATCAATTTTTACAATTTCACTGTTGTGAAGCATTTCATTCCTGGTTAAGAAATGCTTTGCTATTGAAAATCTAAACAACATAGTTAAGCACTTTATGGTGAAGATTTTTTGCGTTACTTTTCTGCTTTTAATGTTGGTTTTCCTTATTACCGGTGAAGGATATGTCCATGAGCTGCAGCTCCAATAATTGTTTTTACTATCTGTTTTTTCTAATTTAATATATCGTCATCACGTCAAAATGTCATGCTCTGTACTTATATTTAACAATGTTGGCTATCAGTATATGTTTGCTGGTTATCAATTTATAGTAATGGCCATCATTTATTTCATTGATTTTGACTAAATAAGTGGAAATGAATTAAGGTGGCAATTTGTTACTACCTCTTGTACAGGTCATTAAAAGTCGTTACTTCGTTATTGGAATTCTATACACTGTAAGAAAAAAAATCGCTAATTTGCAAAAATGCTGAAAAGAATATGGCAGTTTTTGGAAAGTTTTATAAACGTTTTTATTATAAGAATTAAGCATTGAAAAATGTTGACAGACAATGCAAAAGTACAGTACATACGTGTACATTAAAATTTGCGGTGCCATCAACAAATTCAACCATAAGCGGCCATTGACTGATGCGCTGTACATTTATTCTTTTTTGTCGTAATTTTTAGAATTCGGAATTTATTCGTTTGCTTTTATGGCACATTACTGTGTAGTTTAGTTTTACTGCTTTGTTTCTATTTGATTTTATTGTTTTACATTTTTTTAAACTGTTTTTACCTTTGTATACTTTTTAAATTTATTATTTTTGTCCACTACCTTACGACGTCTTTCTAAACGATGAAGAACAGCCACCTCACTGTGGTGGTGCAGTCCCCTTTCCTGTACTGGGGAGGGTCGAAATGGCTTGTCAATTCCATCAATGCAATGTTTGTGGAAAGTCACGTAAATGGCCTGGATCACAATTCGTAATGTAAATCGCTTTTCCGGCGGAAAATTGGATTATTTTCATGACCTCACGCAATGCAATATTTGCAGCTGCCAATAGCGAGGAGATTTTATGTATTTGAAATTTGTTAACAGATCGATCAATTTTTACACTTTTTTAAATTAGATGTGATGACCTATCTCCGTTTTAATGACCTAAATGCATGGTTCTAATTAGTGTAAATAGTAGCGATGTGACCTCGCTCTGGCAGTGTTCTGTGAAAGTGCATGAAATTTATTTCATTGTAAAGTTTGTCGTCCGAGCCACGTGCCCAATTTAAGTTTATTATAAATAGAGAGACATCGCTCTCATCAAACAGTGACCATAATTTCGCTCAGGGAACGGTGACCGTGATTTTGCTGAATGGTCAGGTGACCATTTTTTTTGCTGTATTGTGCTAAGTTGCTGCGCGTGTAAAACCGTAGGTAAAAAATAAATTCAATCCTTTCCTTTGTATTTAAGTTACAACTATGTTTTTCTAAATCGGGCGTCATAGAGTTACGCATATTTAAATAAGGGTAGTTTGTAACTTGGAGGAATTTCGCTGACCTTATTGAAAAAAGTTCAGCACCTTGAGGACGGTTAAGCTGTTGAATTCCGTTAAATCATCGGACAAGCCAGCATCTTTTTAACGAAAAGTAAATTTAATAATCGCGAGTCTTTCTTTCAAACTACATATTGAATTTACGAGTCCTTTCATTAACAAAAATTGAATTTATAATTTCTCTTTTGTATCAGACGGATTATACGTAAGAAAGCTAAAAAATTGATAGATTTTTAAAAAGTTTGGATTTTTAATTTATTTTGCACTTTTAAATTGAAACAAAGTTGATTTATAACAAACTGAGTGCGGTTTTAGAGGAAATTTAAAAAATTGTGCCGTCATTACATTTGGTAGGCTTAATTTTTAAAAAATTATTGGCAGTATTATCGTATTTGTTTAAGAGCAAATAAAGTCAAAATTAATGTTTTTTAATGTAGGTCTATTGCATTAACATGCAGTATATTTGTACGGTTATGCCTCTTTAAAGATTTAGTTGTTTTAGTGTCAATGCAGTACAAAAAGTACTTGCTGTAAGGTAAAGTTTAGAGGTGCATGTCAAGACTTTCCAGCAGAAGAAAGTGATATATTACCAAGGGCGCAGGTACCTTACTAGTAATTAATTTGCGGGTGCTTTTATTGCTTAAAAATTGCTTCTCCTTTTTATCGATTAGAAAGAGGCATACCCAGTAGCGTATTTAAGGTGGAGGCATTGTGCCATGCCTCCCTTAGAAGTTTCTATTCTGGTGGGAAGAAATCCCTCCAGAAAAGGAAGATAAATTTCAAATGAGAGATTCCCATTTTTTTGGCTTTTTCAGAGATCACTATAGTCTTCATGAGACGAAAATCATAAAATTTGAGACAGATTCAAAGTGAAGACTTTTTTTAGGTATCACTTGAAAAAAATTTTAAATTAAGCATAATTGATAGTGGTTGTATGCTCTCCCTCCCCTTTCAAAAATGCTCGGTGCGCCACCGGGCATCTCATAGTTTCGAAGGGGCAAACCGGGATGTAATGTCTTAAAACGCGCCCAGTGATACGGAAGACATACAAGAGGGTAAGAAAAACGCGCAGCAAAATTGTCCTAACAAATTCTTTATTGTCAAACGGTCCAACGCTGCGGTTTTCTGTTAAACAAAAAAGACAGAGTTGGAAAATAAATAAATAAAATTGCAATAACAAACACTTATCAATTTAATAACATATAAAGCAGCCACGCCTCACTTAAAGGGTAAACCAACCAATACCCAACATGAAATACATTTACGGAAATAGAACAGCAACATGGTGGAAGCCACACTTTAAGTCTACAAACTTTACTATGGGGTGCCCATAAGTAACCTTACACTTGATATCACCAATGAGTAAAATTGATAATTTATAATTGATTATTATTGATTACGTCTGAGTCCGTAGAATTGATTTTATTGTAACTATTAATTGAAAAGGATTGAAAATTGTGTAATTGTGAGATAAATAAGTAAATTCGTCATTGAATGGTAAGCCTAATTAGGGACAATGATTGAAAAATAGGCATTTAGCAACAATAAATTTTCTTTTAGTTTTTCTGATACAACTAACATCAATATTGATTAATTCAAAAAAATTAATTTTGTACTTTAATTAAGCTTTGTCTTATTAATGAAATTAAACTGTTAGCGAGTTTGTGGGTAGTACATAAATTAAATCATTTTGGAGGTAACACTTTTATACAATTTCAGTTTTAATCTTAAGTTTTCTCAAGAAATAGCTATGGAGTTGAACAATTTTAAAGAAAAAGTTACAGATCAGGAAGATTTTGTAAAAAGGCAAACTTTTCAAAAGTCTAATCCTTGCAGTGATGACAACTTTGATGAAAAATCAAATCATAACAACTACGAAGTTTTGGAAGTATGATTCTTCCTATTTTTTAACTATTTTGCTACAAGTAGGCTATAGCCATACAAGACCCAAACATTTTGGGGGGCCAAAACAATATTGCGCGAATTTTTACAATGACTGCCCAATTTCAAATTTTGCATCATTCCTCGGAGATGCCCAAAAATCATTAAGATGTAATGCGAATCTTCACTTTATTTTTTTGTTTTGATTGAAAAGGAACAAAACATAAATTTTCGCATGAAATAAATGGGTTTTGTAGAAATGAACTTTTTAAGACCAAAATAATAGCCTAATAATAATAATAATGATATTAATTTGGGCTTCGCAAGAAATATATTTTTTCTTGGGCACTGAACTGGATCGTTTAAGATTGCATAAAATTCTGCCCAAAAAGTGCATGCTCGGTGCCCCCAAAATTTTATTTTGCCCAAATGTTCACTAATTTTAAAAAAGTGATAGATCGAATTGGCACTTTACTGAGTGAGATTCGTAATGTTTGTTTTGACGTTACTTCAATAGATTCATTAATTAGTGCCGAGTTAACCCTGAAAGACATGCTTAAAAGTTTGCTGAAGTCGTGTGACCATGATGCTGGGTTAAGACTATCCGGGAATAATATAAAAAGGTCGTTAGCCATTAAACGTGTTAAATTGTGTTGGGGCTCATTTTAGTTGTTTTTGGGGATGTGACATATATGTCACACTGGGCCTTTCTGTATGTTTTAGCAGCAAAATCGTATAATTTTTTAAACTTTATTTGACACAGTAAAACAAAATAACAAAAAAAAAGTATTTTTTAGGAATATTGACAACTGCTACAGACTCTGATCAAGCAAAGAAAGTAAAATAACAGAATTTAAAAGGTTTGAAAATTTCATGCTTTCAGCTACGAATTTGATAATTTCCGCTGTAGCCGAAAGCATGAAGCCAACAATTTTTAAAAGAAAACTGTTGTCATATGACTTTTATAAACCAATAAAAATCAGTTTAGAATTATTGCATATGGATCACATTAGGTGTTGTCGATTGTTTTCGTTCCAAAAAATTAAAATTTTAAGAGTTAAAAACGTTTAAAGTTTATGTTACACATATGTCACAGTGGGTTCTCTGGGGTTAAAATTTTTTTCGAGCGAGACAGATTCAAAGTGAAGACTTTTTTTAGGTATTGGGCGATTAATTTACAAGATTAATTTGCAATAAGAACAACTAAATAATCGCGATTGGGCGATTAATTTACAAGGAATACTTTTCGTTTTTTTCGAACGACATAATCTTATCCATAAGCAATTACTTTGCAAAAAACAACATTATATTAATATGATGCCAAAAAAGTTGTTATTTTTTGGGTTTGAAAAAACCAAAGTTTATCGCTTCGCCTACTTTACAAGAAACAATTAAAAATTATAGTTGGGCTAAGTAAAATAATACTTTTTTTATATTTTTTTAATTTAATTTATCAATAATAAAGTTATAAACTCGTTTTTAAGCCTTCATTCTCGATGGTGTTAAAAATTGGCGAATTCTTAACAAGAAGTAAGAGCTGGGCGAATGCTTTACAAGATGAAAATAATCGCGGTTGGGCGAATAATTTACAAGGAATACATTTCGTTTTTTTCGAACAACATAATCTTATCCATAAGCGATTACTTTGCAAGAAACAACAAATATATTAATATGATGCTAAAAAAGTTGTTATATTTTGATTTTGAAAAAAACAAAGTTTATCGCTTAGCCTACTTTACAAGAAACAATTAAAAACTATAGTTAGACTAAGTAAAATAATACTTTTTATATTTTTTTAATTTAATTTATAAATAATAAAGTTATAAACTCGTTTTTAAGCCTTCATTCTCGATGGTGTTAAAAATTGGCGAATTCTTAACAAGAAGTAAGAGCTGGGCGAATGCTTTACAAGATGAAAATAATCGCGGTTGGGCGAATAATTTACAAGGAATACAATTCGCTTATTTCGAACGACATAAACTTATCCATAAGCGATTACTTTGCAAGAAACAACAAATAAATTAATATGATGCTAAAAAAGTTGTTATATTTTGATTTTGAAAAAACCAAAGTTTATCGCTTAGCCCAGGGGTTCTCAAACTTTTATTGTTATGGAGCTCATGAAGAGGTTGACCATTACCTACGGAGCCCCACAATAAATTTATGAAAATAAAAACAAAAAAAAAACACATTATTACTTACCATAGCCGTACCAGCCCAAAAAAATTTCGGGGGGCAATGAACTTTTGCGCAAATTTTGTGACGTTTGCCCAAATCATGATTTTATAGTACATTTCGGATATGACAAAAAAATTGTCTGAGATTCTCAGACAAAAAACCAATTTTGTCCTAAAATCATGGTGATCTTTAAAAAAAAAAAAAGGTCTTCACTTATCAGATTATTAGTATTTGCTGCTTTGTATTCAAAAAATATTCAAATTGCGGATTAGTTGAAGTTACTTGTAGGTTGTTATTGCTTCTTTGGACAGTTGCAAAATTAGCCGAGTCAGTAGTTTAATAAGTAAACCAATAGCTCGCGGAGCCCCTAGGTTTCTCTCGCGGAGCCCTGGGGCTCCGTACGGAGCACTTTGAGAACCAATGGCTTAGCCTAGTTTACAAGAAACAATTAAAAATTATAGTTGGGCTAATTAAAATAATACTTTTTATATTTTTTTAATTTAATTTATCAATAATAAAGTTATAAACTCGTTTTTAAGCCTTCATTCTCGATGGTGTTACAAATTGGCGAATTCTTTACAAGAAGTAAGAGCTGGGCGAATGCTTTACAAGATGAAAATAATCGCGGTTGGGCGAATAATTTACAAGGAATACAATTCGTTTTTTTCGAACGACATAAACTTATCCATAAGCGATTACTTTGCAAGAAACAACAAAATATTAATATGATGCTAAAAAAGTTGTTATATTTTGATTTTGAAAAAAACCAAAGTTTATCGCTAAGCCTACTTTACAAGAAACAATTAAAAACTATAGTTAGACTAAGTAAAATAATACTTTTTATATTTTTTTAATTTAATTTATCAATAATAAAGTTATAAACTCGTTTTTAAGCCTTCATTCTTGATGGTGTTAAAAATTGGCGAATTCTTTACAAGAAGTAAGAGCTGGACGAATTCTTTACAAGAAGTAAGAGCTGGACGAATGCTTTACAAGATGAAAATAATCGCGGTTGGGCGAATAATTTACAAGGAATACATTTCGTTTTTTTCGAACGACATAATCTTATCCATAAGCAATTACTTTGCAAGAAACAACAAATATATTAATACGTATGTTGCTAAAAAAGTTGTTATATCTTGTTTTTGAAAAAAACAAAATTTATCCTTTAAAAGAAACAAGTAAAAATTATAGTTGGGCTAAATAAAATAATACTTTTTATATTTTTTTTAATTTAATTTATCAATAATAAAGTTATAAACTCGTGTTTAAGCCTTCATTCTCGATGGTGTTAAAAATTGGCGAATTCTTAACAAGAAGTAAGAGCTGGGCGAATGCTTTACAATATGAAAATAATCGCGATTGGGCGAATAATTTACAAGGAACACTTTTCGTTTTTTTCGAACAACATAATCTTATCCATAAGCAATTACTTTGCAAGAAACAACAAATAAATTAATATGATGCTAAAAAAGTTGTTATATTTTGTTTTTGAAAAAAACAAAATTTATCGCTAAGCCTACTTTACAAGAAACAAGTAAAAATTATAGTTGGGCTAAGTAAAATAATACTTTTTATATTTTTTTAATTTAATTTATCAATAATAAAGTTATAAACTCGTTTTTAAGCCTTCATTCTCGATGGTGTTAAAAATTGGCGAATTCTTAACAAGAAGTAAGAGCTGGGCGAATGCTTTACAAAATGAAAATAACCACGGTTGGGCGAATAATTTACAAGGAATACAATTCATTTTTTTCGAACGACATAAACTTATCAATAAGTGAATACTTTGCAAGAAACAACAAATATATTAGTATGTTGCTAAAAAAGTTGTTATATTTTGATTTTGAAAAAAACAAAGTTTATTGCTTAGCCTGCTTTACAAGAAAGAAATAAAATATATAATTGGGCTAAATAAAATATTACCATTTTTTGTTTAAGAATAAAAATTTTATCAATAATAAAGTTATAGCTTACTTTACAAGAAACAATTAAAAACTATTATGCGGGATAAGCTTATGATTACAAAGATCATGGAGCTTGTTCGAAAGGAAAGTTACACAATTACTAGTGGTTACAACAAGCAAAGCAAGCTTCGACGTGTAAAGTAGTGTGCTCATCAGAGATCAGTCTTGATTTTTTTTTTTTTTAACATTTATACAAAGAACCTGCCTTAGGACTTCCACAAAAATTGCGAATGCAGACGCTCTTGCGTTGTTGCATTTTTCTGAAAACTGGAACAAGTTGGAACTTTAAGTTTAGACATAATTGCCCTTTCAAGGCATCTCCAGACTATGAGTTGATGCTCAAGCACGTTAAGACGGTGACCTGCTTTTCATGTAAATAAGCAAGAAGCCAAACGTGAGCTGGGGGTCTACAATAGCAATATAGATACAATAGCAATGTACTTTAATAGACATATGGAGAAGAGCGCTTGTGGTTGCGATCTTACAACCAGGAAAGCCCGTGGGAGACCCAAAGAGTTATCGACCGTTATCTCTGCTCTGTGTCCCCTACAAGATCCTCGAGAGCCTTATCTACGCCCGCGTTGAACCATTAATCGATCCACTGCTCCCTAAAGAGCAGGCTGGGTTCCGACGCGGGAAGTCAACCGTAGATCAAGTTGTTCTGCTAACCCAAAACATCAAGGATTCTTTCGAGGCTAAAAAGAAGGCCGGTGCCGTATTTATCGATCTGACAGCTGCTTATGACACTGTCTGGGACCGTGGCCTTACCTGCCAGCTGCTGAGACTACTTCCGGATAAGGACATGGTCAAAATGATCATGGAGCTTGTCCGAAATCGAAGTTTCACCTTTACTACCGGTGACAGCAAGCAAAGCAGGCTACGCCGTTTAAAAACGGCGTTCCTCAGGGATCGGTCTTGGCTCCCCTCCTATTTAACATCTATAAGTACGATCTTCCTTCCATGATTTCCAGAAAGTTTACTTATGCTGATGATTTAGCATTGTTGGATTCTTCTGGAAACTGGAAGGACTTGGAGGGGACCTTAAGCCAAGACATGTCCACACTGTCAGCGTATCTCCAGACTTGGAGGTTGAAGCTTAGTCACACTAAGACGGTGACGGCAGCCTTTCACTTAAATAACCGAGAGGCCAAACGTGAGCTAAAGATCTACAACAACGGTAGACTTTTATCGTTCTGTCCAACCCCTACATATCTGGAGGTAAAACTGGACAGATCGCTCACGTTTCGTCACCATTTAGTGGCATTGCGCAAAAAACTATCTTCGCGCGTCACACTGCTGAGGCGACTCGTGGGCTCGGGATGGGGTGCTGGTGCTAAAACACTACGCATAGCCACCTTGTCTCTAGTCTACTCAGCAGCTGAGTACTGTGCGCCAGTCTGGTGTCGCAGTGCTCACACTCGCCTCATCGACAGTGTCTTGAATGACGCCTTGCGCATAGTTACTCGATGCCTGCGTCCCACTCCAACGGACCACCTACCTGCACTCTCGGGCATCCAGTCAGCTAAGCTTCGCCGAATGGGAGCGACACTCTCCTTGGCTCACCGTGGATCTCTGGACCCCAATCATATCTTGTATGGTCTTTTAAGTGGGTCCTCAGATACTCGCCAAGTGAGACTAAGATCCAGACGCCCGTTTGTGCAAGGTGCGCGGAATTTTTTGGACAACCTTGCCGGACTTGGCATCCGCATTTCTGAATGGAAAAATCACAAATGGAAAACGGAATACTGTGAAGGTGCTTCCAGGGTCCGTGCTTTTGTGCCCGAGACCGGTGCCAGGCCTGTTGGGATGGGCTTACCCCGAGCAGCTTGGGTTAAGCTCAACCGCCTGCGGAATGGTGTTGGGCGATTCCATTCGTCCATGCACAAATGGGGTCTCGCTCCTTCACCAAATTGCGAGTGTGGCGCCTCTGAGCAAACCGCAGACCATGTACTAACAGCGTGCCCTATACATCGGGCACCACATGAAGCACGAGGTCTGACAGTTTTGGATGATGAAACTCGATGTTGGCTTAATGACATCACTGCCAGCATCAGATCCAGGCAGTGCAGCAGTCTGGGGTAGTAAAAGGATAAACCCTCGGCCCCAGTCCTGTTTCTGTCTGACCTGGAGTGGATACCCTTCAAACTACGACGACGACAACGACGAGCAATGTACTTTTGTCATTTTGTCTAATCTTATCTTATCTTGGGATGAAACTTGACAGATCGCTTGCATTCCATCACTATTTTAGAGGCGTTGCGCAAAAAATTATTTTCTGGGTGTGTCACGTTGTTGAAGCAACTTCTAGGCTCAGGATAGGGCAATGGTGCCCAAAACACTGCCCACAGCTGCCCTATCTATTGTCTATTCAAGAGCTGACGAGTTGCAGAGCACTGCATTTTTTTTATTTTATTTTTTTTATTTTTATCTCTATATTTATCCTCCTGACTCGCAGGAAAGCGACGGAGGCGCTATACATAAGGTGAGCAATTACTCTGACCTGCTTCCGGAAATGCCAAGATATTGCTGTCAGCTAGTAATTTAGTAGAGATATTACTGTAATTTAGAACTGCTTGCCAAGACCACCAAGCAGGGGAAAGTGCCGTAAAGTGTCTTTGCCAAGGACACAACGGAATAATGGAAGTGGGTTTTGAAGCGAGACCGTGTTAATCATCAGTCCGGTACTTTAGCCACTCGACCACGCTACCGACAATAGATGCGGACTGTAGTTTATTTATTGGGTATCATATGCCAGCCTAAAAGACTAAGATCTACATGTAAATGATTGTTTGTGTCTGCTGCGCAAGAATTGCTTAACGATCTTGCCGAATTAGCATCCGTGCCACTCAGTAGATGAATCATAGATCGAATACGGAGTATTGTGAGAGTAAATTCCAACTCGTACTTTCATTACCAGTGCATAACCGATTCCCGGCTCTTTCGAAACAGCGTTCAGAACAGCTCGGGTTATGCTTAAATACATGCGGACGGCATACGACAACTTGCCGCGGCCCAACTTGCGAGTCGACTGCGGCTATTTCGACTTGCTTGCAAATTTCGTTTGCGGACTTCCAATCCAAGTTACTTCATGTCAATTTTTGGCGCATATTTAAATAATTGCCATTAGCTGCATGTCCCCAAAATAAGATGCGCTGATTTAGTAACGACTACTTTTATATCCATTTTTGGTTTTTAATCGAAAGTATACAAAGCCTACTTTACAGTAAACGCTAAAATGCTATACATGTATGTGAATGAATAAAAGTCTTACGTGTATGAAAAATCTTCATTTTATATGCTAGAATTTTTTAAATATTTTCACATATTAACATCACTTTTAACAACGAACAACAATATCTTATTTATTCAAAAAAATATATTCAAAACAAAAATTGTAACACAAAAAAACTTAGATTTACAGTGAATATTGTCTTGTAATGGCATGCAATCCATCGCCTTTACGGCTCTCTTATTTCCTGACAAGCAAAAAGTAGGCCTACTTTGTTAATTGTTTTATTATTACAGTATCTTGCTCTTATAAGTTTATATAAGCATGAACAGTAAAATAATAGTTTGTTTTATTTTTAGCATTAGGATACACGCAAATAACCGTGAATCACCGCCGGCATTTTGTAGATCCTCAAGGAATCCACACAAATACTATTGAAAATATGTGGGGCCAATTTAAGGGAAAACTTTGAAGAATGCAAGGATGTCGACGAACTTTTCTTGCTTCATACAAAGACAAATTTTTGTGGAGGAGAAGTAGAAGCAAAGAGAAAGTATTTCTTGATACATTGCATGCCATTAGAAGACAATATTCACTGTTACAATTTTTGTTTTAAATATATTTTTTGAAATAAAAAAGATATTGTTGTTTGTTGTTAAAAGTGATGTTAATATGTGAAAATATTTAAAAAATTCTAGCACAAAGTTTTCCAAACTTTTAGTTGATCGGTACCCTTTAGACACTGTAGCAGGTTTGCATGTACCCCCAAAATGTTGGGACGTTTCTCTAAAACAGGGTGGTCCAACTTCTTCACTCTTGCGGGCCACTTTTCGAAATTGTTCGAGCTTGTCGACCTCAGCCGGGTAGATATTGTTTCAAATCATGGTATCCTCTAAAAAAAAAAAGTTTTTCACTTGGAATCAGCTTCGGTTATTCCCATTTTGTCTCAAAATCATGGTGTCCTCTAAAAAAAAGGTCTTCACTTTAAATCAGATACAAATTTTCTCAATTGATGCCGAAAATCAAGGTGATCTCTAAAAAATGAAAACTCTTCCCTTTTCAATAGCCACAAATTTTTCCCATTCAAACCAAAATCACGGTGATCTGTAAAAAAGTCTTCCCTCTTAATTGTCCTGTTTGACGTAATTACAATGAACCGGATTCAAAAATTCTAGACATTTGAGTCTATTATTACTTCCGGACACGGAATTTAACTTAAATAAGGATATTCTCTCACATAATAATGTACCCCTTGAGAAGCCATAATGTACCCCTAAGGGTACATATACCCCAGTTTGGGAACCCCTGATTTATTGGGTATCATACAACTTTTTTAGCATCATATTAATTTATTTGTTGTTTTTTGCAAAGTAATCGCTTATGGATAAGTTTATGTCGTTCGAAATAAGCGAATTGTATTCCTTGTAAATTATTCGCCCAATCGCGATTATTTTCATCTTGTAAAGCATTCGCCCAGCTCTTACTTCTTGTTAAGAATTCGCCAATTTTTAACACCATCAAGAATGAAGGCTTAAAAACGAGTTTATAACTTTATTATTGATAAATTAAATTAAAAAAATAAAACAAGTAATATTTTATTTAGCCCAACTATAATTTTTAATTGTTTCTTGTAAAGTAGGCTAAGCGATAAAGTTTGTTTTTTTCAAAAACAAAATATAACAACTTCTTTAGCATCGTATTAATATATTGTTGTTTTTTGCAAAGTAATCGCTTATGGATAAGTTTATGTCGTTCGAAATAAGCGAATTGTATTCCTTGTAAATTATTCGCCCAATCGCGATTATTTTCATCTTGTAAAGTATTCGCCCAGCTCTTACTTCTTGTTAAGAATTCGCCAATTTTTAACACCATCGAGAATGAAGGCTTAAAAACGAGTTTATAACTTTATTATTGATAAATTAAATAAATAAAAAAAAAAAGTATTATTTTACTTAGCCCAATTATAGTTTTTAATTGTTTCTTGTAAAGTAGGCTAAGCGATAAACTTTGGTTTTTTTCAAAAACAAAATATAACAACTTTTTTAGCATCATATTAATTTATTTGTTGTTTCTTGCAAAGTAATCGCTTATGGATAAGATTATGTCGTTCGAAATAAGCGAATTGTATTCCTTGTAAATTATTCGCCCAACCGCGATTTATTTTCATCTTGTAAAGCAGTGGTTCTTAAACTTGTTGCAGGTACCGAACCCAATAAGTTTTATGCAGGCACTCACCGAACCCTTCCTTAAAATTCAAAAATTTTTATTAACGAACTTGAGCCCAAAGTAAACTGTGCATCTGTTGCACATAAAATCATATCATTCAAAGAAACAAGACCAACAAAACATGAACTACACACAAAAACACAACTCAATAAATATTTACAACAAATCAATGTGTCTTATGCTGTTGCATTTTGCAAACAATTCTAAAAATGCGCAGCTTCACTTTGGCAAGGCTCATGGCAACAAAGTCTGTTCCTTTTTTTTGTTGCATGTCTACCATCTTCGAAAAGGAGTGTTTACAAAGATACGTTGTAACAAACTGTATGAATATCTCAAGGGCTTTCTTAGCAAGAAGAGGGTAAGCTACGATTTGGTGACACCAAAACGTTGAGAGCGTTGTTGTTTTGAAGAGTTGCTGTTAAAAGTGGCTCTACTAAAGTTCAATGATTTCATTGAGGTATTCATCATTGACATCTTTTTTATCAGGACTAAACGTGAATGACTGTCTTACCCATGCTGGATATGACTCTCTGGTTGGCAGTATCCATCGAGAGACTTTGCAAGCTCATCTAAGTGCATGGAAATTTCTTGCTTTAGTTCTCTCGGTACGGAAATGTTCCCATTTCCAGGCACATCTTTGGTCTTACTTGTGCAGTCGTCAAACAGAGGAAAGTTAGTCAAGTTATCATTCCCCATTCGTCGTTACCCTGCATCTGTTGATTGAGATTATTGAGAGCATCGAAGATATCGACCATGTATGCCAAAACGAGAATAAACTCAGAATTTTCAAAACAATCTGCATGACGATGTTGGTGCTCTCGCAATAACATGGCTAATTCCACACGCAAGGTAAAAACACGGTTCAGCATCTTTCCCCGGGATAACGACCAAACATTAGAATAGTACAGAAGTACCTCGAATACAGAGCTTATTTCATTACACAGCTCCTTGAATATGCGCTGTTACATAGCATTATTCGCACATAGTTCACATATTCCACCACAATTTTTAATACTTCTGCCAGTTTTGGAGTGAAGGTTTTTGTTGCCAATGCATGCCTGTGCAAGAGACAATGCGTTACAGTTATGTGTGGTGCATTGGTTTTCAATAGCGTACCAAAACCAAAATTTCGTTCCAACATGACTGGAGCTCCGTCCAAACAAATTGCATAAACAATATCCCACGAAAGATAATTGTCTTTGAAGAAATTATCTACAAATTTCTTAACCTCGGCAGCCTTAGTTGTTATAAGGGGCTGACAAAATAAAAAACTTCCTTTTTCACGTCTTCTTTATTCCCATAGCGCACGAATACAGCAAGCTGGCTTAGATTGGAAGCGTTCGTGGTCTCGTCGAATTGGAGACTAAATTTTGCCGTGTCCGAAATCAAGTCTAAAACTATTTGAGCCAAGATGTCATCGTTTATCTTATCAATTTCAAATTTCAATGTAAACACTGTTACCAGGGATATTATTTAGTTTAAAATTCATTCGTTCTTCTGGTAAAATCAGCAAGTTAAACTTTAACTAATAACAGAAGGCGTAATATATTACGTTTTTTTTTGATAATGTATTATGCCTTCCTTTATTTGTTAAAGTTTAACTTGCTGATTTTTACCAGAAGAACGAATGAATTTTAAACTTATCAATTTTGTTGCTAATGGTGCCATTAGAAAGAGAAATTTGGGATGACTTATTTTCGGCTGCTTTTCTAAATATGATATTCGCCTTCTTTAACACAGCTGGTTTTACAAGTTTTTCACCAATGGTCTGTAGTTTTCCCTGTTTTGCAATCAAGTACGCAACTTCGTACGATGCTGTGAGGATCGGTATGTCAATGAGTACAAAGCCAAAAACCGGCAGAATATCATTTTCATCAAATCTGGCTCTCTTCATTTTAAATTCAGCGAGCGTGGTGTTCCAGTATTTCTATCGCCATGCACCTTTTAAAATTGTTCTTTTAGTTTTGCCAGTGCTAAGCAACAATTGCTCAACCTGGCGTAGCAAATCATGTACTGAGGACGCTGACTCCCATCACTTT
>CAVMFT010000176.1:0-52000 GCA_963680785.1 Diplosoma virens
ATTGATTTGAAGATAAGAAGCTTTTTTCTTAAAAATGTGCAAATCACAACACCGATGACCTAAGAGTGGTTTTATAATTTTTGTATTGATTGTTTCAGCAACAGCAGTTCGGGCAAGGAATTGCGGCGGGGAGCCAGCAGACCGGAACCCCCATTATGGATATGGGGCGCACAATCATTGGGCAGCAACCATATGGATGAAATTGTGCGTAGTTTTGGTATTTGACTCGTCGACGATGAAATAAACACGATCACAAGTCGATTAATTAAAAAGTACAAACAATTACAGTGGGGGGGAATATTGCACTTAGAATTATGGTGGACCGACCAGAAGCACGGACCCTTTGCCGGCAGCCAACAGTTCCTTTGTGGTACTCGATCAGTTTCGTCACCGATGGAAATGCAGCTTGAAGGCACGAGCAGAAGTCTTTTGGGACAAAAATAAAGAAATCAGAGGCAGTTTCAAAGTGATGCCCTTTTTTTGGTCTACACTGCTGAAGCGACTCGTGGGCTCGGGATGGGGTGCTGGTGCTAAAACACTACGCATAGCTACCTTGTCTCTAGTCTACTCAACAGCTGAGTACTGTGCGCCAGTCTGGTGTCGCAGTGCTCACACTCGTCTCATTGACAATGTCTTGAACGACGCCTTGCGCATAGTTACTAGATGCCTGCGTCCCACTCCAATGGACCACCTACCTGTACTCTCAGGCATCCAGCCAGCTGAGCTTCGCCGACTGGGAGCGACACTCTCCTTGGCTCACCGTGGATCTCTGGACCCCGATCATATCTTACATGGTCTTTTAAGTGGGTCCTCAGATACTAGCCAAGTGAGACTAAGATCCAGACGCCCGTTTGTGCCAGCTGCGCGGCATCTCTTGGACAACCTTTCTAGACTTGGCATCCGCGCCTCTGAATGGACAAATTACAAATGGAAAACGGAGTACTGTGAAAATGCTTCCAGGCTCCGTGCTTTTGTGCCCGGGACCGGTGTCAGGCCTGTTGGGATGGGCTTACCCCGAGCAGCTTGGGTTAAGCTCAACCGCCTGCGGACTGGTGTTGGGCGATTCCATTCGTCCATGCACAAATGGGGTCTCGCTCCTTCACCGAATTGCGAGTGTGGCGCCTCTGAGCAAACCGCTGACCATGTACTAACAGTGTGCCCTATACATCGGGCACCACATGGAGCACGAGGTCTGACGGTTTTGAATGACGAAACTCGATGCTGGCTTAATGACATCACTGCCAGCATCTGATCCAGGCAGTGCAGCAGTCTGGGGTAGTAAAAGGATAAACCCTCGGCCCCAGTCCTGTTTGTGTCTGGCCTGGAGTGGATGCCCTTCAAACGACGACGACGACGACGAGAAAAATTATTTATTATTGTAAGAACGCGTTTATTATCCATTAATTTTACAAGTTTGGTTAGTCTGCTATCGGCATTTGAGTCAGTGACACGTGACATGCATAGTTCTTGTGCCGCTTTAACCGTATTTTGCAGATTCTGTTGTTCGCTTTACTTCATATTTTTATTTCATCTCGATATTTATCCTCCTGACTCGCAGGAAAGCGACAGAGGCGCTAATGCATAGGGCAAGCAATTACCCTGACCTGTTTTCTGAGATGCCAATATATTGCTGTCCGGTTGAAATTTTTTTTGCCTTTTAGTTTTTAACCCTATTTTCGTTGATTTACTTTACCTTGCTTCGCCAATTTTTTAGCCAATGGCTTAATAGTAGAGTTACTGCTAAAGAACTGCATGGACCAATAACGTTTCGAGCCATGCAGGTAGATATTTTTGTATAATACCCATTACAAGACGCAACTTCTTTTTACATGTAGTACCACCATAAAAAATCATCAATTGAAAACATTTTTTAAGAAACTGATTATTTATTGCAGGACTAAAGATAAAAAAAAACCTGCAAAATTTAGAAATTACATCCATTTAGAATTTTTAGAAATTTAGAAATCAATCTCTGTAGAAATACATTCGATATTTTTCAATAAAGTTTTTATTGTCACATTTCCAATCAGCTCTTTTCTCTTTCTTTCCATCTTTCTCTTTTACATAAAAGGTCTTTTAAAAAACTAGCTAATGTCACAAACATTCAGCCAACCTAAAGGGCAACCACCAAGTGTGAAATGCTGAACTGCAAGCTTACAAGAAAACAATGCACAAACTTGCTACAAAGTATCAAAACCTTGACTGCTTCTGCTGCCGTCCCGATGGGGGAGCCGCGGGCCGGAGGATCTGTCGCTGCTGCCACGAGATGGCGGGCCAGGGGAGGAAAGTGGGCTGCTTCGATAATCTTTTAAACAAAAAAAATTGAACTAGTGAAGACCTTATATATTCACTGTTAACTAATTAATATAAAAACAATATGAAATTGATTGAGATAAACGAATATGCATTTGATGGATTAGGGCTGAACTGTGTGCAGAGGCAGTAAACCTTGGATAAACTTAACCTTCCCACAAAAAAAGATCAACTTTAAATAACAATATAGCTAAAAACTTCGAATGCTTTACCAGTGACAAATATGCTTGATATGTTCGAGGAAAACCATTGAATATTAAAATTCGTCGAATGTTCATGTGGTATGATTTTTGTTTGAATTGTGTGTGTTATTATTTCACTTTATCATTTCAAACAAAAACAAACAAAAAAGCAAAAGCTATTTATTTCAAACAAAAGCAAATAAAAACCATCCACATAAACACTCGACGAATTTTAATGCTCAATGGTTTTTCTCAAAAATATTTGCTTAAGGAAAATTCATGTTCAAATTGGTTTGATAAACCTGAGACTAAATCCGTTGCCTTCACAGTTTTACCATATGTTCATGGAATAGTTAAGAAAATTCAAAGGATGTTAAATGAATTAGATATAAAAGTTGCTCTAAAGCCTTACCGTACTATTGCTAATTATGTCCCCTCTCCCAATAATTTGGTAAAAGAAGAACTTTCTGGTTTGACTTATCAAGTTCCTTGTGCTGATTGCAATCTCATTTATATTGGTCAAACAAAACGGAGTTTAAAATCTAAGTTAACGGAACATAAACATCAAAGACCGGATCAACCATTGCTTTGTGGGCATTCGATGACTATGGAATATGGATTAAATCAGTGGTTCTCAAAGTTTTTTTCGTTGTGACGCCTTTGCAAAAGTTTGCTGAGCTTGCGACGCACCAGTCATAAAAACACTGCTACCAAAGTTCCATTTAGTAGTATCGCAACACTTAATGAAGAAAAGAAAGAATCAATGAAGAAACGAAATATCAAAAAGAACAATAGCCCTATCATTTAGTAATTTACTTCCAATCTAATGTGACGTGTGGGCTTGTTTATTTTTGCAAAGGTCGTGGAACCTTGGGAGAATCTTTGAAACTGCCACCCTCATTTCTCTTTCAACGTCTATTCGTGATCGATATTTAGTTTTAATGACGGCCATGGCAGAAAATCCAGCTTCGCATAAATACGACGTAGCGAAAGGGACAAGCACTCGCAATGCTTTTTTCGTCAAAGCTGGGTATTCATCATTCACTGAAATCCAAAAATGTGTCAGATTGACTGAATTAAACGTCCTTTTCAGGAAACTGTCGCAGGTAAGATCAATGTAGTCTTCTTTTTCTTCTACAGTGAAGGAAGATGGGATGGGCTGGACGTAAGGGTCGCTAATCCATTTATAGCTTGATAAATCTTCTGGAAAGTACTGTGCCAACTTCAGCTCGAGCGTAAATAGGTGTTGCACAAATACGCTTAAATCTGAAGGCAGCATCATGCTTTTCTTCTCAAGCAGATTGGACAAAAAAGAGAAGTATTGAGAACTTTCGGACACATTTGCAATATCTTCCTTCCATAAATACAGCTTTTTTGTGAACGCTATGATTTTATCTGAAATGTCGAGCATATTTCTATCAGCCCCTTGCATAGACAGGTTCAGTTTATTCAATTTAGCAAAGATATCACACAAATAAGCCAATTTTAATAAAAATTCGTTCTCAGCTAGGTAATCAGCAAGTTGATTCTTTTCTTGTTGCAAAAATGTATGAAGTTCGTCCAGCAGTTCGTAGACTCGTTCAAATGATTTTCCAAGCGAAAGCCACCTGGATGAACAATAAAACAGCAAACTTCGATGCTCTGCATTCATCTCTGCACAAAGTTTTTCAAACACTCTTGATTTTGATGGCCGTGTTTTGATGAAGTTAATAACTTTGGTGACGATTTCAACTGTAGCACCAAGTTCCGGGCTCTGTTCACGAGCCACCAATGCCTCTCGGTGAATCATGCAATGCATCCACTTAGCCATTGGGGCATGTTCTTGAATTAGGCTTCGCAGTCCAGAGCGGCTGCCAGACATTGCTTTGGCGCCATCTGTGCATATGCTAATGCACTTTCCCCAATCTAAGTTGTTTGTGGAAATAAAATTGTCGATTATGTTAAAAAGATCAATTCCTCGGCAACCAAGTTCAATAGGCTTGCAAAAGAGTAGTTCTTCTACCAAGTTGTGCTCAGAAAAGTCAACAAATGCACGTAGCATATTAGGTGGGCATCTTGACTACTATCAGTCGCTTCACTAATTGCAGGCTGAATTCTCGCTCTTTCATTCGATCGATCAGTTGATCGTGAATGTCCAACGTCATGTCACCAATCCGACGACACACGGTATCATTGGATAACGGTACCGTAAAACGGGGTGACAAATACCAACCGGGGTGACTAATACCACTGGTCAAAAAATGATTTTCTCGACTTTCGAAGTTAAAATTAAGCTTCATTTTATTTTCAAATCTATGTTTTTTAGATTTTAAAATTGAATGTAATTATTCTAGATTACTTTGTAAAAAAATAGAGTTTCAGTAATTCTTTTGCATCGGACTACAATAGATTAAAAACAGCCGGCTCAAATTCGAAAAATTTTTTAAAAATTTGACTTTTGGAAACTTTGATATGTATCTCAAATATTTTTTCAAATTTTTACATTTAATTCTGCGTTAATTCGTAGCTTTAATTATAACGAAAGTGAGCTAGTTTTTAGATATTGTAAATGAGCCCCCTTAGGGGTCATTTATGGGGTGGGATTTGTCACCCCGGACTGCATGAGCAAAAATGGGGTGACAAAAACCACCAATAAATTGAAGTAATTTTGTTCTCTATATCATATTTACAATATTTTTTAAGTTTAGCGAGCCTCATCACGTTGGTGCTGGAATTGCTTGCGCTCTCATCATGCCAAGATTGTATAAAACAAAACCTGATGCTCGGCTATACCTAGCAGGGCGATTTGATACCAGGGTTGTGGTGTCGGAGTCGAAGAGTCGATAGTTTGAGGGTGAGATGGAGTCGGAGTCGAAGAATCGGTAGTTTGAGGGTGAGATGGAGCGGAGTCGAAGAGTCGGTAGTTTGAAGGTGAGGTGCAGTCGGAGGGTTTTTAGTTACTGGAGTCGGAAGCCAGTTAAAGAAGATCTCATAGATGCCACGCTTTTTTTTAGAGTTAATATATGAATTGTAAATGATATTTTTTAAAGTTATGAATTTTGGTGTCAAAAACATTTTCAGATGTCTTCTAAAGATGAAGTAGGAGAAGAAACTTTCCGAGGTGTGGAGTTGGAGTCTGAAAATTTTTATCACTTGGAGTTGGAGACGGAGTCGAAAAGTTTCATTTATTTGGAGTCGGAAATTATTTTACCGACTCCACAACCCTGCCTGATACCCTGCAAAAAGCATAAGAAGAACTTAAAATCATTTGAGCTTAACTTAGGTCAAGGCAAGAGATTTTCTTAAAGCTTTTGTCTCCTATAGCAAGGTTTACAAATACCAAAAATAGTGAAAACATTGACTGGTTTTTGTCACCCCATGCCGGGGTGAAAAAAACCACCACGGTTTATGACCCCACATGTTATGAAAATGCGATCAAAAAATTGAAAATTTTTTTAATTCGACAGCATTCATCCTTCCCCCTAATCTAAGACTAATAACAGTACAATTTACGCAAAGTTAAAGAAACTATAAACTAAAATAGCCCCAAAAGTGGTTTTTGTCACCCCGTTTTACGGTACTAACTTTAATTTTTCGGCAGCTCCTTCTCCTATCATCGTACTTGCAAGATCAATTGCAGCAGGCAGTATTATTTTCTCAGCAATGCTGTGAGGTTTTTTATACTTAGCGATTCTGTGCGCAACTAGATAGGATGCTAATAAAGCCTTTGATGGGAGTTGCGTAAATTTCGAAATAATTGATACTTGGCTCTTCATATCAGTTAATTTTCGAGCAAAAAAGTTTCTGGGTTTACTTGCAAATTTTGGATGTGATGATGTCAAATGTCGTTTAAGTTTGTTCGGTAACATACTCTCACTGGCCAATATCTTGTTGCAAATAACGCACTGAGGTTTTTCCTCACCGTTTTGCAAAATAAACGTGAAACCAAAATCCAAATAAGTGTCGCTGTACTTGCGAGACTTCTTTTTAGGTTTATCATCTCCAATCGAAGATTTACGCTTGGCCTGCAACATTAACTTGCTGTTTACATCCATTTTATAACTGACTTTTTACTAAATAAATTTTATAACTGACTTCTTACTAAATGAATTGCGCAATGCGTTGTAAGCAATAAAAAAGATTTTAGTTGAAGTAATGGCTATTACATAACAATAGAAAAAACTTCAAATGCTTGAAGCGTGAGCCGGTGGAAGTAGTAGGCTACATTCTTGGTATCCAATTAAGAACAGTAAGCCTTAAGCTATAAAACCGTAATTTATACATTAAAATTTTCTCTTTTTCGAACAGAATGGCTGTGCGACGCCCTACGAGATTTCAAACGACGCACAGTTTGAGAACCACTGGATTAAATGATAGATTGGGAAAACACATTTATATTAGAAGTTGAAACTGATTTTAATAAAAGATTGTTTGTTGAAAGTTGGTTTATAAATTCAAAATCGAATGTAATTTTAGTTTGCATCTTTGCCAAGTTAATATGTGAACAGTTACAATTACTCAATTTTGTTGCCATGGCAATCAGCAAAGTGAACAAACCACTGTTCGACGTTGGGCGCATTTCTACGGTTAGTGATGACGAGCTTTTAGCAGTTGTTACTGACAGGGCATGATATGGAATAGAATAAAAATTTTCCATATTCCATACCTTTTCCATACTTTGCATTATATTTAAAAATCCTAAATAAGTGTTTTTATAAGTTTAACTCAGGCGTTCGCAAACTTTTTTAGCTAAAGGGTTGCATTGAGAAGTTGATTTTGTTTGATGGCTGCACCATAGTGTTGATTAATGGCCCAAAAAGTAGTAAATCCGTCTTGAAATTTTTAATTTTCTAAAAGTAATGTCTAAAGCAGTGCTTTCCAAACTGTGTGTCGCCAGCTGAACTTGAAGCAATATTTGACACTAGCTATTTACAGTTCAACAAATTATGTTATAGGGGCTATTGACCAATAACATATTTTTTGAAAGCAACAATATATAATAAAAAGTTTTTCCCTTATTATTTTTAAAATTTTTGCAAGCAAGCTCATATATCTCTATTACTTCCACAAATTTTAGTTTTCTAAATTTTGGAAAGTTTTTGAAATTTTGTAGAATTTAGTAAATAGTTTTTTGAAATTTTGTTCCGATGTTAAAAAGTTTTTTGAAATTTTGTAGAATTTATTTGGTAACTTAGTACGTTGTTTAATCGTCTACCTTTTTTGGCGCCTGCTAAGAAGGCCTCGCCAATAACACAATCTCGGTGTCTACTAAACGATAATTCTTAATCTTCTTGCTGGAACCGACCTTCGAACCAGCGACAGCAAAAATATAGTCTAGCTAAATCACAGCTCAGACTACCACAATATCTTCTTTATTAAGAAATATGCTCCAATCCACTTAGGAGCTCGAATAGTATAAATCAAAGCAACAGGTTAAAGCTCAATAGCTTAATTCTTCACAATCACGTAGACAACCAAAGACTTGCGACCAAAAAACTATGACTTCACACAGTTAACAATTTTCCAAGTTTAAGTTACCACAACGAAACATCCAATTTTATAATAATACTGCTTTTCAGCGAATCGTATTTATACCATTCAGTAAGATTACTCGAATGTTCTGACATTCTCCAAAGCAAACAACTATTACGTCATAATCAAAACAGGTCAATCGGATAGTTCTGGAAATTACTTTAAATTTCGTGAAAAATAAGCGGTGTTGCCATTTTTTCTTGTAAATAAAAATAAATATTTAAATTACTTATAAAACTGTTATTTCTTCGGCTATTTGAGCCGGACCAACGCGAAATCAAAGAGATTTTTTATGAGATTGTGAATCTACATAATTTGGGCGATTTTTAGGAACGGAACAAAGCGGCCCCAATTTGACACACAGTTGTCAAATTTCAAACACAAATGAAGTTCGAAAAATCGCAACTTAACAAATCACAAAGACACTTGAATTCGATGTACAAATACACAACTTCACTTAACTCAATACTCAATAAAAAAGAAACACAGCACAATAAATAAATGAAATACACTAACTTTAACACTGCAGCCAATTGTAATCAATATCTTGTATACAGCACAAATGTGAATAACAGAAACATCAGTAGTTTATATTTGCTGCAACTTATTGCCTGCTTCAAATCAACAATTCAACTTCAAAGTCAGCATTTATGAATCACAAGGGCAGAAGTAGTACACAGCTTTCTTTTACAATTTAAGCAGCAATATCTCAGATTCATTACATGTAAATAGGGCCAAAATAGCATAGGCTACAGCTAATGTCTTCACTATCAACAGGAGTGTCTTATTCTTCCAATAGAAAACCCAATAAGCGAAGCACATAAATAAACAAAAACACAGGAAATAACAACACAAGAGTAAAAATATTATGGCAGAGTCTGCCCTCCGTCAGCCTTGCCAAGTTGAAAATTCAGCTATCTAAGGGGCAGTCTACTGGGGCAATACAAGAAAGGTCCCTTAATACATAAACCACTTTGACATCACCAGTGCTTTCATCTGTACTAGTAGTGGCAACTTTAACTCTACGCACAATTTGCTTTCCATTTCTACTCTGGGGAATGACCTCATGCACCCTCCCAAGTTGGTATTTGCCTCGTTTTGATATATCTTCCATTGAGGTTAAGATTACCAATTGGCCTGGCGTTAGATTCTGTGCCATTTTCAACCACTTCTTTCTCCCCTGTTGCCAAGGTAGGTAAAACTCCAGCCATTTTTTCCAAAACTGATCACTAAGAGAGATATTAAAGCGATAGTCTCTCCTTAAATTGTCTTTGTGTTGTGGTGAACCTACCACACAATATGGGCTTGAATAGGGAGTTAAGAGCGAGGCGGGGGTTATTGCTGTAAAGTCTCTAGGGTCATCACTTAAGGGGGTCAAAGGTCGATCATTTACAATCTTGGTGGCACTTCCCACGTATGTCAGCAATTCTACAAAGCTGGGTCTGCGTTGTGACTTTTCAAGTATATTAGCAATCACATGCTTGATTTGCTTCACCATAGCTTCCCAAGCCCCACCTTGTGCGGGTGCATAGGGGGGAATGAATTCCCAGTTGATACCTTTTTTACGAAGTGAATTTTTCAATTCTGTAGACTCAAGCAATTTTGGCAGCACTTTGGCTGCAGCTTGGAATGTAGTTCCATTATCAGAATAAATTGTACTTACTGGCCCTCGTAAGTCTGTAAATCGGGTAAAAGCTAGTATAAACTCACTCAAAGTCAGGGAAGTCACCAATTCAACATGCACGGCCCTTGATGACATACAAGTAAATAAGAGGCCCCAGGCCTTCCTGTGGCTTCTACCTTCCACAAATGACATGGGCCCAAAATAGTCCAGACCACAGTAAAAAAAGGGCTTTTTGTTTGCAGTAACACGTGACTGTGGCAAATCTGACATTAATTGCCTTACAGGCTGTGCCTTTTTAATCATACACACACCACACTCATTCACATATCTTCGTACTGATGCATTACCATTAGTAATCCAAAATTTTTGTCGAGTTGACAACAAAGTGTGTTGCACTCCACTGTGACGATTCCAATGATGATACCACAAGATAACAAGCTTTGTTAAACTGTGCCTAGATGGCAAGATGAGTGGGTGTTTAGCATCAAATGCAATATCAGGAGAGCTATTTAACCTGCCTTCTATACGTAATGCACCTTTGTCATCTAAGCATGGCCGAAACTTCTTCAGAGAGCGTAACTCTTTTACCCTTTTTCTACTTTCAGGTGCTGTTTTCTTTTCTAAGCACTTGATAATTTCATCAAAGGCATCTGGAGATTTCTCACTTAGGGATTCAATAAACTTACCATAGATGCGTCGTTGGACAAAGATCACAATTCTTTCTAGTGCCCTACTTAAGCAAGAAGCATCCAGTTTTGGAGGGACATACTTACTCTTTTGGACTTTGCTTCGAATATAATCCAGGAAAGATAGAAGATATGCCACTCGCTTCTGCAATACATATAAGGATGATGAATCAGTCTTTCCAACTTATCTTCCACAATTTGGTTCAGATCTTCATCCTTTTTGACATCAATCTTTCGTATGGGCACAAGCTCTGGGACAGGTATTTCCGGCTCACCATACTTAGCCAAGAATGGTGGGCCATTTAGCCAAAGAGAACGTGACTCTTCTTTCAAGATTAGATTGGGGCGAGACCCCACATCAGCAGCATTTACATTTGTTGGACAAAATCTCCAGTCTGATTCATTTGACAGCATTAGGATGTGGTCAATTCGTCTGGTGATGAACTTATTTAGGCGTAAATCTGGATTCTTTATCCAAGACAACACAGTTTTAGAATCACACCAGAAGTATCTCTTACTAATGTCCAGTTTTAAAGCCTCATTTGCTTGATACATCAACTTGGAGGTGTTTACGGCAGCTGTTAACTCTTTTCTTGCAATGGGCCAGGATGACTGATGCCGCTGAACAATTGTAGATTTACCAAAAATAAAAGCTACACTAAGTGCACCATTAACTAATCTGCGCAGATATATCACTGAAGAAAAAGCTTGATTTGACGCGTCGCTAAACCCATGCAACTCATATTTCACATCATCAATTGAGCAAGGTATATTGCTATTTAAGAATAACCACCGGGGAAGCAAAAAACTCTGCAGCAAAGAAAGTGAATGCAGCCATGCATCCCACTCTTTAACAATCTCATCTGGGACTTTTGTATCCCAATAATATTTATCTATAGCCAACTGCTGCAAGATCAAACGTGCTTTAATAAAGAAAGGGGACCCAAATCCCAGTGGATCAAAATTCTGTCCTAATTGACTGAGCATGGTTCTACGTGTATACTTACCAAGAGGCTTTAATGAACAGTCAATACGCAACTCATCTGAGTCAGGATCCCAGACACAGCCTAAGGTTTTGGCAGAAGGCAAGGCTAGCTCTTCACCACACAAGTCTAATTCTCTTATAGAAGCTGACAAAAGTTCAGGACCTAAAGAGGACAAAACACTCATAGTGTCCCTATTTGTGCTCCACTTAACAAGTTTAAATCCACGACTTTTAAATAGACTCACTGCCTCATTTGTGATTGTCTGTGCACTCTCTAAACTATCTACTGAAAAAATAAGGTCATCCATATACATGTTCTGCAGTATATTTTGAAGGGTCATGTCACTAGCACATGTGGGGTTTTCCTCAACAAGCTTTTTAAATGCAAGACAGGCAATGTAGGGGCTACTTTTGATGCCCCAAGGATGGACTCGAAAACGGTAGGATACCAACTTACCTCTTTCTACATCATTGTTTTCGAACCACAGCAAGCGAAATAGGTCTCTTTGGGCAGCCGGCAACTGAATTTGGAAAAAACACTTTGTGACATCTGACATCAAAGCATACTTACCTAAGCGAAACCTGGTTAAAACATGCAGCAAGGGGTTTAGAAGATCAGGTCCAGACATAATAATATCATTCACACAGGTTCCCTTAAACTTGGCCTTTCCATCATACACTATACGCTTCTTAACTTGAGAGGTAACAAAATAAGGTAGATACCATTTTTGGTCATTCGCACAATCAGCATCAGGCACACGTTCAATGTAATTATTGGACTGCATTTCTGCCATAGATTCAACTAAAAATTCTTTAAGATCAGGTTGCCAAAGGGCCTTCTTACGCAGGGCAGACAGTCGCTCGTGTGCTAACTCAAAGTTATTAGGCAATGTTGCTTTCTCAACCACAGGTACGGGAATCTCAAACCGGTCATCTTTTACCTTTATGGAGGGCTCTACCAATTGACTGGCAATAGTATCAGTGCGAGACCATTGAGGTATCTCATCTTCAACAGATAAATCTTTAACAACACTACGCAATTCAGCAATTTCTGCATCTTTTCTGTCAATAGCCTGTTGCAAGCTTAATGTCTTGCTTTGCTTGTCTTCAACATTGGCTCTTAAGACTTTGACAGGTACCTCACTTAAAGATGTTTTTCCTCCAAAAGCTAACCAGCCTAATGGAGAAAGTAGTGCATGTGGGTCAGTTTGACTCTTGCCCATTCGTTCTTGCTTGGCATACATAAGATGGGCATTGTCATTGCCCAGTAACACATCCACACTATGACAATTATCCAAGCAAACAATTTCAATATCATTAAAGTGCTCATACACACTCAAGTCCTGTTTATGAGGCAAAGTATTTTCATCATCGCTCCAAGGTTCATTGACCACTGACACCACATTACCAAAGATCTCACCAGTATGCAATGACTGCACATTAAACTTGACTAAATCTGCCATGGTAGCCTTGCAACTAGTCATTGTTTGCATTTCAAATGAAACATTATCAAATGCAGTTAGACCTAAATCTTGTACCAGCTTGTTTGAGACCAGAGTAACCTGTGACCCTGGGTCATGCTGTACATACACCAACCTGCTTTTACTATTTACAGGGTTCATTATGCGGGCAGCGGTGACACGACTAAAGGCAGCCTTCACACTCCCAATACCAACTTTGCGCACAGTAACTGAAGGTTCTGAAGTGTTATCACCACTCTCACATGCTTGAGATGGTGTAACAAAGGCATCATGCAACAAGAGAGAGTGCTTTCTACTATATGCAGCTCCACATTTTCTATAGCTATTGGGGGCAAAACAATCTTTAACAAAATGCTTACGCAGACAGTTCAAGCACCGACCAGATTTAACAATTACATCTTTGCGATCAATAGGTGTCAAACGCAAAAATTCAGAGCAATTTGACAGATAATGATGCTCAACCAGCCCTTTCGAAGAACAGTAGATGCACATAGGATGCTCTGGTCGACTATTAGTAGTTGGAGACTTCTTCTGTTTATCATTTATATCAGACCTTCTTGGGAGATTAGGTGATTTAACGGAAGTTTGTCTTACTGGGCAAGCCTTTTTACTTTTATCATGGGGCTTTTCAAATTTGCGCAATTCACTTGAAGCATTTAGAAGTGAAATACCAAAATCTGTCGACTTGTAAGATTCTTCTTCAGTTATAAATTCAAATAAGCTTTCAAAACTAGGCTCATTTGTGTGTCCAAACCGATTTGCCAAAAACTTTAAGAACTCTTTTTTAGTTACATCTGGCAAACGCTTAGCCAAATCCAATACAAATCGACCTTCTACTTTATCTGGTTGATTATAAGCTTTGGCGTAGAGCAAACATTGAGACAATTGGTCTTTATATTCTTTTAGCGCAAAGGCCGAATCTGATTTTAATTTATCACCATACCGAAACTTGCGGATTTCCGGTTCAGCATAAAAACCACCTCTAACACCAAATCTCTGCGACAATCTTTCAAGAGACATTTCAATGCGCCTAGCCTCAGACAGGCCAGGTGTGTCAGCAACCAGATTAGCAATATTTTGGCCAGCAAGTCCAACACAAGCAGCTTGCAACAAAGTTAAACGTGAATTTTCGAACGGACAACTATCCATTAAAGCCTTAATGCGATTATGAAAGAAAATATATGGCATATTACTTCCGTTGTAATTAATCAAAGACGCCTTATCTATGAAAGTACGACAATTTTGATATTGAAAGAAATTGTCCTGCTGAGTCGAGCCTGACTGCACAGGAGACAATCCATTATTCCAATTTAAACCACCAACATTGCAAGATCTAGCATTCGTAACAGCAGGCAAGGCATCACTAGCATACTTATTTTTAACACCACTATCATATTCAACAGCATTTTTACCATATGGACCACAAATTTTAGGGCATGTCTCGGCCCGACCAGACGGCACACCAGGGGAAACTACATATTTCTCAAAGTCAGGAGGCACACTTCGGGCAGCCCCAAAAGCCACATTGCCTTGCAGAGACCTATCATTGCTACCTAGCAAATTATTTGAGTCAGAAAACTTCTGCAAGGTTAAATTCTCCCGGACAGCAGTCTTGGGGAGTAACACATCACCAGTCTCACCACCACCACCAGAGATCACAGCCTTACTTTGCTGACTATTAGTATTCAAATACCCACCATGGGTTTCAAGAAAATCGGTTCTGGTGTGGGCTGACCGCCTTGAACTGACTTGAGAACCAGACCGTGACTTACGGCATTCCAAGTCCTTCTTTAAAAATTCAGCCTTTAATGCTGCCTCTTTTAAGGCCAGCTCCGCCTTGAGCTCTGCCTCTTTCTCCTCCCGGGCCAGTTGTGCCTGCCTTTCCTCCCGTGCCAGTTTGGCTAACCTTAAATCAGCCATGATGCGATTAGTCTCCATCTGCCGTTGAATTTCAATTTGTGCTTCAGACAAAACAGAGGTACATGAAGCTCTAGACCCCAAGTTGGAGACACTATCCTCTGGGTCAATAATCCCATCATTATCTACCCCCCTGGCCATAGATCTAGTGGTCATCCCTAAGCGAGTACCAACCTGCACCCCTCCCGGGACAACCTCATCTAACCCCAAACCAGACGGGCCAACATCGGGCAGCCCTACGTCAATATCTTTACTAGACATAGCTAAAAATCTTAACAGTAAATACACTACCAAATGAAATAAATCACAATTACCACAAATTAATAAAGAAACAAACTACCAGTTCACAGCTTAATTAGAAAATCCAAATTCCACGGTACCTTTAGTTGTGAGGAATTTTCTTGCAATTCCCCTCTGGAGTCTTCAAATTAAATTATACTTTTCACACAGTTCAATTAAATTAAGCAATTTTACCAACAGTTTATTTCAAAGTAGGTTATTCAATTTAAGAGCTCTTCTTATATAACAAATTTACTTGATCTTCTTAAAACTTCACTTGTTGAAATTTACTTGTTAGCTTGTGAAAAATCTTTTGAAATTTGCTTGTTAACCTTGCGAAAAGTTTTTGAAATTTTGTTACTTCCACAAATTTTAGTTTTCTAAATTTTGGAAAGTTTTTGAAATTTTGGAGAAATTTAGTAAATAGTTTTTGAAATTTTGTTACTTCCACAAATTTTAGTTTTCTAAATTTTGGAAAGTTTTTGAAATTTTGTAGAATTTAGTAAATAGTTTTTTGAAATTTTGTTCCGATGTTAAAAAGTTTTTTGAAATTTTGTAGAATTTATTTGGTAACTTAGTACGTTGTTTAATCGTCTACCTTTTTTGGCGCCTGCTAAGAAGGCCTCGCCAATAACACAATTTCGGTGTCTACTAAACGATAATTCTTAATCTTCTTGCTGGAACCGACCTTCGAACCAGCGACAGCAAAAATATAGTCTAGCTAAATCACAGCTCAGACTACCACAATATCTTCTTTATTAAGAAATATGCTCCAATCCACTTAGGAGCCCGAATAGTATAAATCAAAGCAACAGGTTAAAGCTCAATAGCTTAATTCTTCACAATCACGTAGACAACCAAAGACTTGCGACCAAAAAACTATGACTTCACACAGTTAACAATTTTCCAAGTTTAAGTTACCACAACGAAACATCCAATTTTATAATAATACTGCTTTTCAGCGAATCGTATTTATACCATTCAGTAAGATTACTCGAATGTTCTGACATTCTCCAAAGCAAACAACTATTACGTCATAATCAAAACAGGTCAATCGGATAGTTCTGGAAATTACTTTAAATTTCGTGAAAAATAAGCGGTGTTGCCATTTTTTCTTGTAAATAAAAATAAATATTTAAATTACTTATAAAACTGTTATTTCTTCGGCTATTTGAGCCGGACCAACGCGAAATCAAAGAGATTTTTTATGAGATTGTGAATCTACATAATTTGGGCGATTTTTAGGAACGGAACAATCTCATTAAAATTGTAAGTTGAGAATTTGCTGTAAAAGCTTTTTGACTAAAATTAAATTAAGAGGTGTCGCCAACAACGTTCCCTCTAAGAGCTTGATTAGTGTGCGCGGAATGAAAGGCCGTGTGAACAGTGGTGGATATTCAAATTTAGGGACCCAAAGCAAGGATTTCATCTCTGAATTCCCTACTTTGCTTTCCAAACATCTCTGAAACCTAAAATCAATCTTTGTATTTCTCTTATTTTGTCCCGACTTTTCTAAGTATGGTTCTATTATTGAGGTAAAGGCCTTTTTTTTTTTTAGAGAACACCTTGATTTCGGGAATAAAATAGGGATATCCAAGATGAAATCGAAGTGAAGACTTTTTTTTTAGAGAACACCTTGATTTCGGGAACAAAATAGGCAGATCAGAGATGAAATCAATAACCTTTTTTTTAGCGATCACCATGGTTTTTGGACTGAAAACTGAAAGATGAGACGAAAGCTATTTGAATATCCACCACTCTGTGGAGCTTGCTTCTGATTGAAAGCACGTATTTAGTTTGTCTTGCCAATATTTATGCAGTGCGCGGCAAAACAAAAGTACTGCGCGGGGGTTCTAGGCTAGCTGGGCGGCCGCACAGCCGCGCAGCTTAGAGGGAAAGTTGGTCGCCAATTTATTTCTGGTTTAAAAGTGTATCACTTACACAAAAAGTTTGGAAAGCACTGGTCTAAAGTCTCAAAAAGTAGTGATCTCAAAAAGATCTTTACTTTGAATTTGTCCAGATTTTCTTGATTTTTGTACCTAAAAATTAGTGATCGCTAAAAAGGACCTGGGATTCGGTTGAAGACAAACAGAAATTAATAATTTTTTAAATTATTTGTTTGAGGTTTTCACAGGCTGCACAAAAAATTGTTACAGGCTGTAGTTTGCCCATCCCTTGTCTAACTTGTCTGAGTGATCAATCTATAATTTTAGTTGGCAGCGTGGTCGAGTGGTTAGAGCGCCGTGCTTATAATCAACATAATCTCGATTCAAAACCCACTAGCGCCACTCTGTGGTATCCTTGAGAACTTTATGCATTTTCCCATGCTTCGTTTTGTAATTTGTTGTGGTGTTTTTTATTCATGTTCAACCATTCTGAGACTATATGAAGTTTTTTTTAAGTATTGAGCAGTTTATAAATACATCTTATTTTTATTATTTAAACTGAAAATGTCCAATGGGGCAACCAAGAAGGTTATCTATCTCTGAATTTTCTGAAAGAGACAGACTGCAAGCAAACAAGGCACTCAGACTTGAACTTAAAAACAGGCCCCATCTTGAAGTTGCAAACTGTTTACACACCACTGAAATATCACTATTCTGGTTGTAACTTCCATTCTTTTTTCCTACCCTATTCATTTAAATTTACTTTTTTCTATTATTTGGTGCATCTGATCAAAGGCAGCTTTATTGACTGCACTTAGTATGAAAACAACATTAAAATGAGCAAGTATGAAAAATGTATGGAAGTATGGAAAATTCTTTTCATTCTATTAATAAAATCTTCCATTCCATATTTTAACAATTCTATATTTCGAAATTTGCCTTCCATTCCATTCCATAACATGCCCTGGTTACTGTGAACATTTTAATCTCTAAGATGTCAGTTGATTTCTGACTGACCAAACGTCAGTTTAAATAAAAAATACCCTGCTGATTTAGTAAGTTATCATCAGGAGAGCATTCAAAGTTTTTAACAATATTAATGCCTGGTGGGCAAAGTCAGTACATTTTTAAACAACATTATTAACATTTAATAATCAAAGTTAATAATGTTCTATCTTACAAAAGAACAAATTTATGATTCTTTGATTTGGTTTTCATTAAAAAATGCTTTAATTATGGTCGGCAGCATGGTCAAGTGGTTAAAGCACCGGACTGATGATCAGCATGGTCTCGGCTCAAAACCCACTTGCGCCATTCTATTGTATCCTTGGGAAAGACACTTTACAGCACTTTCTCCTGCTTGGTGGTCTTGACAAGCAGTTTTAAATTGCAGTCATATCTCTACTAAATTACTAGCAGACAGCAATATTTTGGCATCTCCGGAAGCAAGTCGGGGTAATTGCTTACCCTATGTATAGCGCCTCTGTCACTTTCCTGTGAGTCAGGAGAATAAATATAGAGATAAAAAAAAAAAATTACAAATGTAGAAAAATAATTTTTAATTTTAAAACTAAAAAACAAAATATTGATTAAACACAAGATCTACCCTCCATCTTCTGGACAAGAGAACTGACTGATCATGACTATGCTTAGCAAGCTGCTAAGCTGAATAGATTAAATTAATTAAAAACAATAAAATTGATGATAATGAATGTAATTAATGTCACAAACACCAAGGAAAAAAAATCCCTCAAATTTACTTTTGTCAAAACGTGAGGACCTGAAAATAATAAAATTACTTTCTACTTCAGTCAAACACCACAAAATAATTAATTAGAATATAATACACAATGAAAACACAGTCTTTGATAAAAAATTAAAAAAAAAAAAACATTTAAAAGATTATGGCCAACATATTGTTAATGTGTAAAATTATAAAATGAAATTTAATGATTGTTTTAAGGCAAGGGTGGGCAAACTTTTCAGCTAGCAGGCTGCACTTGGAAGCAGAATATGTTTGAGGACTGCACCATAGTCATTTCTTAAAAGGTTTTTACTTTGGTTCTGCCTCAGATTTCTTGAGTTTTCAAGCCCAAAATAAAGTGATCTCTTAAAAAGTAAAAGTCTTTACTTTAATTCTGCATTGGATTTTTGGAGTTTTGAACCCAAAATGAAGTGACCTCTAAAAAAAGGGCTTCACTTTGATTCTGCCACGGATTTCCTGGTTTTTATACCAAATAAATGCCCAAGATTTTGGTTGAAGACAAAAAAACAATCAATAATTTTTTAAAAGTATTTGTTTGAAGCCTTCATGGGCTGCACTTGTGCACTGTAGTTTGCCCACCTTTATTTTAAAGTATGATGCAGCAATGTAAATGATTGATGTGGTTCAGACATTCAAATTTATCACACTTGCAGAAGTTTACAATAGTTTTCTGTTTGAAAGTTTTGACAAGCTGGAAAGAATTAAAATTATTTCACACATTGACTGCCAAAATCAGTAAAATCTATTCCAACACCAATGTTTTTTCTATTTTTCTCACTTGAAAACAGTTAATAGGTTTAAATAAATTCTTTGATGTAAAGAGCTTTATTATGACCAATGTTACTCATAAAACCATTTTAACTTTTTTGATTTTTTGGTCGTCTTTAAAAAGACTGCTATCTTAAGGTATTCAGCCAACTCTCATCAAAAGAACTTGAGGCAATGGTGAACTAGAAGAAATACATAGTACAGTATATACAGGTTGGCCAACAAGTAGCCCAACAGTTAGATGAGATGAAAGATAATCAATAAGTAGTTTAAAAGCTTGTGTGTGTGCATGTGTACATGCAAGGTATGTCTAAATTCATCCAATCATACAATTGTAATTTCATTTCAGACAATTTGTATTAAAAAAAAGTGACATAATTGCAATTTCATTTTTCCCAATGTCTAGCAGATTATCACAGCAGCAGAGAGTCTTCATTGTGGAGCATTATTGGCAAACTAAAAATGCTGCACGAGTAATTGACGCATGGTGAGATGAATTTGATGATCCACCACCACATCAAGAAATTATTTACAACATCAGAGACTGATTCCATCAAACTGGCACTGTGGCTGACTTCAAATATTCTGGAAGACCAACATCAGTTAACACAGCTGCTAATGCAGCACTTGTCGCCACATCACTTCAGCACAATCCATGTAACAGTGCAAATTGTTTGAATATTTGAACTTGGCATTAGTTGCTCATCTGTACAAAACATTCGGTGCAAAAAGGGTCATCACCCATTAGATGAATAAATTCGTTGAATGATTAAATTGAGTACATTTAATGCTATTTTCATGAGTGATTATCGATTTAATTTTTGCTCTTCTAACTGTCAGACCACTTATTGGCTACCCTGTATAGGAGAGCAAACATAAAGAAAAAAGTGTCTTTGATTGGTTGAGAGAAAGAGAGCATCACTTGACTTAAAACACACTCACTTGTGCTTTAAGCAAGGATAAAAAGAAGTCAAGAAATTTGATGAATGTGGTTTCAAGCATTGCCAGGTAAAAAAAAAATCTTTGTGCAGTTAAAACTAAGATGGATTATTAAACAAGTGACCTCCATAAAAGTTAGCTCTTGTATTAATTCATATCTTACTCTATAAGCTTTGACACTTTAAAAATTAATACAATTAAATAAAGAACAGTATGAATATATGTGTCAATGATTACTGGAGGTAATAGCCAATTGCAGAATGCCTACTACAGTACATATAGCAGGTAGGTGGCACTCTAACATTGGCTATTTGTAAATGATTTATCAGTCCTGTTGTAATACGTTCGTAAGCAGTGGCAGCTTGTCCATAGGGCGACAGAATTGTATTTTGAATTGACAACTTCATGAGCTGTTTTAAATTCAGCTCAAACATTTCATAAAGATACACACAAAATGACACAATCCATTGAAGCTTTTATTTGATACATTAAAAATATGTTTGAGCTGCAATGAATAACACTCATTCATAATAGAATCTGGACTGCAAAAAGAGATTAAAATCTCATTGCAAGCAAATGGGAGTTGGCCAGGTCTAAGTTCTTGTTATTTAACCCACTAAGGGCACTGGCGTATTTAAATATGCAGTTGAATCTTAGTGAGAAGTGCCAATAGGGTACCTAAATAAAAAGTTGATTTATCAAAAACTATCAGACGAAATAGTTTTAAGACTTTGTATATAGCATATAGTCATGAACCCTAGCTCTCATTTAAAATTTTATTAAATTTAAATGACAGAAAAACTTTCACCACTAATGGGTTAATTTCTTTTGAAAAAAATAGCCAGTTAGTCTAAAATTAATCCTGTTTGCTACATTATTACAATTAGAAGGCTGTGGCTTACAAATATAACAAAAAATTAATGTTACCAAGACATAATAATGTTAAAAATTGATGTTATAATTAATGATTTAAAGATTATGAATTGACATTATAAAAAAATTGCTCTTAAAAAGACATAATGTTAAAAATTATGGCTACTTATTAAAAAAATAACAGCATAGAAGTATGGTAAATACTATCAGTTTTATAAAAAATTGTATTTTAGTCCAGGTAATAGAGTATTAGAGTAAACTTTGCAAGTTTTGTATGAATATTACAGGTCAATAATGAATTAACAATTTTTTGGCATATGGTGTATTGTTATCCACATACTAATCTTTAGGTGTAAGTCTATTGGTTGATTAATTGCCTGACATTTTACAAAATATTTTGTGAACATAACTATAATCTAGTGAGAGCATGGTAGGGAAGTGCATATTATTAGTGAATAGATTTTTTTGTATTGAAATATGTTAATTCTCATTTGTAAAAAAATATATAACTCATTGCCAAAAAACATGATTTACAGCTCAATTTTATTTTTTTAATCATATTAGCTTTTATACATAATATTACACTTTTCTTTAATAACCTCTTTTTTTGATAATTTTTTTTTTAAATTGAAGTTCCAGATTTAAAAAATTCAGTTTTTGTTCATAAAATACCATCAATTTAAAGCTTGTAAAAGTAATTTTATTTTTAAGTATGTGATTAACAAGCTCATGGCAGAGACAGTCAAAAGGTTAACAACAGCTTTCAAAAGTTTTATAGAAATACAAATCATTTTGATAAAATCAACTTTTAAATGATTTGTATTTTATTTTTATTTTAAGAATAAGGATAACTCTAACTTTAACCTTATTGATTCCAATTCAGTATTGGCAGCTGGCTTGGCCCGAAAATTTGCTTTTTTTATAATCATTTTTTCTATAACCTTTATGAAATGATAAAATTAATAAACAAAACCTGGGTAATTGAGAAAATTCTTACATCTATTGGGCAAAAGCAAAAAAATGTATGACTCCAATTATCTAAAAAGTACAACAAATCCTCAAATCTTCTTCTTCTTTCGGCTTCTCCCTACTCGGGGTCGCCACAGCGCGACAGTAATCTCCATTTCACTCGATCTACTTCATCTCCTTCCCTAGCTCCAACCCTTCCCATGTCTTCTCTCACCAAATCCATCCACCTTCTTCTTGGTCTTCCTCTTTTCCTTCTGCCTGGCACCGCCATCTCCATCATCTTTTTCCCACGTGGTCTTCTCTCCTTTTTACATGTCCATACCAACGTAGCCTCGCATTCCGAAGTTTGTCTCCCAGCTTTGCAATTTTCGCAGTCCCTCTCACGTATTCGTTTCTTATCTTGTCCTTTCTTGTCATTCCCAGTGCCAATCTCACCATTTTCAACTCTGCAACTTCCATTTTTCCCATCTGTCTTTCAGTCACTGCCACTGTTTCCATTCCATAAAGCATGGTTGGTCTAACAACACTCTTGTACATTTTACCCTTAACCTTTGCTGATAACTTCCTGTTGCACACAACTCCAGATACCTTCCTCCAACTCATCCATTCTGCTTGGATCTTTCTCCTTACTTCTTCTTCACATCTTCCATCATTACTAACTGTTGACCCCAGGTATTTGAAGTTTTTGGCTTTCTTTACCTTTTCTCCTTGCAACTTTAACTCTTCTCCATCATCCACACCCCCAACCCTCAAATATTCTGCCTTGCTCCGGCTCACTTTCAGGCCTCTTCTCTTCAGTGCATTTCTCCAAATCTCCAGATCCTCCTCTAGCTCCCTATGATTTTGTTTACACAGAACTATGTCATCTGCAAACAGCATATCCCATGGTGCGTCCTTCCTGATGTCCTCTGTCAGCCTGTCTATAATCAAGGCAAAAAGAAATGGGCTGAATGCTGAACCTTGGTGGAGTCCAACACCTACCTTGAATTCTTCAGTCAACCTTGCTGCACTTCTCACAGTTGTTGTTGCTCCGTCGTACATATCCTGGATAATCCTTATGTAGCACTCTGATGTTTCAGCTAACCGCAAGCATTCCCACAGTTCCTCTCTGGGTACCCTGTCGTATGCTTTCTCCAGGTCAATAAAGGCACAGTGCACTGCCTTCTGCCCTTCAGTCCACTTTTCCAACAGCATCCTTAGACAAAAGATTGCATCGGTGGTACTCCTTCCTGGCATGAACCCAAATTGTTGCTCAGCAATTGTCACCTCCTTCCTTATCCTTGCTTCTATTATCCTCTCCCACAATTTCATAGTGTGGCTCATCAACTTGATCCCCCGGTAGTTCCCACATTCTTTTATGTTTCCTTTACCTTTGTACAAAGGTACAAGCACACTCCTCCTCCATTCATCTGGCATCTTCTCTCCTCGCAAGAGTCTGTTGAAAAACTTCACTAAAAACTCCACACCTTTATTGCCTAGAGCAATCCATGCTTCCACTGGTATGTCATCTATGCTAAATAAAAAAAGAGAAAATTAAATCATAATTTAAAAAAGATTACATTAATACAGAAATCAAAAATTCAAAATGAAAGCATAAATATAGGTGTAATATTAAAATTTTACCTAATAAAGTCAAACCAAAGTTTTGTAGCATTAGGAAGACATTAGTCAGGATAATTGATTCTTCTAATCAACAAAACTTCATTCATAACTTAACCAAGTCTCTATATATATTTAGCCTACTTTTTTACATAAAATTATAAATTCTACTAATCATCTGACTTCCAATAACAGTTGCAGAGCTGATGAGATAAATGCAAAATCTGTTAAAACGTGTATTCCTGTTCTCGTTTACATGTGTTTTTTTAAATTTTTCATTGTTATTCTTATGTTGCTTTTTATTTTTCTTGTTGATAATTTACATTTTGTGATTTATTTTTCAATATATTCTACTATGTATTTTTTTATTAATAAATTTTCACTGTCATATCTTTTTACTTTTAATGATATTATTATTATTATTATTATTATTTATTTATGGGCGCTTTTTAACGATTATAGTTTTTTAGCGCCAGGACAAAAAATAAACCACAAAACCGATATGCAGAATTAATAATACAATGTAGGCCTACATTTACAATTGCTATAAAAGGGAAAGGTGTGCAACCTTAAATAGATCCCCCCTTTTTTTTATTAAAGTTGCTGCGCACCTTTAACCTGTTAAGTAACAAAACACATTGTACAAAAACAAGTAATATTAAATAAATAATTGTGCAGAAACAATAAACGATAAAAGGTGAGACTCCAAAATATCCAATAGAATAGAACGTAGAGTAAAGTCAACTTTTATGGTTTGGAGATGATAACGAAAAAGATTTCTGGGTATTGAATAACGAGGACAGTAGAGAAGGACGTGCTCTATGTCCTCCGGAACAAAACACGACGAACATAAACCTGAAGAATGAAGACCAATTTTATGCCATTATATTAGAGATTTTAATTGTTCTGCATTAACTGATAAGCCCATTCGCTTTCCAGCGGCTTCAGAAATAATTTCAAAAATGCTTATATCACTATTTTCTTTGCAAGTTAGTGCTTTATTTATTACCTCTGCTAAAAAAGCTATATTATAGGACAGCCTTAAATTGGATGACTTCACAATATTTTCACAGTCTCCTATCATGACATTCCTGTCTACTTTATTTTTCACAAATTACACTGATTCAGAATTTTTTTTTATTTATTTATTTAATTCAGACTCCCGGTCCATAACAGAGAAAAAAAAACACAACAACAAAAAAACAAAACAAAATAAAACAGCAAAAACTGCACAGAATGATTCAAATTCAAAAATTTAAAAACTAATTTCAAACAGTACTGTCCATTTAAAATTATCGACAAAATAAATGTACACATTAGAAAATCAACCATTACTAAAAACGATAAAGCATGTGCCTATAATAAGTAAAAAATTGACTATCAAAAAAGCAATAAGTGTTCATGATGTTGGTGACAAGTAAGTTAGAGGAGTTAAGGCAGCGATTAATAAAATTGTACAAAGTTTTTCTCAAGAGAGCTTCAAAAGTAGGTACCGTTATATGATTTTATAACTTGAAATTCACGCGCGCTTGTGTATCTAGGTAGGTTGTGTAACATCCTATAGCAGTCATTGTAGGCTACACGAATACTGTGAAAACTTGATTTTAGGTAATTACTCCAGAGATGAAAAATTTGTACAACACAATTTAAACAATAGGTTTTTAACATCAAACGAACAGTGTGAAAAAGCAGATTTTAATTGATTTTCGGAACAATATAAAGATCTTACTTGTCTATTTATATCATCATCGTCTGTTAATGCATTGGTTAAATATACACCAAGATATTCAACTTTTTTACTAAAATTCAGCGTTTTGTTACACAAGCGGACTGCAGGGACATTCGTGAGGTGAAATGATTTTGGAAGAAACTGCATACACTGGGATTTATTACTATTAAAAACAATACCATTTTTATAAGAAAAGCTATCACACACAGCGAGTAAATCTTGAAGTCCTGCAACGCTAGGACTGAAACAGCATATATCATCTGCATATATGATATGGTTAACCAAAGTGTTTCCAATATAACAACCAGCAGGAACGTGATTGAGATCTTTTGACAGTTGGTCGATATAGACAGCAAATAAGTAAGGACTAAGTATTCCTTCCTGTCACACACCGTTAGAGACTCCAAAAGATTGAGACAGTTGAGATCCCCATCTCACTCGCATTTGCTGTTGACGATACCAATATCGCAGCAATCGTATAAAACACGGCGGAACATCACGCAGTAACAGCTTTTTAAACAAGAGTTCATGAGATACTCGGTCAAACGCTTTAGAGGCATCTAAAAATACTGAAAAAATAGGGCTACCCTGTTGAAGGTAAGACGAAATGATTTGCTTGAGCAAGAAGATACACATATCAGTGCCAGTACCACGCTTAAACCCGAATTGGTGATCACTAGTTGACAAAAAAGGCTTTATGTGAAATAATATAAAATGTTCAAAAAGCCTAGAAATAGTAGTAGCCACAGCTATAGGCCTGTAATTACCTACATTAGTAGCATCTTTATTTTTACACTTGAGAATAGGAACTATCAGTAATAAGACAATCTTCAGGAATAAAGCCATGACTCACACATAAATTAAACAAAACGCTTAAATAAATACAAACACAATAGTGAGCATACCGTAAATGTTCTGCCGTAATACCATCAGCACCAGCAGATTTCGGTAAAGGTAATTTTTTAATTAAATTACACATCATAGGAGCTGTGCACTGAAAGTTGGTTATATTGCAAAAACTGGATCGGCGGGTTAGAAAGTTATCAACAAAAATTTTGTCACAACTTTTACCAGAAGCACTGTTTAGAAGTCCACTGTAGTGGCTTTTCCACATATTTGCAACATCAGACTGACCAGTGGCATTGCCAACAGAGAGTGGAATGCTGTTATTATCTTTTCTGTACTCTGCACTTACTTTTTTCCAAAATGCTGTTCTTGAAGAACTTGATTGAAGAGCAGTTGCTAAGGCATCCGATTTATGCTGTTCCTTGAGTCTTCTACAGTGTCTTAAAGATAGCTTAAATTTTTTACGAGTAACTTTCATTTTTTCAAAGTAAATTCCATGTTTAGGACGGCGTTTATGCACCCAAGTTAAGAAAGCATAACGAGCAGCTGAGTGTAAAGATTTTATTTTTTTGTTCCACCCTGGAACCTGAGAATATTGAGGGGTATTCTGATGATAGCTTAATGCTGCTTTGAATGCTTTAGTCAAAACAGAGATAATTTCTGGGTAAAAAAGTATTATCTCATCAAGATGAGAGTGATCATCACAGGTGGCATTTCTACACTGCATTGCAGCAGCTGGAAAAGATACATCTTTTAAGAGTTCAGATGAGATCATATTATATTTTTTTTTTTGTTTAGGACTAGCACAGTTCCAAGATTTAGTGTATTGATTAGTAGGCTCATCGCTTGACAACAAGAGAGGTAATAAGTTACAGCAAAAAGTAATAGATAGTGGACGATAGTCTGATGTAATATAATCATATATTACTGAAATGTTTTTTATTGATTTATGAACAGATGAAGAAGATATGCAATGATCAAGCCAGCTGGTTGTATGATGAGAGTCACTTAAGTAAGTAAAAGTGTTAGAAGGTAAAATAGATCTGTCAGAGATGATATAACCTTGTTCCTTACAAAAATTATTGAAGAACTGTCCACAGTACTTTCTTTATTGGCATTAAAATCTCCAACAATACATAAATTCGAGCTTTGCTGAGCTTCACACAAAATTTGAAGAGCACCCAAATATTTTAAGTAGGCCTCAACATTTGGCCCAGATGGTAGGTGCTTTCACGCAGCCTGGGCCGTGAGTAAGTCTGCTCATTGATTTTAAAATGACAGACCGAAACCGAACCTACCAAAACGGAAGGGTATCCACCCATTCCGATGTTCAGTGTGGGTCTGCTAATCGGCAAAAGTACTTTTCAGGACGGGGCAATGTCAGGATAAAACTGCCCTTTTCAGGGCACATTGCCAACAAGTTCCGAAGACCCACTATTCTTCAGCTGAACATCGAAGGCCTCACTGCAAGCAAGATGAATGTTCTTCATCGCCTTGCTATGCAGTTTGAGGCACTCATCATCCTACTGCAGGAGACCCACTGCACTGATGCAGAGAAGTTGGTGCTACCACACTACCAACTAGCTGGGTCTTCTTTAAGCAGGAATTAACCATGGCCTTGCCACGTTTGTCCACGAGCGACTGAGATACACGCTTTTGGACCAATCTCCAACGACATCGGAGATTGAGTGGTTGTGTGTGGACGTTGACGGTTATAAAATAGTCAACGTCTACAAACCACCGCCAACGCGATTGCGAACCCTGGATATCCCAGTGTTTCCTCACCCCTGTCTGTACGCTGGCGATTTTAACTGTCGTCATGCTGACTGGGGTTATGATGACAACAGTCCGGACGGTGAGTGCTTGGCTGGCTGGGCAAGTATTAATTGTCTTGCCCTGCTATATAATGCCAAGGACGCTGCCAGTTTTTATTCCGGCCGCTGGAACACTGGCACCAATCCAGATCTAGCTTTCGCTAGCGTAGGTCCAAACAGTCGCTTACCGGATAGATGTGTCCTTGAGAAGTTTCCCAGGTCACAACATCGACCCTCGCTTATTACACCACCAAGGTTTGCTATGGCAGTGCCAAGCATGCCTGTTAAGCGATGGAACTTCCGCAAGGCCAATTGGAGTCAATACATTGCTTTGACGAATAAATTCGCAAAGACTTTGTTGCTGCCTGATTCACTTGATGTGGATGCGGCTTACCAGGACTTCTGTAACACCATTAAGAAAGCAGCCAAAAAGACTATCCCACGCGGGTATCGAAATAACTATATTCCGTGTTGGGATGCAGAGTGTGAATCCCTCTATAAAATCTTTCTGCAGTCTCCTCAGGGAGACGACTCAAGTTTGGCTACTACAACTCTGCTTGCCAAGCTTGACAGAAAGCGGAGGGATCGATGGTCCAAAGCAGTTCGGAGCATTGACTTCTCACACTCTAGTCAAAAAGCGTGGAGTATTTTGAACAACCTTACTGGTAGGTCACGACACTCTCCTCGTCACTGTCCCGTTTCAGCCGATGCTATTGCATCTCAACTGGTTAGAAACGGGAAATACCAGGCTGTTGATCGCAAGTCATCTCGACTTGTCTCTCAAGAAGTGTCTGACCTTTGGAGGGCCACAACACCAGACCCAGTAAATATCTCTGACAATTTTTCACAGACAGAATTTGCTGCTGCCCTTCAACACTTAAAACCAGGTAAAGCTCCGGGTCCTGATTCCATCTGCCCCGAGCTTATACTCCATGCTGGAGCTGCTTTGAAGTCCTGGTTACGTGACTTCCTTTCTTCCTGTTTGCGCCGACTCAAAATTCCCAAGATCTGGAGAAGAGCGCTTGTGGTCGCGATCGCAAAACCAGGAAAGCCCGTGGGGGATCCAAAGAGTTATCGACCGATATCTCTGCTCTGTGTCCCCTACAAGATCCTCGAGAGGCTTATCTACGCCCGCGTTTAGCCATTAATCGATCCACTGCTCCCTAAAGAGCAGGCTGGGTTCCGACGCGGGAAGTCAACCGTAGATCAAGTTGTTCTGCTAACCCAGAACATCGAGGATTCTTTCGAGGCTAAAAAGAAGGCCGGTGCCGTATTTATCAATCTAACAGCTGCTTATGACACTGTCTGGCACCGTGGCCTTACCTGCAAGCTGCTGAGACTACTTCCGGATAAGCACATGGTCAAAATGATCATGGAGCTTGTCCGAAATCGAAGTTTCACCCTTACCACTGGTGACAGCAAGCAAAGCAGGCTACGCCGTCTTAAAAATGGCGTTCTTCAGGTATCGGTCTTGGCTCCCCTCCTATTTAACATCTATACGTACGATCTTCCTTCCATGATTTCCAGAAAGTTTGCTTATGCTGATGATTTAGCATTGTTGCACTCTTCTGGAAACTGGAAGGACTTGGAGTGGACATTAAGCCAAGACATGTGTACACTATCAGCGTATCTCCAGACTTGGAGGTTGAAGCTCAGTCACACTAAGACGGTGACGACAGCCTTTCACTTAAATAACCGAGAGACCAAACGTGAGCTAAAGGTCTACAACAATAGTAGACTTTTACCGTTCTGTCCAACCCCTACATACCTTGGGGTAAAACTGGACAGACCGCTCATGTTTCGTCACCATTTAGTGGCATTGCGCAAAAAACTATCTTCGCGCGTCACACTGCTGAGGCGACTCGTGGGCTCGGGATGGGGTGCTGGTAATAAAACACTACGCATAGCCACCTTATCTCTAGTCTACTCAACAGCTGAGTACTGTGCGCCAGTCTGGTGTCGCAGTGCTCACACTCGCCTCATTGACAGTGTCTTGAATGACGCCTTGCGCATAGTTACTGGATGCCTGCGTCCCACTCCAACGGACCACCTACCTGTACTTTCAGGCATCCAGCCAGCTGAGCTTCGCCGACTGGGCGCGACACTCTCCTTGGCTTACCGTGGATCTCTGGACCCCGATCATATCTTGCATGGTCTATTAAGTGGGTCCTCAGATACTCGCCAAGTGAAACTAAAATTCAGACGCCCGTTTGTGCCAGGTGCGCGGAATCTCTTGGACAATCTTGTCAGACTTGGCATCCGCGCCTCTGAATGGACAAATCACAAATGGAACGCGGAGTACTGTGAAAGTGCTTCCAGGCTCCGTGCTTTTGTGCCCGGGACCAGTGTCAGGCCTGTTGGGATGGGCTTACCCCAAGCAGCTTGGGTTAAGCTCAACCGCCTGCGGACTGGTGTTGGGCGATTCCATTCGTCCATGCACAAATGGGGTCTCGCTCCTTCACCGAATTGCGAGTGTGGCGCCTCTGAGCAAACCGCAGACCATGTACTAACAGCGTGCCCTATACAGTACATCGGGCACCACATGGAGCACGCGGTCTGACGGTTTTGGATGACGAAACTCGATGCTGGCTTAATGACATCACTGCTAGCATCTGATCCAGGCAGTGCAGCATTCTGGGGTAGTAAAAGGATAAACCCTCGGCCCCAGTCGTGTTTGTGTCTGACTGGAGTGGATACCCCCTTCAAACGACGACGACGAACATTTGACGGAGAGTTAAACGGAAGATAAACATTAATAATAACTATAGAATTGTTTTGACATTTAATATTTATCCCAACAATGCTTTTATCAACATTACTTACTGGGTAAGCAGTGAGTGATTTTCTCCACAGAACAGCAGTGCCACCATGTGGTCGAGTAGTCATCACTCCATCTTCCAGATCCATGCAAGAAGTACCAACAAAAAGAAAATCATCATGAATAGAACTTAAAGAGTGAAGTTGCTGCTTAGCAAGCCATGTTTCTTGTAGCAGAATAACATCATGTGATTTGCATAATTCTTGAATTTCAAGTAAAGAGGACGACAAACCTCTACAATTAAAAGAGACTATAAGAAGATCAGAATAGTGCTTTTCATCTTATGATTATTCATTGTTTTAATTTAATACTGCATTTTCAGTAATTATGAAGTTGGGACGAAAAGTGGGAAATATAAAGATCGATTCTACTCGTAGGTGAAGACCTTTTTCTTTTAGAGAACACCTTGATTTTGGGAGGAAAATAGGGAAATCAGAGATCAAATCAAAGCAAAGACTTTTTTTACAGATTACCATGATTTTTGGAAAAAAAGTGAAAGACAAGATTAAACCTCTTTTTCTTTTTTAGAGAACATCAATTTTTGAAAATCCTTGCCTCGAGTCCCTGAATTTGAATATCCACCACTGGATCCTGGGCACCTCTTCACTTTTAAAATTAACTCGGACCATAATTAATGTATAAATATGGTGTTCAAATTATTGGTTGTTTCACAATCGGCTCTTTCTTGACGTTCCAGTTCCGTAATTGATTATTGTTTCTAATCGTCGTCGTTTGGAAGGGAATCCACTCCAGGTCAGACACAAACAGGGTTTATCCTTTTACTACCCCGGCTGCTGTGCTGCCCCTATCAGATGTTGGCAGTAATGTTGTTGAGCCAGTATCGAGTTTCGTCATCCAAAACAGTCAGACTTCGTGCCCCATGTGGTGCCGGATGTATGGGGCACGCTATTAGAACGTGGTCTGCGGTTTGTTCAGCGGCGCCACACTCGCAATTCGGTGAAGGAGCAAGACTCTTTGAAGTCCTGGTTACGTGACTTCCTTTCTTCCTGTCTGCGCCGACTCAAAATTCCCAAGATCTGGAGAAGAGCGCTTGTGGTCGCGATCCCAAAACCAGGAAAGCCCGTGGGGGACCCAAAGAGTTATCGACCGATATCTCTGCTCTGTGTCCCCTACAAGATCCTCGAGAGGCTTATCTACGCCCGCGTTGAACCATTAATCGATCCACTGCTCCCTAAAGAGCAGGCTGGGTTCCGACGCGGGAAGTCAACCGTAGATCAAGTTGTTCTGCTAACCCAGAACATCGAGGATTCTTTCGAGGCTAAAAAGAAGGCCGGTGCCGTATTTATCGATCTGACAGCTGCTTATGACACTGTCTGGCATCGTGGCCTTTCCTGCAAGCTGCTGAGACTACTTCCGGATAAGCACATGGTCAAAATGATCATGGAGCTTGTCCGAAATCGAAGTTTCACCCTTACCACCGGTGACAGCAAGCAAAGCAGGCTACGCCGTCTTAAAAACGGCGTTCCTCAGGGATCGGTCTTGGCTCCCCTCCTATTTAACATCTATACGTACGATCTTCCTTCCATGATTTCCAGAAAGTTTGCTTATGCTGATGATTTAGCATTGTTGCACTCTTCTGGAAACTGGAAGGACTTGGAGGGGACATTAAGCCAAGACATGTCCACACTGTCAGCGTATCTCCAGACTTGGAGGTTGAAGCTCAGTCACACTAAGACGGTGACGACAGCCTTTCACTTAAACAACCGAGAGGCCAAACGTGAGCTAAAGGTCTACAACAATAGTAGACTTTTACCGTTCTGTCCAACCCCTACTTACCTTGGGGTAAAACTGGACAAATCGCTCACGTTTCGTCACCATTTAGTGGCATTGCGCAAAAAACTATCATCGCGTGTCACACTGTTGAGGCGACTCGTGGGCTCGGGATGGGGTGCTGGTGCTAAAACACTACGCATAGCCACCTTATCTCTAGTCTACTCAACAGCTGAGTACTGTGCGCCAGTCTGGTGTCGCAGTGCTCACACTCGCCTCATTGACAGTGTCTTGAATGACGCCTTGCGCATAGTTACTGGATGCCTGCGTCCCACTCCAACGGACCACCTACCTGTACTTTCAGGCATCCAGCCAGCTGAGCTTCGCCGACTGGGAGCGACACTCTCCTTGGCTTACCGTGGATCTCTGAACCCCGATCATATCTTGCATGGTCTGTTAAATGGGTCCTCAGATACTGGCCAAGTGAGACTAAGATCCAGACGCCCGTTTGTGCCAGGTGCGCGGAATCTCTTGGACAATCTTGTCAGACTTGGCATCCGCGCCTCTGAATGGACAAATCACAAATGTAACGCGGAGTACTGTGAAAGTGCTTCCAGGCTCCGTGCTTTTGTGCCCGGGACCAGTGTCAGGCCTGTTGGGATGGGCTTACCCCAAGCAGCTTGGGTTAAGCTCAACCGCCTGCGGACTGGTGTTGGGCGATTCCATTCGTCCATGCACAAATGGGGTCTCGCTCCTTCACCGAATTGCGAGTGTGGCGCCTCAGAGCAAACCGCAGACCATGTACTAATAATGTGCCCCATACATCGGGCACCACATGGAGCACGCGGTCTGACGGTTTTGGATGACGAAACTCGATGCTGGCTTAATAACATCACTGCCAGCATCTGATCCAGGCAATGCAGCAGTCTGGGGTAGTAAAAGGATAAACCCTCGGCCCCAGTTCTGTTTGTGTCTGGCCTGGAGTGGATGCCCTTCAAACGATGACGACGACGACCCCATTTGTTCATGAACGAATGGAATCGCCCAACACCAGTTCTCAAGCGGTTGAGCTCAACCCAAGCTGCTCGAGACAAACCCATCCCAACGGGCCTGGCTTCTGATAAATTTACAGCAGGAGCGTATTTTCCATGCATGCCTAGAAATTTTATAAAAAAATAATTATATAAAAAAATAATTTTGAAAAAAATTCTCAAAGTATAAAAATTTTGATGATATTTTGTTGATTATTTTTTTGATATAACAGCATAAATACGTTTTATCGATTGCAACTCGGATCATTCAGTACAGTTTCAGCTAGAGCTTATCACTAAAATACAAAATAAAATTGGAAACACCCATGCAAAATCTAAGTTGCATTTTTTGACTCTGTTGCTAGAAGGAATTACGAGACCTACCGGTAGTTCTAAGAAATATTATAGATGCATATTCCATTGCAGACATTGTTTTATCCGAATATTTCTTTTCTTTTGCGAAATTTTTCTTAAATTAAACTCTAAATCTCCGATTATTCAGCAGTTTGGTATCGTATCTATGCATGTAGTTTTGATATTGCATGCACGCCCATGTTTATAGAGCGTGACGTTGTTGAAGAACTGATCTAGTATCGCTTGCTACAAACTGTTTACGTTTACTCAGTACTCACATTCAGATGCATTTCGAAATCATATTAATTTGAAAGCACTTTAACACTTTAGTTTAAGCAAGCAGTTAAATGAATTAGCTAGAGTAGCAGGTTAAAGCAAGTTGCCTACTTTTAGCATAAGCTTAGGCCTACTTACTTACGGTAGGCCTACTGGTAGGCTACACAGTTACTGGTGCATTTTAGCCTCTCAATACAGTACTTGTTGTGTTGTTTGTAGATGATGGTTGTTGCGAGTTAAGAGTAGTAGTTTTTGTCTTCTGGCTCAGTGACCAGCCACAGGCTTAGTTTGTGGACAACTATAATTGCATTATAAATTGCCTACTTTGATAGACAACTTCGATACAGGAAAAACATTTTATATTTGTGATTATTGAGAAACCCTAGAAAGTAGAAACTATTCTTTTTACCTTTCATTTACTAATGAAAAAACTTCGTGTATTTATTAGGACTATAAATCGCAAAATTTTTAAAATTGCTTGTTTTATCAAATATTAAAATTGAGCTAAATTTTGAGACTGATGACGTCATCATTTCATCATTGCATGCCTGACCTGAAAAGTCACGGTACGCCACTGATTTACAGCATTATCTTTTTTGTTCGAGCTCGGACTATTTCAATTTGATTAGGTTGTACTGTTGTATATTATTGTACCAATATTGTGGCACTATGTGAACTAATTAGAAAAGCATTGTTAGTGCAAGAATTGCAAAATGCACCAGCGTCATTGACAGTCAAATTTTTATTGTTAATCGCCACGTGCTTCATGCGATGTTCATTATATAAGCGCTTTCTTCCATAACTTTATATAGCATAGAAACTTGAACGAGTCGTTCGGGAATGCTGCCGTGCGCTGTTTTGTACATGGCATTCTGGTGGAATAGTCCCGGTAGTTTGCTGTTAAAAGACAGTCCTATTGTTCGGAGTGTGTGACTGTTGTTTTATAGCGGGGATTGTAAGTTCTTGGAATCGCCGGGTAAAGTCGTTCTTAAGTTAATTGAAGTACAGTTGTTATTATAGATTTGAATGTTTATCGAACTGGAGAAAAATTTCTGTCCAAAATTCTACGCTTTCTGATTTGAACTGATCTTATTTGAATAAAGGTTATATTTTATTTTAAATCCGATTGGTGAACTATAGTTAGGAGCTAGGATTGGAGAAAATTATCTAATACATGTATCTATATCTAACGACCTCTCCAGAAGATTTCCTTAGCGTAGAAGATAGCCTTTCTGATCGAGAGAACGATTTAATTCCGGTGTTGGCAGCGAACTGAGCACCACACAGTTTCTGACAATGTCTGAGTACCGTTGGAAACATTATTTTGACATGGTTTCTAGACATCATTTTTGACGTTAGAAACAATTCTTTCATACCGTACATAAATTTGTTACAACAAGGTTTTGTTTACCGGGAAACAATTATAAATAATTATTAAAATTAAAGTGTAGACAAAAAAAGTGTCAGTGCTTTGATTCTGAACGTACTACCGCCCGGGGATAGTTGCAGAAAAGAGTTTGGCGCCAGGCGCGTAAAAGGTTGGGTACCCACACTGTAATCCCACGAGATAAAAATTTGGCTACTCCTGCTTATCTAAGGTCGTGGACAAAATTTTTTTAGGAACGATTGAACGCTACTTAGTGCTTCTTTTAAGTATTCATATTTTTGGTGAAACTTTGTGCATTATCGTACAAAAATTATTTTACATTGAGGGATTCCCTTTGGAATTGTGCATTTTCTCGATGCTTATGTTCAAACACTTTCACTCCTCACTGGCAATTATTCGGATTATATTTGTAACGTCATAACGCAATTGTGTTACGAGGTGGAAACGGCGTTAAATCGCTGTTTCCAGAAAATATTCGAAGCAGCAGTGGGGGGAAGTGACGATAAAATCGAAAAGAAGAATTGCACAAGTACGATATAATCGCTGGAAAAAACTAAGTGCGAATAAAATAAGAACACGATTGCACGAGAACGTCGGTGCGCAGCGATCAGTCGTTCAATGCTTTCCAATCGAAATGGGGCTTGGGGGCGTGAATGAGCGAAGGATACGGGGGCTCAATGAGCCTCCAGACCTTCGCGTCGTCTTTGGAGTCTTCGAGAACAACTGAACCACAGTAGGGAACCTGCAACGAGATGACGTCACTCATCGCGCTATCACGCGAGCACGCACGTGGCGACTGGCGAACCTTGGTCACGATCCCTATGAACTGGGGCATGGGCCGTGGGTTGAGTCCTTGCAGCTGTCGCGACAACCCGTCCAGCGAGCCCGCATGCGCGACGATTATGACGTCACCTACAAAGCAAAGGTTACTCCGGCTCAACACATGACCTGAAGTAGAAGAGATGACAGAGCTGATGAACTTGTGGCACCGCGAGAAATAATCCTTGCATCGCTCGTTGCGGGAAGTCTTTGACCTGTAGTCCACCGACACTTTGATACCGACCTCGGCCAGGTTGGTTGGGGTCATGAACCGGGGGAGGCCGCCTACAGAGGGGGCAACATCACGGTCATCAATGACACAATCGTGGCCGCAAGACTCACCTGGGCTCCACTTCATCCACTCATATAAAGAAAGGTCCACGTTAATTTCCATTTTCTTGTCCATCTCCAGCCCTAAAGTAACGATCACGTGACAAACGCAAGATCAGCTGACGCAGAGGTCGTTCCCACCTCGAAGAAGGGCACTGGCGGTCTGCAGACACCGCAGGGAGGGGCTTGCGAACACGTGGACCGGGGAGACGCCGACATGCTGCAGAGCTTGCCCGGTGAAGAAGGCCTGGATGACAATCAAACTACTTGCGCCGAGGTGGAATCCGATTTGAAAGCAGTCGCTTGTCATGCAGCTGCATTGTTGGTTCAGCTACAAAAACCATCAACGAGCTCACCTGGTGTTGCCCCATTTCCGTGATGGGGCCGTCATTTCGGAAGTCGGTAGCCCCTCCCGGGCGCTTGGGCAGCTTTTTGGGCATGTTTAAGTTTTTTCGGTGATAACGGCCTAAAAAAATTAATTAATAAACATGAGGCACATCATATCAGACACTTGGTGGCACTTCGCAGCGTGTATTAGAGTCGAGCAGAAGCCGCAACCCACCAGCGTCATCGAACGACAGATTAATCCACTGCATGCGAAAGTGACGTCAACCCTCTCAGCGTGGCGGAAGATGTAGATGCGTCTTCCGTGCTGCTCCAGCTTCGAAGGCACCGCGACCATTCCTTTGGGTTTTTGAACCTGGTAGAATTGCAACAAAATTAACACAATTATGTCGCAGAATATCATGCCACTCAAGCAATTCGGTTAAGACCCTCAATCATCGGCGGGTAGGAAACGCTTGAATGGAATCCGACCGAATGCGAGTCGACATTTGCATAACTGTGCCGAGGGCAGGTTTCGAAAACACAACTTTAACCAAGACAAACTGACCTGCGAGTAAACCGGGTCTTTTGGGGGTCTAGGGGGAGGATCGGCATCGGAAGGCAAAGGGGCAGGGGGTCTAGAAGGAGCATCATTCGATGGGGGATTAGGAGAAGATTCTGGAAGAGAATCGATTTACTGCAACAAAAAGCGAATAAATGACGGTGAAATTGTAACAGCAGGCAATGCCGATCAGGCAAACAATCATGTGTTCATACGATCTGGACAGTGGTTCCAAAACGTTTTTGACCCGTGCCCAAATATTTATTTAAACAGCAGTTGTTGCTCATCATATGTTCAGCAAAGTCTTGAAGATTTTTTCATTCATTGCATTGACTATTCAAATGCAAAACCAAAAATAGTGTTTATTCCAAAGAGATGGATCCTCCGGCATTTTAGCAACAAAGTTGGGATTTTTGACTATGTTGATGATGGAGCGCCACAAATATCGTGTTTAGCTTCAAGATGGTTGCGTTGCCAAAACTTGACATTTACGAGAAAAGACAGATTCGCATAACCATGCAAAGGTGAATGCCAACAATTTTGTAAAGTAGTTTTTCTTATATCTGGAGATGACAACGCCAGCTTTAACAAGAAATGCATGACCGGCAAAGCTTTAAGCAATTCTCAACAACTCGAGTCGCTTCTAATTTAATCAATTTCTTCTGCAATTCTTTTACACTTTTAGAAGAAAGAATTTTTTGTAAGTGATAAGTCAAAGCTTCTTCATCAATACGAGTATATAGGAAAATTTGACTTAAAGTCGCCTTTTAGCTCAGCAAAAAGTTGAGTAGATATCGGTTTTAAAGACGTTCTAACTCGAGAATGTCAACCTTTGCTAAACATTGCAAAATAGCTTTTCCTGATCCTATATCTCAAGTTCAACAATTTTATAACAGATGCAAAAATTAAGTCAACAAAGTGAATAATTTTTTTTCTTCCATTTTTAGACTAAGAAAGGTTAAAGAATCAAAGATGTTTACCAAGCAAGCTAAACAACAGTGTTGAAAGTGGAAAATTCTCATACCGGAACGATTGCACTAATTGCCGAATAGAAAATGAAGATAAAAAAAGTTTATTTCAAGTCAAAATGTATTTTTCCTCTCATCACAACTCTCTAGAATCACTTACATAAGCGCCGCTTTAAACCAATTTAACTGATCTTATTTTTCTTATTTTATTTTCACCTCAGCTAATCAAGCAATAAAAGTTGAGTTAGTAGAGCGAACTGCAAGTTTAGCTTATGTCGCATGCAACTCCACAGTGAAACCAGCTTCCTCCTCATCTGTAGTGTAGTCTCACACATTCAGCGGTTACAACCACGTTGTTTCATAGCAAACAAATAAGTAGCAAGAAAGCATTTTAATCTTTTGTTTATCTATGATTTTACACATACAATTGTCAAACCAAATTGTCGCATACTTCTGTCGTAATCAAACTTTTGAGATTCATATGAGGCCGAAACAGCAACCCACAGGTCCAGCCCACAGTTTGCAATCAGCCTGAACCGTTCATTAAACTTCAACGTCACATGAAAAATTTAGAGTGAAAATCAATGACAAAATAAAATTTGTTGCAATACAAAAAGCTTTAGCAATACTTAGCCCATTTTTTTTTCAAAACAATGCCTATAATATAAGGTGTCCATAAAGTCTTCAGACAATTTAAAAAATTTATTACAAAGGCAGTTGATGAGATATCTTATATAGATTTGTTTTATATCAATCCGCGTTTAAATAAGTTTTATTAAAAGTAAAATTTTGTGTTTCAGATTAAATTTTTATGTGCTTAATAAATGTGTTAATAAAACCTTGGCTACTCCTCAAGAGAGGGCACACTTTCCCCAGACGTTCTTAATCACCCACTTCTAACCTATCCGACACTGATCCTGTCTCTATAAATTTCTTGTGCCATCGATGAATTGAAAGACATGATGGTGGATCTCTTCCATACTTAGTTCTATATTTTCAATGAGCAGCCATTTTGTAAAGGTTTATTAACACATTTATTAAACACAAAAATTTAATCTGAAACACAAAATTTTAGTTTAAATACAAACTTTAACAAACACTGATTAATATAAAACCAATCTATATAAGGCATCTCATCAACTAGCCTTTGTAACAATTTTTAAAATTGTCTAAAGACTTTACGTAAACCTTGTATTATAAAATAGCAGGTCTATAACTTGTTCGAACAGCTTGCGGCTCGTTGAGATTATCTTTATGACCACAGCTGGGGAACCATTGTATCAGGGCCTATTTACAAGCTGAAATATGCTGGGCTTTAAAGCAGGGTTTCCCAAACTGTGTGCCGCGGCACACTGGTGTGCCGTGAAAAGAATTAAAGTGTGCCACAAAATTTTTATGTTTCGACAGAAGGCCATAGAGTCTTGGTCTACAGATGACTTATGTGTTTTATGTAACTTTAGTATTGCTAAAAATCTTAAATATAGGCTGCTTCAGTAAAAATGTAAAAGGAAAGAGGCCATTTGCATAAAGTTGTTCGTTTTTTGGGATATTCAAAGTTAGGGGCCCGAGGCAAGGATTCCCAAAAATTGATGTTCTCTAAAAAAAAGGGCTTTGATCTCGCATTTCCATTATTTTTTTCCAAAACCATGGTGATCTCTAAAAAAAAGGTCTTCACTTCGATTTGATCTCTAATTTCGCTATTTTTCTCCCAAAATCATAGTGATCTCTAAAAAAACATACACAGCGAAATGAAACTATGCGGTATTTTTAAAGGGGGGCCCAAGGCACTGCCTTATTCGCCTCACCCAATATCTACCACTGCCAGTATCAAAACAATTTTGTAGGCACACCCTTTCATTAGGTGTTGCTGCTTTCATATATTAAATATAATTTCTGTATGTAAACTTGAAGAGTGTATTAAGTAGGCTTTCGCCTTTATGAAGTAAATGTGCCACATACAAATTCAGAATTTATTAGTGTGCCGCAGTAAAAAAAAGTTTAAAAAGCACTGCTTTAAAGCTTAGTCCAATATAACCGTCACAACACACCAGCAACTACACAAACAGCAATCATCTGAAGAACACAGGTTTAATTCCATGACAAAGTATCAACCGTGTGCAGTAGACCGTGCGATGACGTATATCCGGCGCTGTGAAACTCGTCGGCCCCCCTCGAGTAGCGGCGTGTGAGCTTTGACTGGGACTCGCTGCTTCTTTGCTTCGATGACAGAGAGAAGCTCCTGCACAATCGAAGCATTGTTACGTCACAGGTGCAACCAGGCGTGAATGCGGAAGTGTATTTAGGCCAAAGCGCAACCGCAAATTTTACAATCACGACAAGCCACGTCATAATATTTCCTCGTGAAGGTTCATCCGCCTTTTTTTCGGAAAGCCCACTGGATGAAGACGAACTAGGAGTTTATAATTAGTTTCCCAGTGTTCAAGTAGTTCTGGTCTGCTTGATATCTCGGCCTGATGTTGCTTTTGTTGAAAAATTATAAAGAAAACTTTTCTTATTGCAAGCGCATATGGCAGGAGGGTCCAAGTACGGGTCTGCTGAACAAATTTAAGCAGTTTGAACCTTGATGAGACAGCGGGAGCCTTTTATATCTTTGACAAATCATTTCAAACAGGGGTGGGGCTGTTTATTAAAGGACCGTTAAGTGACAGAAGTTGAGTGTAATCTTCGACGCATATTTCAAAGCTTTTTAATTTGTTCTTGTGTTTCATGTCGAGAACGCTTCGTGGCTTTTTTCCGGGAAATCCCCGATTCGCTCCGGTCAGCAAGTTCTAAAGATCGCAAAGCGGTACTGGACAAGCCTGATGAGAGTGTTTCGACGCGTGGTCAACTGAAACTGAACCCTTTCTGGGTCAACGTCACTGAACAAAGAATCTGAACCCTTTCGGCACAAAATTTGGCGAACATTTTACTAGTTAATTGGAGAATATAATACGCAACTTCATCTTAGCGTTGGGAATTTACAGCTTAAAAGGTTATCACCAGTAATTGAGAACAGTACATAAAAGCTGTACTAGTAAAAAGTCAAACAACGCAAATTATTGTAATAAAATAATTTTATATTTTTCAAATAGAATCTGTTGCTTTGTTTAGGAAATGATTTTTCTGGAATCGCTGTTATTCAAAAGTGCATCTCAAATCCTGGCATCATGCCATTCAAAAGTGTCTCTATTTCCCGATTTTTCATATAGGCTTTTTAAAATTAGGGCTAGGGTTTCATAGGAGGACTTTTTTGGGAAGTTTACCTGGTTTTTCGGCTCCAATCCCAAATTGCCCCCCACGCCTCTTATTCTGGGGAAGGGCTCGTGTAAGCTGATAAGGTGGACATATTTTTATTTTTGGCTTTTCTTGATACCAGGTATATTATTAAAATCTTTATTCATGCTCTTCTGGTAAAATCTGAGTTAAATTGCTGTTAATTCTTTATTAAAAAGTAAAAACAATAACAAAAACTCAACGTTTCGGTGTACTATGTTTCAGTAAACCTTCATCAGGAGATTAAGCAAAACACAAATGTCATCCAAAATAAAACCATAGTGGCGTGAAAAAAGGAAAAAATATTTGAAATACATTATTGATTTAAAACGACATCTAACGGATTCAGAATTTTAAATTATAATAAGCATTTGGATAGAAACAATTGGTTTTATCATTAAAAGCATCATTATTAAAATGAATAAAAAAGGACTCTAAAAATCTTCTTTTTATATAATCTGCTTCTTTTGCCAAAATTTTTGAATTATTCCAATTCATATGATGCTTTTCCGAATATACATGCTTTACTAGAGCAGATTTGTTGTTTATATCATTATTTTCTAATCGTGCTAAATTTTTTGAATTCACATCACGCATGTGTTCTTTGCATCTTGTAAGAAATGCCCTACCAGTTTCACCAATATAAATGCCAACACAATCTAAACATGGAATTTCATAAATTACTCCTGGCTGTTGCTTTGGTTCAATTGAATCTTTTAAGTTGGGTAAAATTTGCTTGATTGTTTGAAAAGGTTTTGTATATACTCTAATATTTTGTTTTTTAATTATACGACTTAAAATTTCAGTTAAATCTTGAAAATAAGGTAGGGTTACTGTTCCTTTGTAGTTTTTGCTTATTTCATGTTTCTCAATTTTATTGAATCTGAATCGATTGAATGTTTTCTTTATAAGCCAATTTGGGTAGTTGTTGTCTTCCAAAGTACGTCGTAGCATTTCTTTTTCTTCATTAAAATCTTTTGAATCTGTAATTAGTTTAGCTAATCTGTTTAATAAACTAATAATAATACCTTGTTTTTGTTGCTGTGAATGACAAGATTCATAATTTAAATAACGATTAGTGTGAGTTTCTTTTCTATATATTTTGGTTGCCAATGTTCCACTTTTTTTTCTTCATGACCAGTATATCTAGGAATGGTAATTTGTCTTCTTTTTCATGTTCGATGGTAAATTTGATACTTGTTTCAATGCTATTTATATGAGCGAAAAAACGTTTTACGATATCTGATTTTAATATTACAAATGTATCATCTACAAATCTTGACCATAATTTTGGAGGGGAAAAAAAGGAATTTATTGCTTTTATCTCAATGTGCTCCATAACCAAATTTGCAATAGTAACAGAAATAGGGGAGCCCATTGGAACACCAAATATTTGTTGATAAAATTTTCCTTGAAATTTAAAATAAGTATTGTACAAACAGAAGTTCAAAGCAATTTCAATGTCATTAATTGTCATTTCAGTACGTTCATTAAGTGTAACATCGTTTCTTAATTGTTCAATAGTAACATCTTTTGCAAGATTAACAGGAATTTTGGTAAACAATGACACTACATCGAAAGAAACCATACACTCATTACTTTCAACATTAACATCTTTTAATAAATCAACAAACTGGTAAGAATTTTTAACGGTAAATTTAGTCTTGCCAACTAGCGGTGATAATAATTTAGATAAATATTTGGATAAGTTATATAATGGTGAATTATTAAAAGAAATAATTGGTCTCATGGGAAAATCTTTTTTATGAACTTTTGGTAAACCATATAAACGTGGTGCACATGAATCACTACTACGTAAAAAATAATATTGTTGTTTAGTAATACAATTACGTTTTAATAAGTCAAAAATAAATGCGTTTAAACGTCTTTCTATGGACTTTGTTTGATCTTGTTTTATTGCTTTGTACGTTGTTTCCTCTTTCAATAATAGTAACAATTTTTCATAATAATCAATTCGATCGAGAATCACAGTACAATTACCTTTGTCAGCTTTGCAGATAGAAATTTCATTATTTTTCGATAAATTAAGTAACGCCTTCTTTTCGTTGTTGGTTAAATTCTTTTTTATTTTTCTTTTATTATTTAAAACACTAACAATTTGATTGCGGATAAGGTTGGCTGAATGCTCTGGTAGTTTTTGTATTCCTTTTTCTATCTCAGCAAGAATCTGTTGTTTTGGTATGACGTTTGATGACACTGCAAAATTTAAACCACGCGCCAAAACTTTGTTCTCATCTTCTGTCAGCGTGTGTTTTGAAAGGTTAATGACCCATTTATCTTTCTTCGTTTTTGTTGATGAATCAATTTCCTTAACTTTTTTCTTTAACTTTAGTCTATAATATTGTAATAATTTAAAGTAAATGTTTTGTTCCATCGATTCCATTCTTAATTTAATCGTAGTTAACATTGAATCTGACATAAATTTTACAAAATGTTGTAAGATAGCTTCATTTCTTTTTCTATAGGTTCTAATCCAATGATGAGACTCATTAATACGTAGTTTTAAAAAATTAAAGCCAAATTTTCTTGCTAACTTTCTTCCAGCAGCTGTATTAATAGGAGATTTAAATTGTAAACTATTGGGTAAAATATCTTCTCTAATACAACCATGATTATAAAACAGATGACCTCTGTGCTTCGCAATCCTTTTTCCTTGAGACATAAGCTTACGAAATTTTCGCAAAATCTCTAAACCATAAAGGTTTTTGATGTTATTATAAATTTGGCTTTTCTTGATACCAGGTATATTATTAAAATCTTTATTCATGCTCTTCTGGTAAAATCTGAGTTAAATTGCTGTTAATTCTTTATTAAAAAGTAAAAACAATAACAAAAACTCAACGTTTCGGTGTACTATGTTTCAGTAAACCTTCATCAGGAGATTAAGCAAAACACAAATGTCATCCAAAAACCATAGTGGCGTGAAATTCTGAATCCGTTAGATGTCGTTTTAAATCAATAATGTATTTTAAATATTTTTTCCTTTTTTCACGCCACTATGGTTTTATTTTGGATGACATTTGTGTTTTGCTTAATCTCCTGATAAAGGTTTACTGAAACATAGTACACCGAAACGTTGAGTTTTTGTTATTGTTTTTACTTTTTAATAAAGAATTAACAGCAATTTAACTCAGATTTTACCAGAAGAGCATGAATAAAGATTTTAATATTTTTATTTTATCTCTATTTATCCTCCTGACTCGCAGGAAAGTTAATACATAGGGTGGGCAATTACCCCGACCTGCTTCCGGAGATGCCAAGATATTGCTGTCCGCTTGTAATTTAATAGAGATATGACTTAATTTAGAACTGCTTGCCAAGACCACCAAGCAGGGGAAAGTGCCAAAAAGTTTCTTTTCCAAGGACACAACAGAATGGCGCAAGTGGGTTTTGAACCCAGACCACGTCGATCACAGTCCCGGCGCTCTAACCACTCGACCACGAGATAATCACATATTTATTGTGAAATCACAAAGTTGATTAAAAAAACTGCGAAATTTCCGGTGAAATCGCGACTTACCTGTGCAGGGTCCAGGTGTCGGTGTCCGGGGCCCTCTCAATGTGAGCGGCCGGAAAGAAGCCGCTGCAGCCAGTCATCCATGACGTACCAAAGAGCCAGCCCTCGAGGTTGGACCTGGAAATGAATCCATCAACCAGCCTCGAAAAGGACACTCAGCATCGATACACAGTACGAACAGAACAATATAAACACGAACTTGTCCGACACATCGTCGAGTCCAACGAACACGTGGTCACCATTGATGAGCTGCAAGTGTCCATCGGCGGTTGGAGTGTACGGGTAGAGAACACGTAAAGTCTGCAAACAAGAAACTGCGAGGTTGGTGGGGTCAAACAGTGAGGTTAAGTGAGGTCAACACAGTGGACACCCACCTCGCAGTTGTTGTATCTCGATTCCTTGGAGTAGAGCCGGACCTCCCACGAGGAAGGGGTGCGGAGGTCAAGGCGTTTGGCGAGAGTCTCCAGCTGCTTCAATTGACTGGATGGGAACTTGTAGGCGAGGGTAATGTGTAACTGCTTGTTTTTGTGCGACTCGACTTTAATCCCTGCTCACAAACACGCGAGTAACAACCGACAGCTACAGCGAGGTCAAGGAGGGCACACCTGAGGACTTCTTGACTTCTTCCGCAAAAATGTCCGCAAGATTCCTCAAAAAGTTAGCTGCGCGCTCTTCCAGGAAGAGGCCGACATAGTTTTCAGAGGAGAAATATTCGACCTCAAGCTTGGAGGGGGGCATTTTTCCATGGCGCGCTCACACGACACAAAAGCGCTATGCATCAATTGCGCCACCTTGTCGTCTCCGCACTGTTACAAATTGAAGACAATGATCAGAGGAGCGGGCAGGAGATTGACTAAACCCTGGAGTGCTCCCATTCAAACGTGAGGATAGTGGGAGCGCCGAGCGACATTTACAATGTTAACCAAGCAATTCTCTTACCGAGCGTACCTCTAACTAATACCGAAATCGACTCAAACAAATATAAGTTTGAAACATAATTAAAGCAGTCTTAAGCAACAAAAATTATTTTATTGTAACAGAATATTTGACGTGATATGACGGAAAAAAAAAAACAGATAACCATCAATAAATTTATCTTGTTCTGAGCTTGTCACAGGTTCCATCCAATCACCCACAGCGCGGTTTTCTCAGCAATGCCGACATGACGTCACACAACCAAGCTTCATCCGGCGGCGGTTGACGATCGGTGACGTCAATCTACGTCATCGCGGGTAAGTGCACGCAAGGCTCGGCCACAGTGAAAGGGGGGATCCATCAACAATCACGCGCATTATTTGGTTGGTCTTATGATTGCAGACTAACTGCAGTGGTTAGCACAAGTTGTTTTGACAAAGCTGATGATCGTCACCGGCCTCATTTGGGCAATGCGATGTTTACAGTGAATAACTTTGTTCATCGCAGATCAAAGTTCGTTTTATATATGCTGAATTCGAGAAAATTTGAAATTAATCGCAGTCAAAAAATTATACTATACAAACCAAAAGTTTAAGGTGAAATTTATTTATATCCAAAAAAATTCATGCAAATAATTAACTCAAGCAAAACTGAGGGTAAAGCAAACTTTTTGTTTTGAGCCAATTATATTTAAATTTTGATCAAAGGGAAATTTCGCGGAAGGTTCAAATACGATCTGAAAAGTTCTCCAACCCTGAGATAAACAATTGGCGTTTTGATTATCATTCAAACAACATTTCACCTTGAAAAATGAACACAACGTGACATGCGGAAAAGAGCAATGAACTCCATTCCTGCCACAAAGGGCCAGTGACTGTTGCCAAAATTCTTCAAGCTGAGAACCGAAAGGACCTACGCAATAAAACAATGTTAGATAAGGAAGTGTTTACTAAGCAGGAAATTAAGGCTTTATAAATAACATGAGGTATTTTGGATGATATTAGAAACCAAACTGTTTAAAAATGAGAAGCACCAGACTCGAGTTCTTATTAGAGCTCGTCAGTGATGCATATCTCACTGCGAATCGAACTCGATACATGTGGTCTTCCACGCAGGAGACAACACCACTAGACCACGCGATCCCGACAACATCTCGATCACAAGCAGCTGGAAATGATTCCCGGCTTTGCCGCGCAAGGAATACACAGAATCCACTGTGTGGTAAGACCAAGGCCGCACCTCATGACCGGGACTTACCCGACAAGCGTTAAGCATCGCGCTTACACTCCTAGAGCTTGGCGAGCGAAGAAATTTATGATTTTATAAATAACATGAGGTATTTTGGATGATATTAGAAACCAAATTGCTTAAAAATGAGAAGCACCAGACTCGAGTTAACTTGAGTCGAGTCTGGTGCTTCTCATTTTTAAGCAGTTTGGTTTCTGAAATTAAGGCTGCAACGAAGCGAGAACTCGCTCAAACACAGCATCAGCGGCACTTCCGATTAAATGAATCAATTTAAGGTAAAACATGCAACTGCGCTAATCACTGCTTGCTAATCACTGCTAACTAAACCACGATTCCATTGTAGTGAAACTAGAGTATGTTGCGTCTCAGACGAAGCCAGAGCAAGAACAGCCGAGCTCGCATGAACAGCTCGTTTAAACTGGCACAGATTTAACAAACTTTGTTTTAACCACTTAGAGAAGTTAATTGGTCATTCAACAAGCGAGTTTAAGAGAAAGTATGGTTTCAACATCACAGCCACCAGCTACGGCTTGCATGTTGCGTCGCACTGTGGTTGGTCAGAATATCGTTTGACAGTCGTTACGTGGTTGGTTCGACAACAAATATTTTTATTTGAACAGAAAAACCTTAATAGCATTGAAACAAAGGGTCTTAATTTCCTTTATCAAAAACATTTTTAAATTTCAAAATGAAAGTAAAATGTGGTTTTATAATATTATATGTAGAAAACATAACACACATTTTATGTATCAATGCACAAGAACAAGTTAAGCTTCGTTCTATAGTATTTCTATAACACTGTTGTAGAACTACAGATCATGATCATCATTGATTAAAATTTTGAAAATGCAATTTTTTTTGCTTTTAGCATAGCAAAGTATATTAAAGTCTACTTTAGCATAACAAGTATACCAATGTTTTGTACTATCAAATAAACTTCCTTAAAGACTACTTTGAAGTGCTGATTCAAGATCATAGACAGTAGAAACTTTTAGTGGGTTAAATATTTATTAGGTAAAAGTAAAAAGATTATGCCATAAGGTGCAAAAAATTCACCATTTTATATATTTATGACAAAAATACAAAATACATTAAAAAATTAATACAACAAAAACATATTCAACCTACCAGTTGGGCAAGCATAAAGAATGAAATCTCTAGCTGAGACCATATCAAGGTTTGGATCATTGATGTGAGCAAATATCCTAAAACCAAAATTTTTGCATTCAACTTATCAAGCATAGGATTTATGAAAAGATAAAATAAAGTAAGAAAAAATGTTGTTGATGCTCTTTACCATTCAGCAGCGCGGCCGAGTGGTTGAGAGCACAGTGATTGTAATTGACATTGTCTGGATTCAAAACCTACTCATGCCAAACTGTTGTGTCCTTAAGAAAGACACTTTATGGCACTTTCCACTGCTTGGTGGTCTTAGCAAGCAGTTCTAAATTTCAATAACTAAAACTAAAAACTAAAAATAAAAAATTTCAATCAGACAACAATATTTTGGCATCTCTGGAAGCAGGAAGAGGTAATTGCTTGTTCTATGTATAGTGCCTTTATTGCTTTTTTGCAAGTCCAAAGGATAAATATAGAGATAAAATCAGAAATAATGAAATGAATCAGAACAATTGGTAGTAATAAAAACAAGATATTTGAGAGCACAAAAAATAAAATTGTCAAAAAATAAAAGTGAATAACTGTCAAAGCAAGAAAACAAAAAGTTTACAAAAGAATAAAATTTGACATAAAAAAAAGCAGTAAAGTATGAACTGTTCAACAATTGACGACACAGGTTTCACAACTTTACTAGGGAATTCAAAAGGACCAGTAGAATCAGGTAACCCAAATGCCTGCACTGAAGTAAAGCTGCACATGTTTATTTTTATTCATGATGGCTTTAAAAATAGTTTGCTGTTGGACTGAAATTCTTACAGCAGTTAGTCTTGGCAAAGTACGAATGAATTGGCTAGAAAAAGTTATCTCTACAAAAACAAAAAAACTCGGTTTCTAACTATAAACATGTTTATAAAATCAAAAAAACTTGATCAATTCTTGTAAAACTTGGCTCTCAAGCTTCACCAAACTTATAAGCAATTTATAGCACCAATGACTGAGAATAATCACACAAGTTTGCACTAGTACTAATTATAAGAAATTAGCACCCTAAAGGCTAATAAACTTATTGATTTGCCTTCCACATGGGTTAAAACAATTCTATCTCACTATAAAATTAATTCCAAAGCATCAACACTGACCCTTAAACACCTAAACACAGCCACGCATGAAAGGATTTTTACACTTTATAGTAATTGAATGAATGATAAATAAAATGCTATTTTATTTATATAAATCAACTTATGCTACAAGATAACAAACAAATTTATTAGATTGGGCCAGATTTTTTAAAATAATTATTCAGGGTGTCCATAAATTACGCAGTGCAACAAATTTTTGTTTCCAAAAATAATCAAGAACAAATTAATGTTCACATTGTCAATTTGAGGGTGCTGAATCAAAATCTGAGCTTATTTACACTTGAGGATTTTATAAAAAAAAAGCATTTTAAATTTTTGAAATATGTATTTTATTGAAAATTCTCATATGATGGTTTTGTGTGGTTACACATTGTTAACCAGCACCAATTCAAAAATATAATCAGCTTTAATGACACTTACTTATCTTGCATTAAAGAGAATGCTTAGCATAACTGATATCTCTAGTACAAAGATCAGAATATGCAACATTGTTACATAACATTACAACATATTGTACAATACAATCACAAACTTCTTAGCAAAAATAATGACAAATAATGAAAGATTTACGATATTAAATATACAAAAATGAATAGAATTTGACACAGTGAAATAACACAAAAATGTTCTGCAATCAACATCTTGGTTGTTTATGCAGCAATTTAGAAGCCTTTTTACAGACCAATAGTAATCTGCAAGCATCCCCACAAAACATTTCTCTTTAAATCTTTTTTCTATAATAGCAACATCTAGATGAAATCTTTTGCTGTGTTCATCTGAAACATCTCCCAAATTTTCGTGAAAATTTTTTTAATGTGATCCAAAAAATGCATCTTAAATGACATTTTACAACCTAATGCATCATAACTATGTAGTAAATTGGCAACTACATCTTCAAAATTTTCAGCTTTGTGTAAACTTAAAAACTTAAGGCAAATTTGTTTACAAGTAAAAACTTCCATGCTACCAGTTTATTGATGTTCAGCATTTTATCAAACTCTTTATTGAGCATCAACTTCTGTATTTCTGGACCAACAAAAACACCTTCCTTTATTTTTGCAAGTGAGGGAAACAAGTTCACAAGAAAAGAGTCTTTATTCAAAGCTTTGACAAATTGCTTGAACAAACCTAACTTAATATGCACAAGAGATAAAATAATTTTGTTTGTAGGAACCAAAGGTATGTTGATGACATTATGTTCACCAGCTTTAGTTTTTAGCTTTATAGGCCACTGGTCCTTTTTGTAATGCTTGCTATGAGTTTTCACAAGCATAAAAAATAACAATACTTCAAGTAGCCCAATTAAAGACCTCTCAGTAAAGCTATGATTTTTAAATCAGAACACATAAACCATCTGTTTTCTCATAACATATTCTGTTCAAGATAAACTGCAAAGTGTTGTAGGTTTCTTTTAGGGTCATTGAATATGCGACTGGTACTGATGGTAAAATATTTCCATTATGCAAAAGAACTGTCTTGATGCTTTCCTTGGAACCGTTTATAAAAAGCCTCCAGTCATCTGGGTCATAATTTATACCAATGCTTTCAAACAGTGCAGAAATATCATTACAATAGCAAAGCTCACCATCTGTAGAAAAGAAGTTAGATGAATGCTTAGACCTTTGACAATAAAACTAACTTCTGCTCCAGGAGAAAGCAAGTTCCACTGCAGCAATCCAAAAGATCCCAAAAGTTCACTTTTACCTTTTGAAAGATTTAAATCCCAAACAAAATCATACAGAACTTCTAGTGTAATCAAATTTGGCATACCTTTACTTTGACAAGGTTCGAAATTAGCACCTGGGCTTTTAGAACATGTCAAAGATTCTTTGTCTAATATTGGAAGACTGGCTGGGGCATTGGTATGAGTAAATCAACAGAATGTTGGACGGTTGAATGGCAGAAGACAAGTCTAGGTATTGGATATTCTTTCTGGTTTTATGGCTATGACCTTGTACGTTGGTAAGGCAGAAATAACAATCTATAACATGATCCTTCTGTT
>CAVMFT010000178.1:0-10000 GCA_963680785.1 Diplosoma virens
AAGACTGTTTCGTTTTGCAAAAAAATTTTGTATAGGCTCCGGAACTAAATTTTAATTTTTAAAATTTATAGTTGACTATTTTTTAGGTGCTGCTTGTAACCAAAATTATTTTGCCAAGTAAAAACAGATTCATTTTTAATCGGAGAAAAAATTTATATTAAATTTAAATAATTATCTTGTTTAAAATTGTTTGTATACTTATAAGATTGATTTTAAGCAAAAATTTGTTTCTGGTAACTGTGTTTGCATCAATTATAATGACAATAATTACAGGCATGAGTTAGAGTGTCATATTTTATTAAAAGTTTAGTATCTCAAGGCAGAAAAATAACATGACACAAAGTACACATCTTTTTTCATTATGTGTATATTTCATCATAAAGTTTTTAAACTTAATTTTCGGTGTCATAAAAAGTTATTTAAAGTGATTTTGATTTCGATAATTACTGTGCTGATTTAATATTTTTAAAGTGTAAGAGGTGACAATAAAACTCTTTATTTTCATTTGAAATGCTATGCTCAAATATTGAATGTCTGTTCCCATTTTGCAAGTACGGTATACATCATAAATCTCAAACTTAAATTCGTTTGAGTACTAAACAAAAATAGGTATATTAACGGAGGGCGGTAATTCACAATGAATAAAAAACTCACTGAGAACAAATTAGCAAAAATAAATAAGGAATAAACATAGTCGCCAATGTTTCTCTTCGTTAGTAGCTAAATCTGCAATCCTGCAAGCAACTGTATTAGGAGAACAGTTTATGTTTTCCAACAATGGAAGAGTGAAAGCAATAAAACACTGCAATATTTCAAATTTTAGAAAAAAACATTTAAAGTTTGACATGGAAACTTAGTTTTCAAAATAACCAAGGTTATTGACGGGATTATCAAGTCTTTCAATTTTTGGTAGTTTTTAAATAGAGTGTTTTTTTAAGAATTTGTTTGGCCAACGTTTGTCAGAAAAAATCGTTGGCAAATGACAAACTGCTTAAAAATTGTGGTTTATATAGGATTGGAAGACAATGAAACTTACGGCGTTTTTGATTAGTTGGAGAAAGCGAGCACGCGATTGGTCGCGTACTCACTTGCGCCGCAAGCGAGAAGGCTTCAATACATGGACAAACTCATTTTGGCAAGAAAGAGAGAGTTTAAGAGACTTTATGAAGGTGACTTTAAGTGTTGCCAGATGAAAAGATTGTCCTGTAGCTAAAATCGAGAACCTGTTAATATCAAATTTTTTACGCAAATATTGTTGTCTTACAAATGTTGACTAGTAGCCAAATCCGAAATGGGTGCGTTTTGAGTGGATTTACATTGACGTCTCGGGATATCTTTTTGAGGTTTAATTTTATTTCTAATAGATTATGGAACATGTTTTCAAATCTGTTCCTCTAATCGTTGGGACGTTCTATTTTCGTACACAAGTAATTGAATACCCAAAAGAAGTCATTATTTCTGAAATTTTCAAATATCCAAGCGGTTTGGCCCTGAAAGGTGCCTGGTATATCTAAAATTACCTTAAATTGGAAACGTTTTCCTAAATATGAAAAACAAGCAAAATCAACAGTCAGCAATTGCTTTGTATCAGTGTCGGCAAGAATAGTTTTCTCTTCAACAAAGATGTTGGTTTCTTTTTTGAAGGACGTTTTGCCTGCTCATTAGCGAAGTAAAATTCTATACAAATACTTGTGCCACTGTGACAGTGTGTATGTAGATAGAACCTCTCAACGATTGTAGGAATGAATTTGACAACATGCTCCAAAATTTATTAAAAACAAAATTAAACCTCAAAAAGACCTCCTGAAATGTCAATGTAAATCCATTCAAAACGTACCTGTTTCTGATTTGGCTATTGGTCAACATCTGTTAGACAACAAAATTTGCGGGAAAAAATTTGATACAAACTGGTTCTCTATTTTAGCTACAAGACAATCAACTTTTCATCTGGAAACACTCGAAGCCATCTTCATAGAGTCTCTTGAACCATCTCATTGTTGTCAGAAAGAGTTTTTTTATGGATTGAAGCTTTCTCGTTTACGGCGCAAGTGAGTGGACAATCATTTGTGTGCTTGCTTTCTCCAAAAAATCAGAGGCGCCGTTGCTTTCGATGACTTCCAATCCTATACAAAATACGGTTTTTTGGAATTTCGTCATTTGCCAAGAAATTCGGCAGAAAAGATTCTCAATAAACAGTCTTTTTAAGGATTACCAAAAAATTAAAAGAGTTATGGTTCAGTCCATTCCTTGGTTATTATTGTTTATATAAATAAGTAAATTTAGCCCAATTATATTCCAATTATCATGTTTTGTTTTTATATGAAAGTTAATACTGTAATAAAGCTATGAAGTTATATAAAAATTGACTTCAACTGTCTTACATGCCTTCACACCCCCCAAATTAAAAATATGGCATTTTTGCTGTTTAATACGTCTACGTTACTTAATAAAAAAGCAAAATTTTAAACCTATAATGCGTGTTCTATTACACATGTGAGGTGTTTCATTGGTCACACAGTATGTTTACATAGTGTATTGTTTAAAAATGAAAAATTAAGAAATCTATTATAAATAGGCGATAACAAGTTGTAATCAAAAACCAGTTTGGCATGTCGTAGTACTAACCCCAATCATTATCTCAGAGTTTCATGTAATTTGAGCTCACCATGCTTTATTTCTGACCAAATTAAAAAAAAGATGTTTCTTAGATTTCACACTGTTCCGACATATCATATTGCTGGTCTTTGAAAGCAATTTTTTTATGAAAAAATTATTTGTAGAAGCCCATGATAATTTAGGTATCAGATCTTATATACGGCCATGTGGTCACATGTTTAAGACATCTGGTATGCATTGTGTATTCGTTTAGTTTCAAGAAAGCATTAACTTTAAGCAAAATTTTTCCAATTGCATCGTAAAAAGTATAAATAACACAATTATATTTTCATGCTGTAAAATAGATTATTGTACAAGTATGATGAGCGAATCTTTGCTAGAAAAGAAGAAAAAAAAATAATTAAAAATTTATGATAAAAAAAAATCTGTTGAGTTAGTGCAGCAGGTAGATAGACATTTGCGCTAATTTCACTGATGAAATATTCCAGTTTGATTTGTTGCAATCGAAGATGCGTTTTATTGAAGCAAAGCCAATCAAAGACTCATTTAACAAAATATAAATATAAAGTTATAACATTTTTTAACCTTGTGTATTAATTACGTATACTTGAAGAATATTTTTTTTTCTAAGAATTAAATAACCCCTTGTAGTCAACAAGTAGAAAGTTAAAATTGCAAGATTATTGGAGATTACATGCTAACCGTGCTGACTCGAAAAATCGGTTTTAGCAAACAAAATTATTACGTCTCTAAGTTACTAGAATAAAAGTGTAGATATCATGTTTTCTCGATAATAAGACCTACCCAATAACAAGACCTAGCGTGATTTTTGAGGATGATTTTATAATAAGCCGTACCCCTAAAATAAGCCCTAGTTGAATGGCGATGACAAAACTTTACTAATTTCAACCAATCATATTTTTTGTTGATCTCAGTTACGCAAAAACTCCGCTGGAAATTTGGAATCCCATAACTTGCAAGACATTCCAGAGGATGTTAATATGATTGTTTTTGAATAGATTGTTGTCAACGAGTTTGTCAATAAAAACATGTTAATGATAAATAAATGTAGATGGATTTTCATAATTTTTTTGTTTAGGAATCTCTTAATTTTTACTTTGTAACTTTATTTATTGATACAGCAAAATAAGACTCTCAAAAATAAACCTTAGTGTAAATTTCGGACTGATAATTATATAAGTTCTGTCTTATTTTCGGAAAAACACGGTAAAATTTATTCACTTATTGTAACAAAATATAAGCAGTACCCATCGTAAATTGAATATGTTTTGGCAAACTCCATCCTCCATTGCCGACAACAAATATCTTCAAATTGTATGAAAGCCCTGGAGTGAGGTTGGAAGCGTTAAATGAATTCGTTGTTAGATTCGTCGTAAAGAAACCTTCAGTCGAGTTTAATTCCAACACATACAAAAGTATATTTGTCATGTTATTGAACGACAAATAAATCTAAAATAATCAATTTGTTTTGATTGTATTAAAAAAAAGTATAAATTGTTTGACTACCTCTGAGGTGTTGCTGCTAACATAATGGAATCGAAAACCGGAAATAACGTCAGGAACTGAAACAAAAAATTATGAATTGCGTATTTACGAACTAAAAATATTTTTAAATAAAATAGAAACTTCAAGATTCCAATTATTATATAGACTCTGAACGGTAATTACATTTTTTTTCTAGATCAGAAATGGCGAACTTATTTTTAATAATTAGTCAAACATAACACTTTAGTCAAAAATTCAAATAATTGATTTGATGGCTAAAATGGGAAAAAAGTCTAAAAGCTAGATTTTTTATTTTTCAAAAAATTAAAAATCTTTTTTTGTCTTTGCTTAATCTTCAACGGTTTTTTGTTTAAAAAAAAAAAAAAAAAAACTGAAAAGAGATTTTCAATTGTTAAGTCAAATGAAAAATGCATCCTGTTCACATTTTTTTAAGAAAAGAGAAAATTTAGTCATTACAATGCCAAAATTTCAAAGAACAGATGAATCATAAAAATTCAAGGAAAGGCCGTCTAAATAACTAAAAGCTTTTGTTTTGCCATTCCTGTTCTAGAATATACTTTTGCTTTAGCTACTTGTCAGAAACAAATTGTCTTTTAAGGTACATTTTGGAGTACGCGAAACTAAACGTGACAGCAAGCAATGTAAGAGCTTGTATATTATCCAATTTTTAAACAATTCATAACCAATAATATTGGGAAAAGGTTTTTTTAACGTAAAAATAATGCTGTAATTTATAAAACATTTTATATTAAATTTTGATGTTCATCAGCTTCTACTGCACACCAATAAAAATAAGTAAGTAAATAAAGTTGTATTGCAGTTAAAATTACAATGATTTATAACATGAAGATCTAAAAAATATTTAAGAATTGGCAGGCTTTTCCACATGACTAAAGTTGATCTTAAACAAATTAATAAAATAAATCATATTTTGTAAATTAGGAAAAAAACATTCAAGACATTGAATCGAAAAATGCAAATAGTCAAGCAAACTTTTCCTGACTGCCATGTAGAATTCCGAATATCCTTGGGGCAGATATTTTAAAATGAATACACTGCTTTAAATAAAGTTCTTTGGTTTCAAGCAAAAGATAAAAAGTTCCAAAATATTGTCAAACATCTTGATAGAAACATGTTTAGAGCACATCATCACCACTATTGTATGTTATAAACAGATGAAAAAAATAATATAAAAACTTTGGGGATTTTTAGAGACTTTTTTGTTTATTTATTTGATTCAACAAGTTTTGGTAAAAAAATTGTATAACCATAAAATTGTAACGTGCACAGTTGTCGCGAATACACAGTGATTTCTAGATTTTAGTTGGAAGTCAAAATGAAACCATATTCAAAAGACAAAAATTCGATCAAAGCCTGATTACAGTATATTTACTAGAAAACCTGAAACTGTTTCCGAAATTGTATTTACAGTATATGAAAAATTGTAGCCCGATAGCAAAAAAAATGTACGCAAGCATTACTTCTAAATAGAGATAAGCAAACTTTTGTCCGCCAAATTTATCTAAAATAATTCTGACCTAGAATTTTTATACCGAGAATTTTGCCTTACTTCTGGCGAACGCTTCAACATATGTTGCATTATATCATTGTAAACGTAAAATAATAACGGGTTGCAAAAATTTGGACACCGTTTTTGGTTTCTTAGTCAGGCCAAGAATCTAATAATCTTAGAAAAGAAAAAATAGATTTTTTTTTAATGTACAGTAAAATACTATTTTCTCTTTTGTGATGCTTCTTTAATACTACGTTTTTAAAATTGAATTTTGTAATAATAGAACATGTTTTACCTGTTTGTATTAAAGTTGCATTAGAAAATTTTCCACTTCCTGCTTTATTCACAGCAGCTAAAGTGAATGAGTAAACTGTGTTTGATTCCAATCCAGTGATGGTTGTTGATGTTTCAGTTATTCCTGATTTAGACTGAACATTAGCTGACGATGCTGGGTTCCACGTGACTGTGTAGGTTTTAGTAACGTTTCCTTCTATCACGTGTTTCCAGCTCAGTGAAATAGCAGAAGAACTTGAACTTGTTTGTTGAGGTTGGTTTGCTTTTGCTGGGACTGCGACAATTATTTTGTTAATGAGCAATTTTATAAAATTGAAATGCTATTAAAAAACATTTTTGCAGGAACAAAATATTAAAATAATTTGATTTGGTTTAAATTGATGATTTTAAAAAGTTTATTGCTTGTATTTTTTTGTTGGTTTTTGATCTCACGCTTATACCGGATTTCCTAAATCTTTTGTAATATTGTTACATTTTTTTTCTTGACATGCTGATCCATTTATTGCAGTGCAAGTCAAACAATGCAGTAACAAAGTCTTACGGGTAAAAGAAGTTTTCTTACTTCTCTTATAATTAACCCGTAAGACCTTGGTTACTGCATTCTTAAAGCTTGTTTGCTCGCAGGAAAGCGACGGAGGCGCTATACATAGGGTAAGCAATTACCCCGACCTGCTTCCGGAGCTGCCAAGATATTGCTGTCCGCTAGTAATTTAGTAGAGATATTACTGTAATTTAGAACTGTTTGCCAAGACCACCAAGCAGGGGAAAGTGCCGTAAAGTGTCTTTCCTAAGGACACAACTGAATGGCGCAAGTGGGTTTTGAACCGAGACCATGTTGATTATCAGTCCGGTGCTTTAACCACTCGAACACGCTGCCGACACATGTTAGTGTGCTTATTGTTATGAAAGGTTGTGGCTTTTAAGTATGCAGATTTAAGTACGCATAAGATTATGTAAAAGGTGTATAGTATTTGTGTTTGAGTCAGTTGCTTAAGTTGAATAGCACAAAGTTTGAGATGGCTGTCCATTGGAAGGACTTTGGTTTCGTCGTATATGTTGAGTGTTTGTATCTTGTGTACAGCCAGTAGCAATTCGCAAAGCTGTGTTTTGAATGGTACTTTGATAATTTAAATGCCAATTATGCAGCACCCAGATAGAACTATCACAAGACAAATGATTACATAATTTTTTACAAAATTGTATATGATGAAAAAAGTAGGTTTTCCAGAGCTAAAAAAGTATAAAAATATTTAAAAGTTTTGGTTTAAAAGCAACTAGCAAAAAGAACCTAATTGCACGCTATTCTTTTGTTGTTTTATTATTAAACATTTCCGTATCAGTATTTATTTGATTGCATTTGTTGATGATGTTTTATATTAAAAAGATTAAATTTTTTTTACGTATATATTTTTTGCAATACTAAGTGTTTTTTCTTAATTGCTTGAATTGTTTTTATTCGAACAGACTCAAACTGAGAGTTAAGCAAAAAAATTCTTAAAGTAACAACTTCACTCGCTGTTTCTACTGTGTAATATTGTAAAAAAGCGATCGAAACAAATATTTAATTAGTAAATGCATCATCAATCTTCGAAAAATGTTTTAGCGCATCGGCCTGGTAATTTTTTTGCTCCAATGTAACATATCCGGCCGTATTCTTAAATAGGCGGTGTTGTAACGTATTTGATCTAATTCGGGCTGCGTTAAAAAATTATTTGTAATTTTGGCTGTTGTAAAAACTTAATTGTTGTGTTGTTCAAACAATGCTTTGCTTTTTCCAGAGTTTTGTTTGCTTTAGTAAATACATACAAAACAATTTTTGAACTGACAGCATTTGTCAAGTCTCTGAAGCTAATTTTTGGAAAACAAAGGTTTGAAACGAAACCTTTTTTTTCAGTTATTTTGATTAGTTGATCATGATTACCAAAAAAGACAAAAAAACAAATATCTATACACATATTTAGGCGTAGCAATTTAGTAATAATTAAGAAATATTTAAAATCATATTTTCGTACTACGTCAATAAGAAAAAAATTAAAGATATCAAGAAGAGTCAGATCGAATAAACACATTATAAATAAATATATGTAGAAATCTTTTGTAACAGAAAAGGGCAATTTTGTTTTGTATAAACGTATTTTGTAAAAACTATAAAAAAACCGAAAAAGTACTGTACTTAACAGCGAGGAAAAACACTAATATGTATATACGTTATCTTATGCTCAAATCTGCTCTCCCTATTTATAAGATAGTTAATAACAAGGGATAGTAAATTTGCATACGTTCAATCAAATACTGGATGAGTTTACTTGCAACTTAACTATTTTATATAAAGTTTATCATTGCATGTTGCAAACATGCGTACATGTTTCACCAGCAATAAATCTACTCTGGTAAAACATGAATATTTGCGTAATCATGATATGGACTGGAATAACTCAAATATTTTGGCAAAAAAAAAGATTATACAAAAAAATATTTTAGAGTCCTTTTTTTATTCATTCCAATAATTAAGATTTGAATGACGAAACAAATTGCTTTTATCCAACTGCTTATCATAATTTAAAATTTTTAAAATAATTGAAATTGGTTAGATGTAGTTCCAGATTAAAATTTGTACTTTTTTTTCTTTTTTCTTTTTTTTTTGGCACCACTATGAATTTATTGCCGATGATGTTTATGTTTTATTTAATTTCTTGAAAAAGGTTTACTAATTTTATAGTGTACCAAAACGTCGAGTTTTAATTATTATTTTTATTTTTAAATAAAGATTTAAGTTATGACATGAATATTTAAAAATTTCTAAGAATCAAGAAACGCTACAACATGTATAACTAAATCAACACAATTAATATGAAAAAACATTTAAAAGGGATCCAGGCCGAAGCGGATGCAACATGTGAAAAATCAATTCTCAACAAGTATAACAAGTATAATATCAGCAGCCAAGATTGAAAAAGCACCCATCAAAAAGAGAATTGAAGAATTGAATTTTGGACGACAGCGAACCATTTGGAATAAAATCCATCGAAAAGAACCTTAAAGCAGCATCAAAAAAGTTTAATGAAGTTTGAATTTTGAACTTCATCAATTAAACGGAATAACTTACATCGGAAAATTTTACAGTAGCCAACATCGAAAAGCACATCAAAAAAAAAAAAAACAATCGAAAAAGAGCTGATAAGAAAATAAAGTTTGAACTAGAAAAGAAAAAATTGTAAAACTTTAAAACTCAGAGAATTCATCACTTCAAATTTCGTACACCATGAATTTCGATTTCTTTTTCTGCACTACTTTATAAGCTCAATATTTATTGTAAAATAGAGAAACCGAAAAAGCAATGTATATAAAATGCAAATTTACGTAACTAAAGAACTCAGAACAATAAGGTGAATGTAAAGAATCCAAGGCGAACCGAATGCAATAGAGCCATAGAACAGAATATATTATACTTACTGTGAAGTGATTTTTCACATGTTGCATCCACTTCGGCCTGGATTCCTTTTAAATGTTTTTTACATTAATTGTGTTGATTTAGTTATACTTGTTGCAGCGTTTCTTGATTCTCAGTAATTTGGAAATTATTTTACGCTCTATTGCATCCGGTTTGCCTTGGTTATTTTTGATTTTGTTGGCTTCACTTGAGAGATTTTCTGGAGAGCCAATTTCAAGAGCACTATGAAAAAAAGTGCCAAAAAGATTAGTGTTCTTCTTCTTTGGTTCAAATGAATTCCAGAGTGTATACTGTGCGTGATTGTGGGTTTTTTATAAACTGAGGTAAGAAAGGTTTTCTTAGATTTTTCGTCCAACACATCAAGAAGCAACACTGAATTTTTAATTTCGTTTTTGTAAGTAAAAACCAAAAGTGGGTGCAAAGAATTAAATTTTTAAGAAACTGCTGGCAATTCCGCTTCATTACTAAAAATGGCTAAAGTGTCATAAACGTATTTAATATATGGAAGAGATTTAGAGTGGTTGTTAAAAAGTAGATGTTTATACAATTCCACAAAAATATTGGCAAGAGTCGGGCCAAGGGGACTTCCCATGAAGACA
>CAVMFT010000180.1:0-24847 GCA_963680785.1 Diplosoma virens
ATAAAAAAAACTAGAAAAAAGGACAAATTTATAGGTACCTAAAGAAGGTAAATTTTTTAAAGAAGCAGTAACTATTTCTACAACGGTTGAGAGAAAGTTGACTAAAACACTTCAAGTTTTACAACAAAACAAAATTATGTTAAAAATACAGTTAATAAAGTTACTAGAAGTTGGCTTTATTCTATGATTGATATTGTGTGACAGGCAATTGACTAAAAACCGCGATAACAATAACAAGTTTTCATATACCGTAAATTAGTCTTTATCAGTACAATGATGTTGCAGTCTGATATTGCAGTTTTTCAATGGACAAAAAAATGATATATTTTGTTTTAATTGCAAACCAATAAGATTCTAGTTTACGGAATTATCTAAACTTACAGAATCTTTTCCATCGTGTTCGCATGCGTTGAAAAATGCAGAGTCTGAAATAGGATCGTTTTTATAGGATCTTATTAGATTGGCGCGCAATCCTTTCGGAGGTTCGTTAGTCATTTTAACATTGTTTTGTAAAACAGTCACAGGAAAATATGGAGATGGATAACTAGTCAGCCACAATCGAAAATCTGCTTTTGTTGACTTGTCAGTTATTACCTAAACAAAAAAAATTTTAAATATCCCACATTAAACTTTTTGTCAACAAAAACAAAAAATAGCTTTTTTGATGTAACGGTGAATTGATAAAGCCACATTAATCCTTTTAAAAATTCGTAGGTCAATGTCAATAACTTAAAAGTAAATTTAAAATATTTTTAAACTAAACGTTCTCTATCATTTACAAGAATTCTTTGGCTACTGGTCGATATAAGTGATACCGCTCAGCTCTGGTTGTGCTAAATAAAGGCGTCTTTCAATTGAGTTAAATGGTCAAAAAGTACATTAATTACTTATTTAGTCAAATACAGAAAAATTTCTTTTTAAAAAAAGTGAAAAGGACAAATTAATTTTCAAGAACGATTTGAGAGACGCAGAAGTTAGTTACTGGCTTGTGATCACAAGATTGCAAGTTCGGTTTTCACTTGTGCCGCTTATGATTTCAAAATACAAAGTAATATTACTCATACTGCCCCGTAACTAGTTAGACTGACAATGTCAAAGTGCCTTTTATCTGATTCATTTCGTTAAAAGGCGCTATTTGAAAGTAATAAATTATTTTTATTTGAAATAATTGTAATAGAATGCAAACAAATGACTGGACATATATGTAGGATAAGTGAAAAGAAAAAAGTCTTTGTACACAAATAAACTTTACAGCCAAGCTGTTATTACTTCTTCACAAATTCTTCTTAGTTCAGGAAGCCAAGAGACAGCTAAATGACAGTTTTGAAGTACAACCCATGTTCCTTTGCATTTTGCTTGTTCAATCAATTTTTCTGCAATTGGACCTTGTCCTTGGCCCAGCGATATTGTTTGCATTCCTGGTGTAAATCCCGAAAAAATTAGAGTTTGTCACACTTCATTCATGACGTAACCTTGTAACTCTGCAGTTAATTTTCGGTCTTTTATAGTAAATTTAAACTTTCTGTTTTGACGTAATATCTTCTATTGTTACGGAGTGGTTGCATAATCGGTACATGACCTCCCATTCAATTCATTTTTTCTGCAAGTTGTTCTTATAAGTGATTACAAAGATTCGCTCTACCGTTTTAATTTAAGCGCATTGTTAAGTAGTTGGCCTTTGTTAACAGTTCAACGCATACTTTTTTCTCTCTCACTCCCTCTTTTTGTTTTTTATCTCGAACGTACAACAAACACTGATTGGAAAGGTGTGCCACGGGCGCGAAAACGTTGCGGAGCATAGTCATAATGATATAATATGTAAAGTTAAGTAAAATATTTATTTATCAAAAATTTTATAAGTTAACTTGAAATCTCAATAAGCTGTTTCAACTTTTTTTGATGCAAAAAATATATAAAAATTATGTTTGAAACTATCAAAGTCATTTTTTCAGAAAAGTCTTTCACAGCACGTTTATGGAAGAACTTGTCCAAAAGTTCTACGTTTGTTAGGCCTTACGGCTTTTGTTGCTAGCAACTGCGTGATATTTTTTTAATGGCCTTAGTTGGCAATTGGTCTATTAACTTAATCTATATGTTTAATCTTGTATTCCTAGACTTAAAGCAAGAAACCTAATTACAATTGTGTGGCGTGTGATTCACAAATCGTACAATCGCGTTGTAAAAACTTTTTTTTGGGATTTACTTTGACAAATACAACTTTACCGAATACTTTCAAAGCAAAAACAAAAAGTTATTTATGATAAATGACTCCCGATTTATGTTATTTTCTAAATTGTTATGGAGTTGCTAGAGTAAATTTGATGACCTATGAAACCAGAATTGACAATTTACAGAGTAGTTTGTGCATACAGTTAACTTTAAGACAAATTAAATTGAGCGAGCGTTTACAAAAATTGTTAAATATTAGAAACGTTTTGACTGAAATATCGTTACAACGTGGAAAAATAACTAGATGTCATACAGGACGTCCCAAAAAATAATTAAACAACTTCGGTTGAGAGATTTTTTGAGATTAGAATAAATACTGAAAAATAAACATAGCTACTATCAGCGATAATTTTTATTAAGTATCAACTGATAATTAAGTGTTTTTTGTTTTTGTTTTTTTATAGATCATATAGAGTTTTTTTTACAATATATAATTCAGTAATGCTACATACTTCAAGTAGTAATTCAAAAAAGAGTATTTGAATGAGCAATAAATTGATATCCTTTAATTATTATCACTACCTATTCTTTTTCAGCGGAATATATTATCTATTTTGAAATAACAAACTTTAAATATTTATTTCGATATAAATTTTAACTAATTTACATTTCTATCATCATTTCTGTTGCAGACCTAAAATCATCATCATTCTAAATGCATTTTACGTCTAAAATCTTTGATTTTCAAGAACATTATGGCAATGAATTTTCATTGATAACATGCAAAGCTATAATTATTTGAATCATGCATTTGATTTATTTTTTCTTACATGCATTTACTGAAACCTATTGTTGTAAACTTCATTTTCCACGTTTAACTTTGGCAAAACTGCAGAGCCATAACGTGTTTGGGCAATTGATGTAAAATCACTGGTATCAGAGTTTGTCATGCCAATCAATCTCAGACTGTTCGGTTCATAAGAATTATCGGAAAGATTTAAATCAGTTGGCGGCAAAAGTAAAGATGAACGGCGCTCAAATCTTATATTTTGTCCGCCACTGTTTGGTGTTGTCGTTAAGTTTCTAGGCGGTAAACGAGGTCTAAGCGAAGGTCTTCTAGATAAAGCACTTCTTGCATTTTTTGATGTTGTCAGCGTTAAACCAGTTGGCATTATCATTCCTGTATTACATCAACAAATAAACGTAACCATTTTTTTCAAATATACAGTACATGCGTATATACATAATTATGGAAGTGGTAAGACTGTCAGAAAAGATCTCAATTTATATACATACAAACACACAATTTGGTAAAATTAATAAAATTATTTTTACTAGCAGGTCGTCGTACTTTGTATTGAAAAATAAAAGTATGAAAACTGATTTGATTTTTTCAATTATGTAGATGACACTTATTTTGTTATTAAGCATGGGAAAAGATTTGAATAAAGTTTAAAAGAGCTTCTTTGAGCTTGCTGTCATATGTTAGCTTGAATAACTACAATATAAACCAAATTTGAATTTAAAAAAAAACCCGCCCATTACAAATATGATTTTATTGATACAAAAATAAATCTGCGTCAAAGCATCATAAAAGCGTTCAAACCTTTCTCTTCAGCAAACCTCAGGAGGCTCGCCATAGGATCCGCACCAGGAGATAAAATAAAAATTACCGAAGTTTCTGAGTTTGAATCGTTGTAACTTGTGCCAATATCAAATGGGGGAGGTTCAATAAAAGTCGCGTTTAATTTTCTTACAATAAAATTCTAAATTATAAGCGTAATATTAATTTATTTTTTCACACTTACTACTTCTTCAAACACAGCTTACTTGCACGGCAGGAACAATTTTATCTGGTCGAACACATCGTAAAACAACTAATTTGTCTAGCTCTGATAACTTTTCGTCCCATAGGTGTGGTAGGCTGGTTATGTGAGGAGACGAAGATTCATAAAATGATTTCCAAGACAAAATCTGAATAACAAGTTTAGATTAGATTCACAGTTTATTATAAAAGATATCGATTTGTAAAATTGTTATACAAACTCAAAGACTAAAAACCAAGATTAAAATGCGTTTTGAAGAAGTTAGTTTTGAAACTTACATGTACATAAACTAATAGAAAAGATTTTTTGACATATTATCACCAAAAAAAAAACTCTAGTATGTGTGTGCGCGTGTGTGCGTGTGCGTACGTGCGTATACGTGCGGGCCCGTGCATGTAATACAATAATCAGTTATCATAATCTAATTACATTGGAATGAAAATGATTTGAAATCCCGTGAAATTCTGGAATTTCACTCAACCAAACCAACTCTGCCCAGGATTTATCCGGAAACCAGTAGGAAGCAGGATTTGGATGCGGATTTTCCAAAGCAACTCCTCCAGTAAGCAAAAATCTCCAGTGTGTGTCGTCAATGTCTCCTTTGTTAAAAACACATTTCAAAAGAATAAACTATTAACAATTAAGCAAATTATCACTTATCTCTTTACCTTCCTTTAAGGATTCCAATACAGAGAAGAAAGGAAAAAAAAACTTGTCTTTTTCAAAGACAGACCTACATACGTTGATGTAAATGACCCGTGTGAAGTAGTCGGTGAGATGGTGAATTCGTTCATCGATATCGTCAGAGTGAGTACTTTGCTCAATGGACTAAAGTGAATGAAAATAGTTTTTACTTTTTGTCAAAAAACAGCAATGAGGACACAACTTAGGTCTATGGAGAATTTTCCACCACTGAACATCTAAAAATATCTTACTACTTCACTCTGAATAAATATTGTCACGATATTATTATTGTTCGACATGGTGACACTATAGTTCTTTTTTATATTCAGTAATGTAAGCTAAAGAACAGACAGGATTTAAGGAAAAATTACATTCTAGACATATGCATATAGTTGTAGTTTTAAGATGATAGATCAAGTACAAAACATTAGCTGTTCAGAAAAATCGAATTGAAATCCATAGCGCTTTAGCAATTACTTCAAAAAATATAAAACGACAGTTACACCGCTTTAGTTTATTCCTTGTATTTTGTTCACCTGAGTATATAAGTTTATGAACCAAGATAAAGAATATTGATACATCGGATCAATGTTGGCTAAATCCGATATTACAAAAAAAAGTATTGAAGAATGCACTGCCACTGGCTTGTAAAGATTTCTAGTTTCATCAATTTTTTCTTCAATCGTGCTTGTTATCTCCTGCTTTTTCAAAATTTCCAACGACAAAATACGACTTTCAGATAAAACACGAACGGCTGTTTCATCTTTCAATATATCACCTGGAAAAATCTCTCAACTTAACGTAATGCTATTGCTACATATTTTTTTCACAATTTCAATTAATAGAGTTAGGTAAAAATAAACTTGGTTTGACAAAAAATGCTTTTCTTTAATAATTTTTGATTATTCCCTCTACAAATTTTCTTTAATTTTTCCCTTTGAATTTATTTTTTTGTCAATAAAATAAACACACAGAAAAAGGGTTATAACTTTTCCAAGTTTTTACCAGATTGTGATAAGACTTGAAGGATTTTGTCTTCAATTCCTTTCAGCATCCTTTTAGTTTTCGCACCATCCATAATAAGTTCATGTTTTTTCGTTCCAATTCCGGTCTTTCTTCAGCAGCAAGTAACATCAATAGTTGATTTTCTAAGCCAATCGGAGTTATCATGAAGTTGATCAAAGTTACCTAAACAAAGAATAGACTGTCATTTGTTTATCATTTGATTAATTACTTTGTGACATTCATTATCTTTATTTCTCCGGCACAGTTTGCTTAACTAAAGTTTTGTTTAGAATTCCTTTGATTAAAAAAATGTTTCATATGCAAAAAAAGCTAATAAAAAATATTCAATAACATTAAACTAATGTAAAGAAAATGCAAAGGTAATGAAATTCAAAAAAGATTCAAGTGAAGAAATTCACTCTTCAAGAAACTGTTCCTCACCCTGACGGACACTTCAGGCAAGCAGTGCTTATGTACAGTTTAAAATCATGACTGTACTGGATTGTATTTTCTCCCAACTTGCTATACTCCATGCCGTGCTGCTTAAATGTTTGGCGTAACAAGACAGGCTCCAGAACAGGATCCAAATGCTCTGATACATTTTCAATCAAATGAGGGTTTCCAAACTAAAATGTAATGTTAATGTATTATTTTTTTCAATATCAACAAATATCAGACTCTTACAAGCAAACCAATAAGAAGGTTTACAAAAGTAGTTAATAAAACCACAAAAGTGACTTTACCGAATTACATTGTTCAAAAATACAGAGTTATTTTTATTAGCAATTAACTGTGTGTATGTATGTTTTTTATTTATCAGCTGCAACAGCACAAACCAAAGCACAAAAACTGATTAAAAGCTAACAAAAAAGAAGCAGTAAAAAACTGTATAAGTTAGGACATGCAAATAATACATAGTACAGATATAACAAATGTCATTATAACCTGCATGCTCACTACACTTTAAATATTTAGGGTTAAAAAACAATTTTTACAATTTTTTAAAATCAAAAACTCCACTTTAATTAATTATGTAACTACCTGTAAACAGTTTTCTAATGTTTGTAAAAAATCATGATCAGTCAACTTGCAGACATGGAGGTTTTTTTTCTCCATGTTTTTTACCCACTTGCATGCTTGGCCTTGGGGGTCAATCATCAGAGGCCACCTATTGGCGTTGTTTACAATAATCGCGTTGTCCACTGAGAGACTGCAAAACAAAACGTTTGTTTTTATTGTTTTTTGTGAGACTTTGTTTAGTGCGTTTAGAGTCTTTCAAAATTTTAAGCATTAATGATTTACTTCTAAAAACTAAACACAGCTTTCAAATTTTAACATTAAATTTGGTAAAGTGACTCTCAAAGATAAATTTTGCGGCACCCCAAATTAATTCTTTGCCCGTTTTTATTTTCAAATAAAGTTTTAAAACTGAACAAAAATTTTGAGATTTAAAACAAAAATAAAATTTTAACTGTTTCGGGCTATTGAAAACGACCAACTAAAATGTGTAGCACCACGGTCAAGAGAGCCACTGATTTAAATCATAAAACAAAAAATGCAGTACGTTTGGCGGTCAAACTATCTTTTCTAGGAAAAGTTAATTTGTTACTTGTTATTTGGTAAACCAGCCAGCTGCCATTCAATGATCAAAACTGGATCTCCAAAAGTTTCAGCCAAGCTGAAGTTTTCACTAATGGGAATTTCTCTTTCTCTACATTCTTTCCACCATTTAAGTAGAATCTCCTAAAAATTGAAAGCAATTACTATGTTAAGTCTAACAAGTTTGTTAGTTTGATTTACAATAAAAATTTCTAAATTAGAATATCACTAATTTTCTGCAAACCCTTTAGCTTTTTTAATAAATTTATAACAGTAAATATTAATATTGTGCATCAAAGCAGGGCTAAGCAAACCTTTCCTGTTTCGGTCTCTCTCCCACAGACTTCCGCAAAATCTCCCTGGGACACTCTTGGACTAGTCCAATGTGCCTATCCTTCTCTCAAACCTCCCCCTCCCTCTCACATCCTAACCTCGTATCTTCATCCACAAACACCCACAAACCGTCATCTTCATCTACAAATACTCACAAAACCTCATCTTCAAAAATGAAACTTCACGAAAACAGCTCTCCACCACTAATAACCCCACCGACCTCTCTAATCAGCCCCAACTAACGTTTACTTACCCTCGCTTAGCGTCATCTCTGCCTCCTCCTCAACCCCAACATACCATCTCTCCTCTCACACAATCTTCTTTCCATCCTTCCTCTCCCTCTTGAAACAATCTTCGAATCCTGCAGTGGAATGCTAACGGGATTCGTCCCCGTCGTACTGAACTTATACAATTTCTTTTTCTAAATCAGTACGATTTCATCTTCGTGCAAGAGTCGCACCTCTCTTCTAACTTCACTTTTCATATTACCGGCTATAAAACTTTCAAAAAGAACCGTTTTATGACGAACAAAGGAACCACCAACTCTACAGGAAACCTGCAAGGTGGTGTACTTATACTCGTCAAAAATGGTCTAACCTACTCCCCCCTCTCTACTCAACTCCTCCTCCCTCAATCCCAGCTCCGATTATTTAGCTATCACAGTTATAACAATAAAATAAAAGGAGCCTCACCTATACAATACCTGCGTGCCTCCTATCTGTTCTTCTTCCTCTGACTCTCGTCCTAAATCCTTCTCACCCTTCCTCTTCCCATCATCCCCTACCACTTACATCTTTGGCAATTTTAACTGCCATCACTCATCCTGGGATTCTCACAGCCTGGAAGATCAAACAGGCAAAGATTTGTTTGACTGGCTCCTTTCTTCTGATCTCTTACCTCTTAATAACCCCGACCATCACAACTTACTACACCGCGTCACTGGAAACCGCTCCTCCCCTGATCTCTTTTTGGTTCATGCCCACTTGGATTCCAAATGCTCCTAGCAGACCCTTCCGGACCTCAGCTTAGATCACCCTCCTATCTCTATTACTATTCCCACCTCTCTTTAATTAACTCTATTTCCCGCCCTCCCTCATTTAATTACAATAAAGCCCGCTGGGACGATTACCTTATTTATATTGATACCCACTGCCCACCTCCCTCTAATTTTGCAACACTTTCTCTTTCTAAAGCCACCCACACCTTTACCAAACTTCTTAATAATGCTGCCACTTCTGCCATTCCCTTCGGCAGCATCAACCGCCCTGCTAAACCCTGGTGGTCTTCTGAAGTTGTAGATGCCGTCGCAAAACCCCGAAAGGCATTTGCAAACGCACACTGTCCTGAAGAAGACCACCAGAATCATATCTCCATATCAAAATATACCCCTATTGTGATATCTAAAGCTAAAGCTGAGTCATGGCATAAAACTTTCTCTAGCCTTTCTCCTAAAACCCGTCCCAGTGAAGTCTTTTCTCTACTTCGCTCCATCCTGCATTCCCTTCCTCAACTTCATCTGATCTCCCAAGAAATCATTATGTATCCTATCTAAAGCCTTCATTCGCCCCATCCTTACCTATGCTTCCCTGGGCTGGTTTCCTTTCACATCTCCTACCCACATCACCTCTGTAGAGAGGATCCATAGATCCTCCTTTAGAGTAATCACAGACTGTCTATCCCTCTGCTTCACATAGAAGCGCTTCTTCCTCCGCGTCACCATCGCCCACCAATCCCTCTCTTTCTTTGAATGAGCCCTCCGACTACCTTCAACCTATCCTATAGCTTCTCTCACAAATTCTAATCCCCGAACACGTCTCAAAAAAAGGTTCATGGAGATCCTTATCCCGATCACATAACCTTACCCCTAACCTACATCTTGCTCGCGAACCTTTAATTCTCTGCCCTCCTAAACCTTTCTGGTTACCCCTTCTACTTACACGATCTCACTCCAATTCTCTTCCCAATGCTCTCGTAATGACTACCTCCCATCGCAATGCCACAGCTATTTTCCACCTATCCTTTCTACCCCAAAGCGACATCATTGACTAGACTGACGGTTCGGTTCCTGGCGGGCTGGGGAAGGGTGATGTAGGGATCCACATTAAGTGTACAAAGTGCGTTAAACTACTTAACCCCCAAATCCCTCTCCGACACACAATCTCTCCTTAATTTTCTTTTCAAATTTAAGGTAGTCCACTTTCAATGGACACCTGGTCACTCTTCCCTCCCTCGCAACAGCCTAGCTGATTCTCTTGCTAAAGTTAGAGCCTCTCTTGACCCTTCCAAGATATCAGTATCTCTTTCACCCCTTATTTCCTCACACAGATTATCCCTTTACATCAGTTGGATACGTCGTATCGAATTTAGCCACTTCCAGCATCAAATCCCTCCTGTGTCTTCCGAGGAGCTTACTCTCCCTCGCTCCGCTTGCTGTGGTCTGTCTCGTTTACGCCGCTGCAACGGGCACAGCACTCTCTTTGGCACTTATCTCCACAGGGTTGGTCGAGAGAAGAGCCCTTGATGCAGCAACTGTGGTTCTGAATCACAGGACCTTTCTCATCTCGTACTAGACTGCCCTGTACTTAACCATATGCGTCGGACCATATTCGGCCACTCCCTCTCCATTCTGGACCTCTGGTCCCGTCCGTGGGGAGTCGCCCAATTACTGGAACTCCGCGGAGTTGATTCGCGCCCCCATCCCCAGAAATGGGTCGGGTAGACATACCACCACCAAGTTCTGAATTAAAAACTAGCAACTTACTTCTCGTTACAAGGGAGTAAAAGGAGCAAGATGAGCTTGAAGAAAGGAGAACGTCACCGATAATGTTGTCATAGGTTTCATCCAGATTTTGAACCAACTCAGTCCATCGAACCTTCTCCCCTCCTAATCCGTTGATCAACTTTTCCGCGCGAATCAATTTCCACTTCGTTTCTTCAATTTCTTCTAATTCCTGAAATTGCAACAGTTATTTTGCTGAAATTTAATTTCATGCATATTGTATTTTGAATACATTATTATTTACAAAAAATCATTTTCTTTTTTTGCTTAAAGAAAAAAACTTTAAGTAATTAATAAAATTTATATTTCTCATTAAAAAATAAACAAAAGAAAAAATGTAAATAATAGAAATAATGTTAATTGTAATAAAATTTGCAAAAGTAAACAAACTTTTAAAAGAAATATACAAAAGCAATAAACAACTTTAAGTTTTTTTGAAAATGAAAAAAACAAGGCCTACAGAAGTAAAGCACAAGGATCACATGCTAAATTATTAAACACACGAAAGCAGGGTGCCTAGTGGATGTAAAGCTATGAGAGAATCAACACATAATAGGCTAAATATGGTCAGATCACCTAAAAACCTTTTAAATAAATTTTATTTTACCACTTTTTGTGAGAGACTTTTTCTTTATTTGTCGTCTATCCGAGTTTTTTAGGAAAAACTTATTTCATATTTTCTGGTTAAAAAAACAAGGTCTTTATTGACTTGAAAAAAAATATACCAGAATTATTTTAAAATTTAAAACAAAATTTTTACATTTCTTTTGCTGAGGAGGCAAATATTTTTACGAGTAAAAATAAAGATAAAGTTGAAAAGACTATTTTCAAGATCAAAAGCCTTGACTTTTAGCTAAAACATTTCACATAAATTTTGGAAAAAATGTATTAGATATTTGCCATATGGCTTCTTAATAACTATTAAAATTATATAACATTAATTCTATCATTAAATTTACATGTTGTCTTTGTTGCTTTTCTTTTAAACCATCATTTAGCAGTTGAAGCTTGTCAGTAACTTCTTGCAGCTCGTTTCTTTTTATCTGCAGAAGTTCCATTTCACGCGCAAGGTCATCTTCTGCTGCTTTGAGACGCTGCTTTTTCGGAGCCACAACTTTTGTAACTCTAGTTTAAAATATACGAGGGGCGTTCAAAAAATAATGCAACTGATTTTATTTCTTGCAGCATTCATTTAACTAACATCTGATTCTTTTACAGATTATGGATTGGTAACTACGGTTTACAAATTTTGCAAAAAAATAAGGCTTAAATTACTGCAACCTGCAAATCAAATTTTAAGCAATCGCTCTATGTCTTCTTCTTTGGAAAGTAAAACTGGCATGATTGCCCCAAAACAATCTCGGCAGAAGCAAAAAGTTGTTATTGAATTTCTACCGTGGAGAGAGAAATCAGCTCCAACCATAAGCAGAAGGCTAAAGCAAGTGCATGGTGACGGTGCGATAGACTACAACACAGTGACGAGGTGGGTGAAACGAATCAATCATGGACAGGAAGAAACTGCTGAAAGCGATCTTTGCTATAGGCTAAGAAGTGGTAGGCCATCTTCTGCTCACAGTTCTACTAACATTGATCAAGCAGATGCATTGATTAAGTAAAACAGACCCATCACTATTGATGAGCTTGCTGAGTCATCAGGAGTAAGTGCAGGGAGTGCTGTAAAGATCATAGATACCCTGGGGTATTCAAAAGTGTGTGCAAGGTGGGCCCCAAGGCAGCTCACAGAGGCTCGTAAACAATCCCGCCTAGAAGCTTGTTCTAAACTTCTGGAATATTGCCATAGTGACAAAACTTTTTTGCAGCGATTAGTGACCGGAAATGAGACTTGCGTTTACTATTTCGAACCAGAGTCAAAGAGAGCATCAATGAAGTGGCGCCATTCCACCTAACCACGCTCGAAGAAGTTCAAATCTCAGCAGTTTGCAGGAAAAGTGATGATGATTGTGTTCTGGAATAGTGTTGGTGTGATACTGGTAGACTTTATGTTCAAAGGAGTAACTATCAATTCAGATGTTTATATCGATACATTAAAAAAGTTGAAAGTAAAAATACAAAGAATTCGACTTGCTTTGGAAATGACTAAGGTTTTATTGTAACATGACAACAATAGGCCTCACACCAGCCTCAAAACCCGTGAGGTCATCAGCTCCTTTGGCTCGACAACAATTTCACATCCCCCATATTCGCCAGACCTGGTACCGTCTGACTTCCATTTGTTGGGTCCCCTCAAAAAAAGTTTGAGAGGTGATATTTCTCCAGTGATGAAGAGGTCAAAACTGTTGTCAGGACATGGTTAAAAGCGCAGCCTGTAGAATTTTACAATGAAGAAATATGTGCACTCGTTAAAAGGTGAAAAAAGGCGGTTTGGAAAAAGGGAGATTACATCGAAAAGTAACTATAAAATGCTCATGCTGTATACTTTCTTGTGATGCACGATTTGTGTACCTTTAAAACTCAATGTCATGAAAAGAAACCTGGTTGCATTACTTTCTGAACGCCCCTCGTAAATTACATGATGTTTATGTAGAATTGCTTCAGTCAACTTTGTTTTCACTTACTGAGTAACACTTACAAGTTCACTTTTTTTAGTTAAAATTAAAATAATTTAAAAACGTTTTTTTACTGTTTTCTCAAGTCTACATTTCTTCTTTTATTTGAAATTTAAAATTATTGCTTATGCGTAATGTTAAATACTGTATATTTTTTGAAAAAGTAATATTTATGAAAAAGTTAAATAAATAGTTATTTTAAAGTAAGAAAAAGCAAACATTTTTTTGTCGATGTAGTCTCTTGGTTGAACATTTTTTTATCACAAAAACATAGGCTAGTAAAAAAATTAGAGAGATGTAGTAAAGTACCTGTCATACACTTCAATTGCAAGAACCCAGCTACAAAACCCTTCACACGCGGATGACACTTTGCGGATCAATTCGGGGCGGAAGTTAATGTCGTCAATAAATCGTTCTCGAATTTTCTTCATTATATTTGCTGGAATGTTGTCCTTGTCGCAATCCTATTTAAATCAGACCGTCATTACTTTTTTTATTTCTTTTTTTAATTAATGAGCTATCACTTTCAAGGATTGATTACAATGTTATGTCATATAACAATAGTTCTTCAATGCTTTTAAGACTTTACGTTTGTTTAAGCTTTTTTTATTTAAGATTAGTTATACAAACCTTTACTAATGAAAATCGGTGTCCTATTTTCGACAATTTCTGTAAGAGTTTGTAAAAACATGCAAATACTTCCTAAAACATGTTCGAGTAGTTAGAGCGCCGGGATTGTAATCAACATGGTTTCGCTTCAAAACCTACTCGCGCAATTCTGTTGTGTCCTTGGGAAAGACACTTTACGACTTTTTCCCCTGCTTGGTGGTCTTGGCAAGCAGTTCGAAATTACAGTCATATCTCTATTAAATTTCAAGCGGATAGCAATATTTTGGCATCTCCGGAAGCAGGTCGGTGTAATTGCTTACCCTATGTATTAGCACCTCCGTTGCTTTCCTGCGAGTCAGGAGGATAAATACAGAGATAAAATAAAAAAACAAATATTATTAAACAAAACCTTGTGTTTTCTTCAAAATTTTATGTTTTATCATTAAACAACGTGATTGCAATGAAAAAAATTTAACGTACACATTATATTCAAAGCATTTTTGTAGTTAGCAATTAGAAAATACGCTCGTACAAACAATTTTTAGAACCTAAAGCTACGCACACGTAATGAATCAAGAAATTTTAAATCTCCCAACATTTTCTTGGCAGCTGGCCAATAATCATTTACTGCTCGTCCGCTTCCATCCGTTTTCCGGTCGGGTTTAATTCCTTAAAAACAATTTAAAGTTTTATTTGGGCTTGAAAGTAAAAAGCGCCATTGATTCTTGCTAAACTGATGAGGCTAAAGTTTTATAAAAGTAAAGGCTTTCTAGCCATTATACAAACTTTTAAAATGCAAATAGCTTCCATTGTTATTTTGACACCGTGGGGGGGATTGGACATTATTTTCACCATGGTGATATCTTGCTGTTTCAATGTGTTCAAAGCGCTTATTGCAGCATTCATAGCGGGCATGGCAACATCAAGGTTTTCTTTGCATTCTTGTTTTATTTTTTGAGCGACATCAGCAGCTAGAAGAAAAGCATTTCTTTAAAAAATTAATTTGGTCTGAGCAAAACAATATTAAAATACGAATCTCTATTTGAAAAATCAACTCTTTGTGTTAAAGCTTTTATCATTACTTTATTGTTTACCTGCTCATGCAGTCTCTTTGTCCCTTTGAACTATTTCTTTTCTTTTTTCAACTATAATACTTTCTTCGGTTAAGGTGGCTACAAGTTGTTCAACAGCCTACAACAATAAATAAGATCACGTGTGAAATGTGCCATTACTAACCCAGGAAACAATGTGAAATTGGCACGATATTGTATCGGTATCCTTTTACGATACATGCATGTATTGGCCCAATACTGTGTGATAATCGTTTGCACACAGTATGGATATTGGCCCAGTATCGTATATACGGTGTACCTAATATCGAGCCGATACAGTGCTGATACAATGCTACAGTATAGGTTGTATATTGGCCGAATGTTGTTTGCACACAGTATGGATATTGGCGCGGTATCGTATACGATGCACCTAATATCGAGCCGATACAGTGCTGATACAATGCTACCTGATGTCGTTTGCTCACAGTATAGATATTGGCGCGGTATCGTATACATGCCCCTAATATCGAGCCAATACAGTGCTGATACAATGCCACAGTATAGGTTATATATTGACCTGATGTCGTTTACTCACAGTGTGGATATTGGCGCGGTATCGTATGTCCGTTGCATTTGATATAGAGCCGTTATTGTTATTCTCAGACAGCCTTTCATCATTATATGATTTAAGCTATACGTTAAAATTATATTTCATGACTAAAATTTTTCTAACAATTTGTCTAATATTATAAAAAACAGTCATAATTCCAAATTATCAGTTTCTTTTATTTTTAAGTAAATTACATGAATCATAATTTTATTGAGCTAATGTTTTCTTCCACCACTCCGGTCTCGCCAGTTGCGCATCCACTTGCTGCACTCTTTTTCAATTTCAGCTTCAGTGGCATTTGGATTGCTGCCCAAAATTGCATCTGAAATAATTGCAGAGATATAAAAAAAAAGCAAGTTTATACATTTCATATTTACACGCAAATTTTACAAATTACCTGCAGACTACAAAGCAATGAACATTAGCATAAAAAAATTTATAGCTTTTTTGTGAATTTTAAATTAATCGGCTCGTTTTTGCGACAAGTTGTAAACACATTGCAATGTGACCTGGTGAAAAAAATTGTAGACATAATCAGATTACAGACATTGAAAACAAGTTGTCTATCTTTTTACTTTAGGGTAGGGTTTCACGCCTGCGGCACATTTTAGAGCCTTTACAAAATTCTTTCTTGAGACCTTTCATGGCACACTTAGACAAGAGTACAAATCTTGATTTTCGTCCCTAAAAAGTAATGTTGCTAAAAAGGTTTTCACTTTAAATCTGTCTCGGAGTTCTTATTTTGTTTCTAAAAAGTAATGTCTACAAAAAAAGGATAGCGGAGCAATGGTTCAATGTTTTTTAAAAAGTTTTGCGGACACAGGTTGAGAACCACTGCTTTAGGGAACTGACCGGGACGTTGAGTGATATGTTTTGTATATAAGTCCAGCAACACAACTAAACTAATAAATACAGTTAATTTTTGAACGTTTTCAGCTTCTTAAGCTCTTTTTAAAAAAAAAAACTGGAACTTAAAATAAATTTTAACAATATTGCGTTAAAACTAAATAATTGCTTTTCTTTGTTTTCACGCGTTATTTTTAAAATATATTTTAAGTTTAAGATTTTTTTTAAGGACATAGAAAGCCAAAAAATTTTGAAGATGACATTAAAGTTTTTTTTTTAATTTATTTAAGTACATTGCAGTATAGCGGTTTTAGTATAGCGCAAAACAAGTGGCCGCACCAAACCTCTCGTAAAAAACGTCATTAATTTTTTCCTTTCCTAAACAAAAATTGGTCCCCTTTTTACCGTAGCACCATCACAGCTTTACAAAGCTGTTCAATTAAAATTAAAACCTTTTTTTGGTCTTCAATTTTATGAAGCTTTAAAAATTTTTAAATTCATGTCCTTAATTAAAAGTCTGCGCTCTAATCTAAAGAAAAGACATTAAAAATAGCGTAAAGTTTTCATTTTAAAAATGTAATTATTTTGTTTCAGTGAGTTCCTATAAAAGGGCCTTCTTTTTTCTTTCAAGCACCAGCCCCTTTCTTTTTTTAAAGCCATTATTGTATATGTACCATTACTAATATAACAACACTATGATCAAATAAATTTTCTCTTTATTAAAATTGTAAATTAAAATTTGGTTTGACAAAAACAAAATACATATATATGAAGTTCAAACTTACGTTTAACAGCTTGTGAAAGCTTTAAAGATGAAAAGCTTTTTTTTTTCTAGATTCATTCTCCCTTTCCAACCACTTTTACCCGACCAGTTGTAGAATTGGCACAATTCATTACTTATGTTGTTTTGCATCACTCTCCAACAATTATCTTTGAGGTTATTTCTCCAATAATTTTCAAGCGAGAAATCTACAAAAATTAAAATATTAAAAAAAAGATTTAAAATACGGTTATGTAAAAAACCTCGGGTAACCCAAATTCGATTTGCAGACAAAATCATCCGATTTAGGCAAAACTCCGGATAATCCCAAGCTTTTTATTTAAAAATTATAATTGTATTGTTTTATCCGAGTAGAGCAAAATTTTGCATTAACCGAATCCGGATTAACAGAAGTCTACTGTATATTTTTTCCAGGTAACAATTCGCATTTAAGACTTTTTTCAACGCAAACTTATAAGTACTTTTGAGTGGTAGTTAAAAATGTTTTAATCAACATCCTATGAATTTTGAATATATTTAAGTTCTATAATTGCAAAATTAGTAATTTAGTTATTATAAAAAATAACTGATGATTTAAATTACTCCAAAAATATTCCACAATCATTTGATTGCTATTTAGAAAAGGTAAAAGGAATTTTATTTTTTAAAACAATTGCAATGCGGTTAAATCAGAATAAAATGTCTTACCAAAACGTCCATTACACGTTTATCCTCCAAACTTTTTTCCATTGAATCAATTTCTTCTTTACTTTTTAGTGGCTGATGTATGCCCTCGGGGAGCTCGAAGAAAGTATTTTGAGGTTGTTTACTTTGAGCAATTTCGCTTTTAGCTCCTCCATTATTAATTCCATGTTAACTTTAATATTTGATAATTCGCGGAGTACAATTTTGTCTCTTGCATCTGAAAAAATTTGTTATATCTACATTTTTGTGTAAGGCATATAAAATTTTACTGTTGTTGTTGTAGTTAATTTACCAGCACATATCAACCTCCCTAAAAACCTACCTTCTTTATCACGAATCAAATTTTTCGGTGTCACTGGAGTTCAATTAACGAATTCTGCTGAAACACAAAAAAGTTAAATTTTCAATCAACTAATTTTTTTACTTTCTTGTACAAATACAATATCAAATGAAAAAAATATAACAAAATAAAACTTTACTAAAATTTATGAAAGAATAAAGGGCCGAAGCTTTTAGTACGCTCTGGTCAATATTCATCAGAAGAAATCGTTGCAATCATCAAAACCCAAAATCGATGTTTTATTTATAGCAATTAAGAGCATTGAAATCAACTTACGGACTTTATTGGACAGTATTAAGAATTAACTTCAAAATTTTTGTTTTGAGATTACACTTTGTTATAAAAAGTTATGAATCGCCTCGGTTAAGCCTTTTTTACAACAAATTTTATACCATCTAAACTAAAATACAATAGAGAACAATATTTTGTACATGTTTTTGATAAACTGTGAAAGCTAAATCAAGGTTTTAAATTAAAACAATTTTACTGGCTATTTTTTTGTAAAAACTCTTGACTTGATTCGAAGAATAATAAATCGGTTCCACTGTTAAGCTGACTGATTGTGACAATAAAAAATAATAGTTTTACCCTAAAATATTTAATTCAACGCCAAAGTTAGTTTTCTATGAAAAGTCGCACTAAACCATAAAGTAATCAAAAATAATAATACTCACTATGCTGAATGACACGATTTGACGAAGTCGAGTTTTCGCGCTGGAAAAAAATGTTACTTTCGCACATTGAGTCAGTAATATCAGATGGAGAAGGTAATTCCGTGCGCATCCGTTTACAGAGAACTGCTTTCATAAAAAAAATTATTAGATTATTGTCAAACTTTTAACGATAAAAGCAAAAAAAATTAGAGTTAGTTAATCTTATTGCAGTTAAAACAGCGTTTCTTAATCGAGTCAATGAATATTTTGTATATACTGTACAGTATGAACCAATAGAAAGAAGTAAATAAGGGGTAAGTCAGCAAAGGATAGAAAACTCTCAAAAAGAAGCAGGTAATTAGACAGAACTATATTTTAATTACCAAATAGTACAATGCCAACAAAATGCGCAGTGTGATGCCTCGGAGAGTTGATAAAAGCATTAATGGAGTTAAAAAATTTTCTTTCAAAACACACCTTTAATATGCTTTATATTGGGTTAACTTGCACGAATCTCAAAGTGCAAAAAAGTTGCTTTTAGAAGCTTTGTAGCGCGAACGTTCAGGATCATTCTAGTAACTAATTACAACTTTTTCAACTAAATATAATTTAGTTCGATTTTCTTCTATTTCTGCTCTGCCACATGTAAAAGTAAACAAATATAATTATTTAATAACAAACATGATTAAGGCTGTGGATTAGAAAAGAAGAAGCACAAAACAAGTGTAACTTGTAGCTTGCGAAGATAGTAATGAAATTTATTTATAGAATTTTTATTACAAGAAGCAGGCCAGCACTACCTCAATATGAATTTTTTCACACAAAGAAAAACAAAAAAGCAGAAAAAAACATTGATTCATTTGATAAACATAAAACTCTGTCATTAAAGCGTGCATTGGTGGAATCATAGCAGAGTTTGGTTCATAGAATATGATCCAGCCTCAAGTTTAGTGGACGTTTAAACACACTCTATCTAACAGATATTTGCATTCTAAATAGATATGGTGCTATGTGTAGTTGTGATAGATAAGCTTGAATTTGACGCTCAGGATTAGATTTGTAGAGGAATCGGCGTTTGGACGTATGATTTTTACTCAGTTGATAAAAAAAAATTTTTCCTTGCAAGTTTTCAAGATTGACTGATAACTGAACGATAGCATGAGTTACGCTTCTGTTTTGATTACATTTTATTTTGTATTTGAACAAAAAAAGGTCAACAATCCAATTGGTGTAGATTCAAAAGGTTAAAAAACTCAGCTGTCAAAATTTACTAAATTTAAACAACTTTTTTACAGCTACTCTATGTAATTTTTTAACTCAATAAAAATAGTCAAAATTAGAAAAAAATGATAAAGGTTACGCTTCAGAAAAACACGAACCGGCCAAGTAGGCTACTTAGCTTATATAGTCCAAAAACAGGATAAACAAAAGTAATGTAAGCCAGAAAGGCCTGAAAAATACTCTATGCCAATAATGTAATAAGTTTGTGATTATGGGAAATGCTGCAAAAAACTTCGAATAATGAAATTATCTATCCACTTTTAAAATTTGTTTTATTATATAATTAGTTCATCCGCTTCTCGATATTTTTCACTATTTGTGAATGATGACGTTCACACATAGCGATAGCAAAAATAACAAATAGCAAAAAAACATCTCGCTCGTTCGACGCACGTGATCAGCGCCAAGGACCTCAGTTAAATAAAGCTTGTAAATACAATGCAAAAAATCAATATGTTCTTGTTATATGATACTTGGGCTGATATAATAATTTTTTTGGTAAATAAAATTCAAAACTCAATAATTGGGGTGAACAATATCAAATACGTTTAAGAAGCACTGAGTTAAAACTTTCCTTTTTAATTCGGGGGAAAGAATCGCGATAAAGTTTAAAAGCTCGTATTACTATAAACGTAAAAAAATATCTAAAAAATAGCATAGCTCAAAACGGATTGAAACAAAAAATATAAAGAGCTAAATAGAAAATACACTAAGAAGAAAAAATTTTGGGTAGAAGTTTACATAGCCTACTTTTGAAGCGTGAATTGTTATCTTTTTCAGAATCAGAAGTTGCTTCGGATTCGCTTTCCATAAGTTTTGCTGGTTTTTTGCGTTTTCTCCTAAAAATAAAACTTTTATCATTAAAAAGCAAAAACACTCTTATCTGAAGTTAGCTTGTCTTTGATCAACACATCAAAACAACTTTTTTGAAAGAGTACGATTTGTCATTGGAAAAAAATAGAATAACCAAGTCTGTGTCTTTGTATTATGCAACAGTTAAAACACGACACAACCATTGTTGGCAGCGTGGTCGAGCCAGAGTGCCGTGTGTATGATCAACATTGTCTCGGTTCAAAACCTACTCGCGCCATTCTGTTGCGTCCTTGAGAAAAACACTTTACGGCACTTTCCCTGCTAGGTGGTCTTGGCAACCAGTTCTAAAATTTAAACATATCTTCATTAAATTACAAGCGGACAGCAATATCTTGGCATTTCCGAAAGCAGGTCGAGGTAATTGCTTACCCTGTTTATTAGCGCCTCAGTCGCTTTCCTACAAGTCAGGAGGATAAATATAGAGATAAATAAAATAAAAAGTAATAAACTTTTACCCAGCTGAAATAAACAGTATCTTCATCCCCTAGAGCAGTGTTTTTAACCTTTTTTCGTTTGTGGCACACTTTTGAAACTCATGAAAAATTGCGGCATTTTAAACCATTTTTACTAATTTTTGTTCCCAAAATTAGGTAATCTCTAAAAAAAAAGGTCTTCATCCAGAATTGGGCTCAAATTTCTGGTTTTCTGGCATCCAGAATGGAGTTTTCTTCCCTGAATTCAGTTGTTTTTTAACTATGCGGGTGCTCTAGACGCGATATATAATTAGTATCTTCTGACGTTAGCGGCGCACTTGAGCTAAGATTCTTGATTTTGGTCCCCAAAATTATGTGATCTCATAAAAAAAAGTCTTCACCTATGTTAAAATGCCGATTTCCTGCTTTTGATCTCAAAATAAAGAAAAAACGCTTTCGCCACAATTTTCCGCTTTGATTTCCTCATTTTGGCCGCAACAATAAGCTGTTCTCTAATAAAAAGTCTTCACCTGAATTCACGCTCTTTCTTGTCAATTTCCTTCCCAAAACCAGTTCTTTCTAAATTAAAACGGGTCTTCGCTCCGAATCTCAGTCATTTCACTTGCAAAAACCAAAAAATTCGACTTTCCTAGATAATTTGTTTCCGAAATCTTTTTCGACACACCTGGAAACTTCTCACGGCACACCAATTGAGAAACACTGCCCTAGAGTATTTCTACAACCATTTTTTTGCAAAATTTTCCTTAAGTAATACCTGCATTAAACCAAAAATTATTTCAGCTATGTTTTAATCGATCAAATATATTATTAACGTTTATCATCAAACCCGTCCTTTTTTCTTTCCAATTGTCAGAGCAATCTAGCTCGACCCACTGTTTAAAAAAGGAAGGTACTGTACAACTATATTATTGAATTGTTTTCAGTTTTGTAGAAGTGATGTAATTATAATAAAAAACTTCTTGTTAAGGCTACCCAAGTCATGCAAAATGTTTTTTTCAAGTGCACAATGGTATGACTGGGGCAGTAGTTAAAAACAATCTTGGGTGTCCAGCTTTTTGTGTATTGAAGACACAAAGTTAACCCGTTACATTCCGAATTAAGACGCAGTAATATTTTTTATGATTTAATCGCCTTTTTCTGTCTCTCTTACACTAATTAAGATGTATTGAAAAGGAAAAATTAATGCTGTCACCCAAAAGGTGTTTTCCATGTAGGTCCCAAATGGGGATCATGGAATGTGCTGCTAGCAAATTCAAGCATGTAGAAGATATGAAGCCATGGCGATGACAATAACGAGTTTCTACTAATATTCGTAAATGAACGTTTTACTTCTGAAAAATAATACGGTTTTCTGAAATAACTGGCATAATGAGCTAAATAGACCAACCACTAAGGATACATAATATGGTTCTTTCCCATTTCGGGGCAGCAATTTAGCGACGCGCCGAAAATTGCGTTTTTTTTGCGAGTTGCGAAGCAATGAGCCATGAAAAAACGCAATTTTCGGCGCGTCGCTAAATTGCTGCCCCGAAATGGGAAAGAACCAAGTATTATATTTTCACCAGATTTTGTTAGAGTACGTGAAGACATTTAGTTTTTCCAGAACAAAATAGAGCACTGAAGATGAGGTAAAAGCAAATAAACTTTGAAGGCACGGTTAGACGTGTTTTGTTTTCAAAAACTTTGGTTTTGAGATTTGAATGAAAATACATTTTGAAAATACACTTGTCGAAAAGTAACAGTGTTAGTGAATAGTCGATACAAAGCTAAGATTGCTTGTGGAATGCATTGAAGCAATCTACATGAAATCCGGCATTGCAGGTGGGGCATTGCTTCCGCGCATTTGCTTTGCAAACTCTGCATTTCCTTTGCTTTCCTCCCGGTGTTCTTTCGATATGATGCTCTCCTGCAAGCATCAGGACCCGTTGAGGTAAATGCACAACTTTGCGCCCTCTTCCAGCCGGCTTGGACGGAGTATCCATTTTTAGGAGGGACAAAGTTACTTCTGCTCGAAAATTGAGTAAATCAACTTGCTCATGCCTTTCACGCATTAGGTTGTAAATGGTGTGAGCATTGACGAGAGCAACATCCAAAGCATGCGTACATATTGAAAAATACCACTTTTTGCTTTTGATCCCTACACGATACTTCTGGGTCTTCCAATCAGCCAAGTCCACCCCAAGCATACCCTCATTGTACTTTGCTATGCAATCTGGCATCATCACAGACCTTGCTCCTCTCTGAGCAGGTTTCAATGGCTCAACTCCATGCACATTGGATGCAACCGTCACAATGTTGTTGTCCTTCCACGAACAAATAGCAACACCAGTGTTTTCGTCAGTAGCGGCCGCCATAAAACCACGAGGTTTCTTCATCAACTCCTTCTTTTCCCCAAACGGGCGATTTGGAACTCGGTTCAGTCGGATTGTGCCAGTAGCTCTAAACTGTTTGTTGGTAAGCTCTTTCATGAGGGAGATTGATGTGAAGAAGTTACCAAAGTAGACAGCTATCCCAACAGGCGCATCACGCAGAAGATCAAGCACTACATGGCAGCCGAGGGGGTGTTCTCTGGGAGTTGAAGACGCACCCTGATAGACGGAAAACTTGTAGGTATAGCCACTGCTGCTACATAAGGCCCATTCCTTGAAGCCAAAGCGAATTGGTTTACCTCGAATAAACTGCTTTATTGGGTGGCGGCCATAATATCCAACAATTTTTTCATCTATGGAGTAATCAGAGTGTAAGTAACCACACTGCATGAAATTTTTGTTGAGACAAGAAATCAACGTACGTATTTTGTAGCATCTGTCAGTGCAATTTTCTGGAATTTTGGAGTTGTCATTGAAATGAAGATGTTGCTTCAATGCCATGAATCTCTTTTTGGGCATAGCTTCTCTTACTAATGGGCACTCAAAGTTGGGGTCTAAGCTCCAATATAATTCTTGCCTTGGCTGCCTACGATGGCCCGATAGCATCAAAATTCCCGTGAAGGCCATATAGTCTTCCACACTGCAATTGAAGTCCAAGTAGTTGTTTTGTTGAGCGTATGTCAGACTTTGTTCTGCCATTATGTCATAAACTCCTTTTGTCATCAGAGAGAATATCTCAAATTTAGTTTTATCACCATGAAGAGCTATCAAATTTTCTCGAGCTGGAGACGGATCGTACACGTTGCTTGTGATAGAGCAGTCTGGTTTATTCTTGGTTACATTCCAAGCTACTTGAGTTGTGGCATTTTTGCTCCTCTGCTTTGCAGAAACACTCGTTTTCCTCTTTTTGGAAAGTTGCTGTTCAGTAGGATCAACAACACCTGACTCAGCTCCGTCAACAATATTCTGCAGGGTGTTTTCTTGAGCAGTTGGTGAGTCTTCTGAAGCAGTTGGTACTAGGTCAAGAGCATTGCATGAAACTTCAACAAACCCTGGAACAGACACAACTTGGCTTTCACCAAACCCCAGCTCCTCCTCATCAGCAAACTCTTCTTCATCGCTGACAGAATCAACTTTTTCAGGAGGAAGTTCAACCACATCGATCGTATCCACATCTTCCAGCAATTGGACATCAAGTTCCTCAATATACTCCAGCGCATCGTTAACGGAGAAAAGTTGTTTTGACATCTGAAAAATACAATACATTGTATATGGTACATTCCATGATCCCCAAATGGGACGTTGTTTACATTTGTTACTATAGCAACTGCATGAATATCATTCGCACAAAAT
>CAVMFT010000181.1:0-108312 GCA_963680785.1 Diplosoma virens
CTTTGTTCACGTTTCAATAGCTAAGTTTGTTGTTTCAAAAGTAAAAACCAAGAAAATTTTTTTTATTTTTCAATTTGAAGTCACAACTTGTGTATTTTCATTTATTTGCCTAAACTTTCTTAATCTATTATACATGTAAATTGTAGAGCATATCAATTTCTATGTTTTCAACTGGTCTGTTAGATTTTTATTTAAAAAAAAAATTCTCTCGACTTTACGTATTGTTGTCTTTAGTTATAAAAAAATTTATCACAATTCGCTAAAAAATTTTCTTTTATCATCATTTATAAGTTCGTTTGATGGTGAAATGTTAGATACAAGTTACAATTTGAAAAATTTTTATAATAGTGTTTTTATTGCTTTTTTGAACAAAAGTTCATACACAAACCTTGAAAAATACACAGATCGTCATGAAAAGCTTTATTTAAACCACAGTGTTGTCTATTTTACCAAGTTTTTTTGTATCATAACAGCAATAAATCTATTTCTCAAGTCAACTGTTGAACTTTGCGTCATAATCACAGTTCTTCTTTCTGTTATTCTTGTTTTCAACACTATCTTTGTCATTTTTAAGTTGATAACGATTTCTTTTCTTGTGTTTTTTGCTTAATGTCATCATCACCAACCCATACAATCTAGTTAATTTTACACTTTATTTATTTTTGTTGACATTCAGGTGTCTGTTTTTAGCTTTTGTTTAATTTTTTAATTTTAAAAAGGGTTCTTGTTTTTATTTGTTTTTTCGAAAATGTGATTATTTTTAGCAGTGAAACTTGTGAATTTTTGACGGTTTCTCTTGGTTCGCTTGTTGGTCTGATAGTGTTTACATCCAGTTCTTTTGATTAATATTCAAAAACGAACGCTCGTAGAGATCACGTTGAATGTTAAGATTTCTTTAACAAGTGGGAAATTGTTATGAAAATAGCAGGATAGAATAACAGTTTACTTCTATAAAAATCTTTTGTTTTACTTTAATACTATATTGTTCAATAAAACTAGTTTTTTTAAACAAGCGTTTTTCGAACTTCACGTAACGAAGCTTTGGCGAGGTCGCACGTGAGTGAAATACTTCGGAGGGGAAGTTATTGTCACGTAAAATAAAATTGGTTTGAAAGACAGCAATGGGCTTTTGGTAAAGCGCCTTTTTATGTCATTATTGAATTATTTTACTTTATTTTGTTCTATCTTACCATAAGTTTTCTACACACTTAAGAATATTTTTAAATCAATTGTTTCTTATTCTCTGAAATCAGTGATATTAAACCTATTAAGAGAAACCGTCAAAAATTCACAAGTTTCACTGCTAAAAATAATCACATTTTCGAAAAAACAAATAAAAACAAGAACCCTTTTTAAAATTAAAAATTAAACAAAAGCTAAAAACAGACACCTGAATGTCAACAAAAATAAATAAAGTGTAAAATTAACTAGATTGTATGGGTTGGTGATGATGACATTAAGCAAAAAACACAAGAAAAGAAATCGTTATCAACTTAAAAATGACAAAGATAGTGTTGAAAACAAGAATAACAGAAAGAAGAACTGTGATTATGACGCAAAGTTCAACAGTTGACTTGAGAAATAGATTTATTGCTGTTATGATACAAAAAAACTTGGTAAAATAGACAACACTGTGGTTTAAATAAAGCTTTTCATGACGATCTGTGTATTTTTCAAGGTTTGTGTATGAACTTTTGTTCAAAAAAGCAATAAAAACACTATTATAAAAATTTTTCAAATTGTAACTTGTATCTAACATTTCACCATCAAACGAACTTATAAATGATGATAAAAGAAAATTTTTTAGCGAATTGTGATAAATTTTTTTATAACTAAAGACAACAATACGTAAAGTCGAGAGAATTTTTTTTTAAATAAAAATCTAACAGACCAGTTGAAAACATAGAAATTGATATGCTCTACAATTTACATGTATAATAGATTAAGAAAGTTTAGGCAAATAAATGAAAATACACAAGTTGTGACTTCAAATTGAAAAATAAAAAAAATTTTCTTGGTTTTTACTTTTGAAACAACAAACTTAGCTATTGAAACGTGAACAAAGTAAAATGTAGGCTTGTTTCGAAAAGTTTGCTTGTAAAAAGGTAAAATTAAATCATGTTGAAACGTAATGTTTCTGATTTTTTGAGGCACAAACGGTTTCAACTAGTTAAAATTTGTGAGGTTGACTGATTTTTATCATAAAGTTAATTTAAAGCATCACATTTAGGTCACATGATGAATAAACAGTTGCTAAAAACAGATACTGATTTGTAAATCGAACAACTTTTAACGCCAAATTTGCTATTTTTCAATCAAGACGGTTACAACTTGAGAAAATCTTGTGAAATTTTGTAATGCTAAACATCTTTTTAATGCAAAGTAGATTGAAAACATTTAAGTTACAAGGTGAAAAAACTCTTTAAGTCCAAAATTGGTATCTTTTCATGAGTCTATTAAACTTGATTAGTCGACTCTTTGTTAGTTTACTTTGAAATGTTTGTATTGTTGCTTAGTATTTAAAACAAACAAATCGAAATTTAGTTAAATTAAAACCTTGCGAATTTTTTTTACTTTGGAAAGAAAAAACTAAGTAAAATGAGAACCGTGTAAAAGTCGAAATATTTGCTTCTGTGCAACAATTATACAAAGAGTTTGACAAAATTACAACATTTGTGCAATTCAGAAAGCAATATTGTGATAAAAATTTTGAGATTGAGTTGTTGCTATGCATTGAAAAAACGGCAAAAATCTAACACAAAGTAGAATTTTTTAGGGTTTGGTTCTAAAAACTAACAAACTTCTGTGACACTTGGAAAAAAACGTACACTTTTTAGGAGAAATTTTTTAGATTTTTTAAGCTAGTGTTTCCGTAACTTTTAAGACACTTGGAAGAAAGGTTGGCCTTTCAAAAAATTAATTTTTTATGTAAAAGGAATCTAGTGTTTCCATACAAAAAACTTTACAATGTGAGAGAATTTTAAAATGGTGACAATTAGGCTCAAAGTTTTACATATTTTAACACCTAACCGCAAAAACTCCGTCTGAAAAATGTATAAAATTATATTCGTGGATCAATTTTTAATATCAATTAATGAAGTTTTTGGTTAAAACATTTATTTGGGTTAAAGAAAAAACTAAAGTATTTTGGTTAAACTAGTGCAATAATTTAAAATTTAACCACAAAACGTTGTTGCGGAAAATGAAATTTAAAAGTTTAATTTTTAATACCTGTAGACGGTTTCTTTCACAAGGTCACTGTCCAAACCTTTTTTCAGAGGTTAGCAACGTTCAAGATAAAAGAGTGAATTTGTTGATTTTTTTATTTGTGTTTGTTACCCCAAGCAAAACCGTATCCCGAAAGCAAAGTTTTAGGTATTTTTTAAAAATCCTGCTTTTTGAAGAGTTTATTTTTAGATTTGTGTTAGTGGCTGTTCTCGCAGACCTTGTCCTACCACTATGTCCTTTATTCGCATTGGTCACACATCCTGTTTTTTTGAATTTCCGCAAAAGACGTCTGATTGTGAGTCTACTTGGATGATTTTTTCCCGGAAAATCAATCACGAATCGTCGCTGAATCTGGTTTACCGATTTTAATTTAAAATATGCTTCCACGTTCTTCACTCTCTCCTTCACAGTATATGTTTTCAATTCATTGGAGTGAGAATCCAATGTTTTGTTGTTGATATTTCTGAAATTGAAAAAATATCTTTGTTATTTTGGAAGTAGCAAGGATTCAAAAAATGGTAACATTATGATTGCCCACCCTGAAAAATGGTACCGGTCAAAGCCGAAGCCACAAGTTTGTATATTAGAGGCATAGAAAGTAATAAAATTTAGGACAGAATTCAATTATTGATTACACCGGAGGTTCCCAACTTGTGTGTCATTTTAATATTATCTACCAGAGCAAGACTTGGGGCGGTGTAACCACCCTTCAGAGCTCAGATGCCACAATTGAGGGCCCCACGTTTGTGAACTATTTGCGTTGAAAAGTTAACTTTTATTTTTTTATTTTTATATTTCTCTTTTTGACTCTCAGGAAGGGACAAAGGCTTTGTATATAGAGCTACTATCAAGCAATCACTCCGACTTAGGTCCGGAGATACCAAGATATTTTATTGCTGTCCGGTTGATCTTTTTTTTTTGGTGTTAAAAGGGCTATGGTACAACTTGGGTCGTGAGATATTTTCACGAATAATTAATATCTGAATACTCCTCAGCAGAAAAGAACTGTACATACAAAAAATTAAACGGATTTATTCATTACTCTTTTGAACTAATGGTAGTCCTAAAAAATATTTTCGTCCACCAATCATTAAAAAAAATCAAGACAATAAAAATTAGTGCTAACTGTAATGTACGTGAATATCAAAAAAAAGACGGCTATGACTGCTTAGAGTTAAAAAGAATAGTTTATTGATTGGTTTAATCTTAATCTGTCTGCTAAGAAATGTAAATCGATCGCTACTCCTAAGCTAATTTGAAGATAGAGTTTATAAATTTCGCAACAAACTGAACGAACTTGTTGATCAAGACGAAATACCATAAATTAAAATTGAGCTATTTTTAAATCTGCTGTAAAACTTTTGATATTGTTTATTGTAAATATTGTACGTATATATCAAAACTGAGTCAACTAGTTGCGTAAAATTTGATATAGGTCTACTTTAAGCAAGCAGCTTACCAAAATGGTCTTCAAACATATTTAAAAAATTTTTTGTAAAAAGAATGAAATGGTGGAACATATTTGAGAAACGGGTTCAAAGTTAAAAGTTTATCCGTCAAACTCTGGATGGGATCACCAAATCTGAAACAAAATTAGCTTTGCAGTATGACCTAAATACAAAAATTAATTTCGAGCGAGTAACTTTGAAAAATCAGTTTAAATTGTTTAAACTGTCATCAGTTGAAAGGTGTGGAAAATCCATTCTTCATTTTAAAATTTAGTTATTCAAAAATTAAAAAAGGAGAAACAACGTCAATAAAAATAGTGTCTTGAGAATTTATCTATTATAATCTCTGTTTTCAACTTAAGAATAAAATGGCTTATTTTGCAAAAGACAATTAAATTCTTCAAAGCAATTGCCTTAAATCCATTAGTGTCATTTTTTTAGGTCTTTTAAGGGTGGCTCAGTTTGTTGATTTGAAAAAGTTTACAGTAATGAGTATCGCAATTCGTAAAGTTTAAAAGCAAACATAGTTGAAGGTATCATGTTGATAATTGCATTGGTTTTTAAAAAAGTTGTGTCAAGCAGTGGGTAAAAAATTGCCTTATGCTTTGGCACATTAAAAAATAATAAGGCTAATGATTGACATTGAGCATATTACAGATAAATTAAAAGACCAAAAGATAATAATTCTAAAACGAATTTTTTATTCACACTTTATAGATATTTCTATCGTTTTTTTTGTTTTTTTTGAAATATTAATTTTAAAAACGTAAAGCAACTTTTGTCACTCTCAGTATTTTGCACAAAAATAAACAAAAAAAAACAATTTAGCTGTTTGGGTGCAGCGCAATCGTCTTGCATTAGAATTAGCTTTTTAGATTAGAGAACCTAAAACATATTAAAAATCGCCTTGTTGAAAATAGCTATTTTTGTCTGCATTTATAATTTCTGTATTTTCATAAAAGGGTTCGATATTTGTATTAGCAGAGTAAAAACTTACCTGTAAATAATATTATTAAACGGCCTCAAAAACTCTTCGTCGTGGTAATTAAAACGTTTTCCAAAAATAACTTTACATATCATATTAGATACAGCGTTGTGTAACATTACTTAGAAATTGAACAGCTTTTTAAGAGTATAGACAATAAAACATTTAATTTTCACATATATTGTTTTTTAATTATTCTAACGTTTTTTTTGTACAACGTTTTGTTAGTTTTGCTAATAGTGGTCTCAGTTCAACACAGAATTTTCAAACAAGCTTAATTTCAAAACTAATAAAACAAATTTCAAGAAATTTTTACTGTTGTAAGACAAATATACAGAACTCTTTAAAAGATCATTTAAAAATTTTCTACATTAAAGTCGTTTATAATTTCATTTTTTTCTAGTTACTTTAAGATTTTATTGTAATTTAACAAAGTGAATTGTCAATTGTAAGGTTATCAAGCGGTTTCAATATCCAATGTTTGCCTGACGTGGTTGTATTTTTTGTTTTGACAAAAATTATTCAGTTGCATTTTATTAAAATAGTATCAAGTTTGGATAATCTTTTTATAAAAATATATTTTCGTATGAAAGTCAATTCTTTAGTAGTCTGTTACTTACAACATCAATCAAGCCTCATGTTTCTGACTAAGACCGACGCATAACAATACAAATTAAACAATTACATTTTTATTTTAAACTATTAGGTCTGTAAATGTATTGTTGTTTCATATTTTGGTTTAATTAACGTTGAAAATCTGTTAAATTTTATTACTTACTCTTATCTTTTTTTTATGGTCACTTGATAAACCTTTTAACTAGTGTTATATAAGACTATATTAAAATGGCAGAAAAAGCATTTCTATCTGCCTTTTCATACAATTTTGATTTTTTTAACAAATTTGAAAAGCGGTGTTCGTAAACAAATTAATTTATATCATTCCATTGCACAGCAGTTAGTTACTTGGTTCACGATCTAGCTGCACTTGCAATGTTATAAAAGATAATTTATTTTAAGAAAGTTATATAAATGTTTAAGTATTATGATTAAAAATTATTAGTATATAATCTAAAAAACAGTTCATAAAAGTTGTGGTAATGGCAAATAATTTTTTTTCTCTACCTAAACAATGCTGCTGCATTATCGAAACATAAAAGTAATCAGAGTTTCTATTACTTGTTAATATTATTAAAAAAAAGCATATTAAAAAGAAAAAAAATGTGTTAGGTTACTTTAGAATATTAAAATTTGAACTTTCGAACTTGAACTTATCATAGATTTAAAAAGAGTAAAAAGCAAGCAAGTAAGCAATTGATAAACTTTTAATTATCAACTAAACATTTGATTTTAAATATCGAGTAAACAATACGTCTTCTTGTTTATTAATTTTGGTTTTTATTAACATGATTTAATATATATACGGTAACCGATTATGGATATAAATGATATCTTGTAAAAGTGGTTTAACTCATTTTTTATATTCTGCTTCTATTTAATTATAAGTAAAAATTTCTGCATTTTTTTTCAGGTGCTCACAATATGTTATGTAAATATTTTACTGCTTTAATGTTTCCTTAGCTCCTCGTCACCAATAAAACTTTGTTTAATTTCTGAAAAAGTTATTTCTTTATTTTTCTTTCTGTTGAAATTTTGCAAAAAACACAAAGTAAAAATAGAAATTTAGAAATTTTTTAATATGAGAAATATAACAACAGTTTTAATTTTTAAATGTATTAGGTTTTGCTTCAATACAAGTTTAATATTTAGCAGAGCAACGTAATGTTAAAAAGTTGAAAATAATTGCTTTTGTACAATGAAAACAATGTTCCACCAGCGCAACTGCAAAATACACCGCTAAACCGCAAGGGTATACTGGCGGCGGTTCCGATATGCTAACCACATCGAGTTAGCTAACACGGATACGGGTTAAGACAAGCAAAACCCTGCAGTTCCCATTACAAACATATAGTAAGAATGGTCAAGTCAATCGACAAGCAAGTGCCGACAGACCTGTTTCGTCCTTATTAGGACTCGTCAGGACACTACAGCTTTCACATAAGGACGAAACAGGTCTGTCGGCACTTGCTTGTCGATTGACTTGACCATTCTTACTATATGTTTGTAATGGGAACTGCAGGGTTTTGCTTGTCTTAACCCGTATCCGTGTTAGCTAACTCGATGTGGTTAGCATATCGGAACCGCCGCCAGTATACCCTTGCGGTTTAGCGGTGTATTTTGCAGTTGCGCTGGTGGAACATTGTTTTCATTGTACTGCCTACCCAGCGTTCAGGTCCACAATTGAATGTTTGAGGCGTAAAAACCACAAACAGAAAGTTGTGCCAGCTGTTTAAGTTTTCAACTTTTTCAGCTGGGGTCAACTACAAGCTGTAGTGTCCTGACGAGTTCTAATAAGGACGAAACAGGTCTGTCGGCACTTGCTTGTTGATTGACTTGACCATTCTTACTATATGTTTATAATTGCTTTTGTTGGTAGAAGCGCTTTAATTTTAAATAGTTTGATTTTTTATTTTAAATAATTTTAACAAATTCTATCACCACAATTTGTGGAATCAGTTTGTTTTTTATGCATATTTTTTACAGATATCGCTTCACCTTTACTTGACCAAAAAAACGTGTTGCGACATTCTGCAATTATACGTAGCTATTATGTAGGCTGTTTTTTGTATCAAAAATTGCTGGAATAAGTAAACCAAAAAAACTTGTAATAAAACAAAAAAAACAAAAAAATATATTAATAACCAAAATTAACCAAATATAATAACCAAAATATACCAAAAAAAAAAAAAACGTGTTGCGACATTCTGGAATTACACGTAGCTATTACGTAGGCTGCTTTTTGTATCAAAAATTGCTAGAATAAGTAAACCAAGAAAACGTGGAAAAAACCAAAAAAAATATACATATATAATAATAACTAAAATAAATCAAATATAATAACTAAAATAATAACCAAATATAATAAACAAAAATAAACTAATAAAAAATGTGTTGCGACATTCAGCAATTACATGTAGCTATTATTTAAACTGCTTTCTGTATCAAAAATTTCTAAAATAAGTAAGCGGTTATAACTCGAGTAATTGTAACAATCAGAACGCCAAATACCATGCCATGTTTACTTTGATTTTGAGTGCTATATATTTGATAAATAAAACGGAGCAGTATTAAAACGTTATTTTGTTTCAATCATTTTCAGATTAACCAAGCTAGTAATATATATATATCTTTTGTTTAATAATTCAGTAACGTTTCACCTTGCCAGTATAGTGCTAAATAACACGCGGTTAGAGCAAGTACATCATATTTATTTAAACACTCCACTTTATTAGTTGAAAGCACAACAGTCTGTTTCATCTTATCAAATCGTCAGGTGATTACTAGAAAATTAAAAATATATAGTTATTTGTGGTAAAAAGTAATACGTTTCAAATAAATGTGGAAGGGAAGAATTTAAGTGTCAATTTAAGTATAAATTTAAGTGAAGAACAGTGCAAATAATGCTGAGCGTTATCATTCGCACTGTCCTTCACTTATTTAACTTTTTCACCTCATACGTTTCTTTGGTAACTTTTTCATTGCTTTGTAGATTTTCCCTTCCCCCTTCTAAACCTTTTACAATACGCCTAATTCGCTTTTCCTCACCTTTAAATGAATGTAAATCTCTATACTTGCATTTTTTATATTTTTGAGTTATTTTTCTTGTATGACGTCACACGAGTTGTATTATTTACATGATTAACTACGTGTTATTTATTCCAAACGTAATATTTTTTACTACAAATAACTTTATATTTTTAATTTTTTTGTAACCACCTGACAATTCGATAAGATGAAACAGACTGTTGTGATTTTAACTAATAAAGCAGGAGCATCCAACCCGTGGCCCGCATTGTATTTTTTGAAGCCCTTTGTCCATCAATTTTGGCATAAGTCGAAGACAGATTTGATGTGAAGACCCCTTTTTTCATGTTTTTTTCAAATTTTGGATAAAAGTGGGAAGATCACTATGATTTCGGGACAAAAAGTGGGAAATCTGAGACCGACTTCAGGCGAGGACCTTTTTTTTTTTTTAGAGATCACTATGATTTTGGGGCAAAAAGTGGGATGTTTTGTTTGTTTGGCCCACCAATATTTTTGATGTGTCAAAATAGCCCTCGGTTGACACCCCTGTAATAAAGTGTAGTGTTTAAATAAAAATAATATATTTTATTTAAATAGTTTCGAAAGTCAGATATTCATTAAAATGCGAAATTAGATAATATATATATTTTTTATAATTAACTAAAACGATGTTAAGAAAATACATATTTTAATATAAACACTGTTACCAAAGATATTACTTATTTTAAAATTTATTTGTTCTTCTGGTAGAATCAGAGGCAAGTAAAACTTCAACAAATACAGATCGCGTAATATATTTATTAAAGAAAAACTCAACAACGTTTCGTCCGTTACATCGGGCGGACTTCATCAGGTAAAAGCAGAACACAACGCGCACCGTATTTAAAAACCAAGAAGTTAAAAACACCAACCAACAAACACAAGGTGAGAAGCGAACAAACATAACAATTTAATAAATACTTCGTGCAACAGAAACAAATTTAACAGGTTGAAAGCCCACACTAGTTGAGATTTTTTATATTGCTATATATTTTTGAAAAAACATTACGATCTTTATCATTTATTGAATTTTTTGTATTATTAATATATAATAATTCTAAAAATTTTCGTTTATCATAGTCAATGTTATAATTCAATATTTCAAAATTACCAAAATCAATCCTATGTTTACAATTAAAACAATGCTTAACCAATGCAGTTTTTTTATTTAAATCGTCTTCTTTTAATTTAGCCAAGTTAATCGGTTTCAAGTCACGTTTATGTTCCGATAAGTGAGTATTAAAACATCTGCCCGTTTCACCAACATACACATTCGAACAATCTTTACACGGAATTTTATAAATTGCACCACGCTTATATATATCATTCACAGAGTCTTTTATTTTCGGTAAAATATTTCCAATTGTTTTATAGGGGTAAGTATACACATTAATATTAAATTTTCTCAAAATTCTAGACATTTCATCACTCAAACCTTTAATATATGGTAAACCGACATAGTTAGATATTTTTTCACTCATGCAAACACTTTTATTGACTTTTTTATGCTTAATTTCTTTTTTCATTCTATTCAATAACCAATCTGGGTAATCATTCTCACGTAAAGCATTACAAACAAATTTAACTTTATTGATTTTATCTCGATAATTTGTAATTAATTTAGATTTAGTGCGAAACAATAATATTCTAACCAAACCAACTTCTTGAGAAAAATTATGACATGAATTAAAATTTAAGTATCTGGTTGTATGTGTAGGTTTTCTATAGGCTTTTGTAGTTAGTTGGCCATTGTTAGGAATTATTAACACATCCAAAAACGGAATAGCATTATCAACTTCTTGTTCGACCGTAAATTTAATACTTTCTTCAATATTATTTATAAATTTATGAAAAGATACCACCTTGGTATTCTTTAGCACAACAAAAGTATCATCAATGTAACGTAACCAAATGCGAGGTGGGGAAGCAAAATCTTTTAGCATTTTATTCTCAATAGATTCCATAACTAAATTAGCCACAATGACGGAGATAGGTGAACCCAACGCAACACCAAAATTCGACGATAAAATTTCTTACAAAAATATAAATAAGTTTTATCTAAACATAAATCTAAAGCATTCATAATTTCGTTGATATTTAATTTACATCTAATTTTTAATTCGCTGTCACATTTCAAACGATCAAAAATAACTGATTTAGCTATATGTACAGGAATTTTAGTAAATAAAGACACAACATCGAAAGAAAGCATCAATCGTTATCATTAATTTTAAAGTTAGATATTCTATCGATCAATTCGAATGAATTTTTTATTGATAAATTATTGGAATTTATTAAAAGTGTTAATATTTTCGCCATAAATTTGGAAAGATTATATAAAGGTGAATTAATAAAAGAAACAATCGGTCGAAGAGGCCAGTCTGGTTTATGAATCTTTGGTAACCCATAAATACGTGGCGCAATAGCATCAGTACTTTGCAAATAAAAATATTCTTTTTGAGATAAACGATCAATTTTATATAAGCCAAAAATAAATTTATTTAGTTTTCGTTCAATATTTTTCGTTAAATCATTTTTTATTAAAACATACGTATCTTTATCGTTTAACAATTTAAAATTTTTTTCTTCGTATTTATCTTTATCAAAATATATAGCATTATATTTTGATAAAGATAAATACAAAGATATAGCATTATGTTTTGATAAAGATAATATATAGCAATTATATTTTTCCAAAAATATATAGCAATATAAAAAATCTCAACTAGTGTGGGCTTTCAACCTGTTAAATTTGTTTCTGTTGCACGAAGTATTTATTAAATTGTTATGTTTGTTCGCTTCTCACCTTGTGTTTGTTGGTTGGTGTTTTTAACTTCTTGGTTTTTAAATACGGTGCGCGTTGTGTTCTGCTTTTACCTGATGAAGTCCGCCCGATGTAACGGACGAAACGTTGTTGAGTTTTTCTTTAATAAATATATTACGCCATCTGTATTTGTTGAAGTTTTACTTGCCTCTGATTCTACCAGAAGAACAAATGAATTTTAAAGTAAAATACATATCTGTTATTTAAGGGCCACTTCCGTTATTTATGTTGTAATAGTAAATATTAAAGTAGTGATTTTAAAATTTAAAGTTTTTGGGGTTTTCACGATTAAAAATGACCCTTTCTTGTTTTTCCAAACAAAGTTTTTTACAAGTTGAGCGAAATATTTTTTAAAGCAACACAAACCTTTATTAGGGGTTTATTTTTTACTATTTCTAAAATTTTACTGGTTCATGAAAACAATTTTATAACCCAATATTAACAAACAATATATAATCGTTCAACAAACTTCAAAATAATTTCACCTATGCTTTATAATAGATAAGATCTTGTAACACTAAGCATTTTAAAATCAAACTCATTTAGAATAGTTTTTTTAATGCTTTTATAAGTATCCGAAAAATTGCTAAAGTAAAAATAACACAAAATACCAGTTACTTTTACGTAGTTCTTTAAACTTTCATTTAACTTTTAACACAAATTTATTTAACCTTTATTTTGATCGTTCATTGATGTCAACTGTCTTTGAAAGGTTTAGGCCCATTAGAAAAGTAAATGCCAACCGTGATAGACGTTGTTCATATTTTAATTTTTCGTCTCATCAACTTGACTAGCATCACATTGAATGGTAACTTCGTCTTCTAGTCGGTAGTACCGAAAAAGTGGCGCACAGGAAATTAAATGTTTGATCGTTTCAACAGCGTTATCGTGGACTTTTGTCCATTTCCACCCTGCATTATTATCAGTCAAACGACAAAGTGGTTTGCAACGATCTGATAATCGAGGCAAAAAACGCGATAAATAATTCACAAAACCAATAAATCGTTGTACATTATTAACATTAACCAACTTGGGCATTTTTCGGACAGCTTCCACTTTAGAAGGACCTGGTTTTAACCCCTGAGAAGTGAGTAAATGTCCCATGTAAGCTACAGATTTTTGACGTAACTTTAACTTCTTTAAATTAAATTTCAAATTGTTTTCTTTAGCACGCTGTAACAAACTTATTAAGTTTTGATCATGGTCCGCGCTTGCTTGTTCGTCAGTATCGCCAGCACCATAAATGAGTATATCATCTGCTATAACTTCGACACCAGCTAGCCCAGCTGTGATTTTGTGAAGTCGTCTCTGAAACTCTTCCGGTGCAGACGAAATACCAAAGGGCATCCTTAACCATCTATACCTTCCAAAGGGAGTCCAAAAAGTAGTAAAAAAACTACTAGATTCTTTCAGTTTAACTTGTCAAAACCCATCTTTACAATCAACAACCGAAAATAATTTAGCTTTAGATAACTTTACTAAAATATCGTCAATATTAGGAATCGGGTAATTTGATCGTTTAATAGCTTTATTTGAATCTTTTGGATCAAGACAAATACGTAGTTTGTTAGGTTTCTTTACACAAATCATACTACTTATCCATTCAGTCGGTTCTTTGACTGTAGCAATCACTTGCAAGTTTACCAGTCTGTCAAGCTCTTCTTTGACTCTTGTCTGTATGGAAACAGGAATCCTTCTTGGCACATGTTTAACAGGAGATATAAAATGATCAATTGCTATCTCATAAGATCCAGGTAAACAACTTAAACCTTCAAACACATCAGGAAACTTTGAAATTATATTATCATCACACATAGCAAAATTAATTTGCAACAAACCAAGCTGCTCACATGCTTCAGCTGATAGTAAAGGAACTAAAAGATCTTCTACTACTTGAAATAGTAGATTGAGTAATTTATCTTTGTACCGATATTGAATTTCACTCTGTCATCGTGGCGTCAAAATAGTACCATCATACAATTTTAATTTAACATTAGAGCTTTCCAATTTACTCTAATCAAAACAAATTTTGCAAAAATCTGTATAAGAAATAGTGTTGCACGTTGAACCAGTGTCCAACTGACATTTAACTAACCGAGATTCACAATTTGGCATTTTCATTTCGAGAGTGACAAACCAACGCTTTCCTTTGGAATTTACAGCGCCAATTTCATGTGTTAAACTAAATAATTCATCAATTTCTGAATGTTCCGCATCATTACAAACAGCGTCCATAGATTTTACTGACAATTTAACTTTTGTTTTACAAACATTGACGAAATGGTTTTTTTTATTGCATTTATGACAAATTTTGCCATATGCTGGACATTGCGCTTAGCATGTTTAAAACCACAGTACTCACAGTTCCTTTGTTCACGTTTCTATTCTCTTTCTTTTCGTAGGACATTCTGTAGAGAGTTTACGTTTGAAGTAGAATTATCATAGATTTTCAGCAGGTGTTGTTCATTTAATTCACTGCTGCAACATACTGATAAAGCTTTATCAAGAGTTAATTCCTTTTGATTTAACAATATAACTCGTACTTGCTTATTTTTCGTTCCCAGCACTATGCGGTCTTTTGTTACACTGTCTCTTAGAGTTCCGAATTCACAGGTTTCATTCAAGCCTCTTAGTTTGTTTACGTATTCATCTATTGTTTCGTGACTTTGCTGATCACAAGTATTAAACATGAATCTTTCGTACGTAAAGTTTAACGCCGGCTTGAAATATTTCTCCAGACCGTCGAGAATGGTTGTAACTCTTTCTTTTTCTTCTTCTTCCAGTGTCAGTTTTTTATAAATGTTATAGCAATCTTTGCCCATAATTCCTCTCAGAGTTGCAACACGAATTTTTTTGTCTTTTTCTCTTAAACCGGTAGCAATTTCATAGTCGTTCCACTGCTCTCTGAAGTAGCTCCAATTCTCTGCTACGTTGCCTGACGTCACATTCATGGGCTCCGGTACCGGTAAATTATTCATTTCTTTTCAGATTGCTATCTTTTCTTCAAAACAAAAATTTCAATTCTATCTTAAATCTTCACTTCTGACACCATGTTTCTTTTTTGTTCTTGCTTTTATTAATTTACAAAAAAGACAAAATTAAAAATAAGATATTTCCAATGCGAGCACATAACCGAATAATGAATAATGACTTTGTTGTGTCATTACAGAAAAGCACAATTACCCGAGGCACGGCTACAAACAAAATAAATACAGATTTCCGCACCATGGTACAATAGTTAACACATGCTGTTGGTTCGATTCCTATCGTAACACTAATTAAACAATTTAAAAAAAAAACATTCCACATATTCTGACGTATTTGTTATAGGATTTTTTCAAGTTGCCCATAAAAGTATTCTTGCTTAATCAATATGGCTAATTTTGAATGCATGCTGATAAACGTAATTTTAAAATTGTTGTTTGACTGGAGTCCACAAGGAAACAATAACCACAGTGTTTCTTGATAAATTTAAACAAAGTACTTTATATTGTAACAATTTTATTTTTTTTATTAATATTTTGCTATCAGTTAATGTAATTTTGCTCATGCTTTTGGATCGTTTGCTATATTTATTCAAAACAGAAATGTGCGATCGTTAGCGCTGCCGCACCAAATGTGTATAATAGGATTAAACCGCTGGCCGGACTTAAATTACTCATCGATTATAATCCTTTTATTACAACTAAGCAATTACGTAATATTGATAACGATAAAACAAGTTTTTTGGCATTTGCTTTAGTAATAGGTTTGAAATTGTTTTATTTTTCTAATTACTTTACTACTCGAAACTGAATGACTTAAAGGGGACTTTAAGTCAAGACATAATCACATTTTCACCCTTCTACAGACTTGAAGGATGAAACTCAATCACTCAAAGACGGTGATGGCAGCCTTTCATTTTAACAAGCGAGAGGTTAAACCTGAGCTAAAAGTTTACTACACAATAAGCTTTTACTCTTCTGTCGGATACCTTCATATCTTGGGGTAAGACTGGACAAATCGCTCACGTTTTGTCACTACCTTGTGGCATAGCGCAAAAATATCTTTCCGGGTCTCGCTGTTGCACTGTATTTTATCTACTCGACAGCTGAGTGCTATGCAGCCCATACGCTCGCCTCATTAACAGTGTCTTGAATGACGCCCAAAACATTGTCACTGGATATCTGCGTCCCACTGCAACAGACCACTTACCAATTTTTTCAGTCATCAAACCAGCTGAACTTTGCAAACTAAAAGTGAAAGTCTCCTTGTATAACAGTGAAACTTTGGATCGTAATTATCTGCTGCAAGTAATTCTCCAGATTTGCTTCCAGAGACTCAAAATATCCCTCTCCGTTTGAAAGTTTTTATTATTATTAATTTCTATTTTTTAACATGACTAAAATTTAAAGCAAAAATTAGTGCCGTAAAGTATCTTTCCCAAGGACACGACAGAACCGAGCAAGTAAGCTTTGAATCGTAATCGTGTCAATTGCTTCAATTATCCTAATGCAAAAAAAAATGTATCCTATTACAATGTTATAAAAAACTATAGACTATAATTAAAAACTTTATGATATAGCAGCATTTCAAAATACCAAACTTTATCATTAAAAATACGAAATTTAGGAGATTTATATATTGATACAAATAGGCCCAGGTGTCCGGGCTTATATTGTAATATGAGTTGCCATGTTTTTATTCTCATCTAAATATCACTCAGCTCTATAAGCTTTTGTTTATTCGACTTCTTCAGATAACTAAAAATAAAAAAAAAAACAAATGATGATCGAACGTAAAAAAATATTTTTTGTTATTAAATGATAAGACGAGAAATAAAAAGAATAAAACCTGGCAACTGATTAAATAGCTGACGAAGGACAAATTTTTTCTTTTTATTTCTCTTCTTATTTTTTGATAACAAAAAATATTTTTTTACGTTCGATCACCATCTGTTTCTTTTTCATTTATAGTTACCTGAAGAAGTTAAATAAACAAAAGCTTATAGAGCTGAGTGGTATTAGCTGAGATTTTTTGTTAAGAATAATTTTTTAAAATAATTCTCTCAGTCTGTGTATCCAGCAATGGATCTAGCACTCATTGCAAGTTTGGATCTGTTTTAATTTTCGAAAGTTTTGCATTATTTTTGTGTTTTCTATTCTGCCGTGATTAATGGCGAATTTATAGAGGTCCATGACGCCCGAATAGCCATAACATAGCTACAAATAACCAATTTTAACTAAAAAATCACGACATATTTACGACTCCTGTGGGCTTTTGCTCACATCACCGCAATGCCTCGATCTGGACTCGAGTTTTTGGGTTTACGAGACCGAGACGAGACCGAGACTTCAAAAATGTGCCTCGAGACATTTCTAGAGACTGAGACACGATACAAGACATCAACTTCTGGCAGACATCCAATCTCAGTGCATTCTTAATAATAGGATCGATTAGGCCAACATGGGAACTGCGGCACCAAGCAGTGTTCGCAATACTCAGCAGCATTATGTGTACAAGCGCTAGGGTTGCTGAGCGCAAAGTCACTCCAGCACCTTCGCTTGTTTCTGCCAAACGCCTGATTAAGGAAACTCTTGAAATCAGTTTCTTACCTAGTGACTCTAAGTCTCGTCGGTATGTGAGCAATCTATCTGGTGTCAGACCAAGATATTTCGGTGTTGCATAGAAAGGCAGTTGATCGCCATTTACGTACACCAACTAATAGCTCACATTTTTCCTCCTTATTATTGAAACGGAAGGCAGACGACACCGTTTTGTTAAAAGAAGAGAAGGGCTTATAAAGCCAAGTAAGTGTATCTACTTTATCATACAAAATTGCAATAATTTAACACTTAAAACACGCTTTGTAAGCTTGTAGTATAGAATTTTAAACAACATTTTCAGATAAACAAGATTAATAGCTGTGCTAAATTGAAGATTTTGTTCACAGAAATTGTCAACTGGAACCCATTAGGTTTTGCCACTTAATGTTAAGGCAAATTTTTTATGTTTGATATCTCAGTTTTTAAATATTTATACATAATTGCGACAAAAATTTAATTCAATTGAAACAATGCTTTAGTTTTGCTGTTGCTTGTATTTGTTTGTCGTGGGTAGCCATTAAACATAGGCTTATGAACTGTACATCATTAAACAAACTTTTAACACAATCTGGAAGTACCAAAAAAACAAAAAACACCGTTGATTATCAAGTTGAAACACAAGTAAGCAAAAAATGCAATATACTGTACAGTTTACAATATGTACCAAAAAAAACAAAAGGAACAAAACTAAATAATAAAAGTTGATACTGAAATGCAAATAAAAGATTAAGTGCATTGACGTCAAAAAGACGAATTAATGTAAATGAAAATGCGATACAAAACGTTCTTTGGTAGGCATACTATTTTTTCGAATCGGAGAATCGGGACGCTCGTTAAAAGAAATAAATTCGTCTCAAAGTCAATGATCCCTCAAATTTTTAGGTGTGGGTGTGCGCAGAATTTTGTTCGTGCGCAAACTTTACTCTTTTTTTGCAAAGTAAAACTTATATTATTGACTCTGATTTCTCGATTTTTGTTTCAAAATCGTAGTGATCTTTAAAAAAAGTCTTTGTTTAAAATTGTAATTTTCGGGACATAATGATTAACCAAGCGGGACACCGAGACAAGGCCTAAATCGGGACTGTATTGGCTAAAACGGGACGTATGGTATGCCTATACTTTAGGAAAAAACAATAACAACATAATTCAAATGACAATTTTAACAAATCTACAAATACACCTTTTATCACAATCAAGTCGAAAACGATATTTTAATTACTATGCAAATTTAAAAAGGGCAAAATAATACAATAAATTTAAAGTGACATCATGAAAAAACAAGAATAAACTGATGTGTGACTTACCAATACCCAAGCATTGTTAAATATACATGTATAATCAATAAAGATCTCAAACGTAACCAACCAATTTACTATAAGTCCTTTACAAACTTGTTGGATTGAGTATAGTTAGTTTTCTGTAAGATATTTGACAGTATTCCAACCGGACTCGATTATTAATGCAATTAATTCACCAAGGTTATCGGTTTGAAATGCATCATTGCTTTGAGATGCTTGTTCAATGGCATGAATGAAATCATCTCTAGTTGTTGGTGCATAAATGTTGTAAATTGGACACGGAAACGGAAACACCAAAGACAAGCAATGACTTGCAAGCAAACGGCACATTCTTCCATTTCCATCCGAGAAAGGATGCAAAGATACGAAATGGTAAAGAATCCATGCAGCACATCGAATATACATCGAGTTCCGTTTTGTTGAATCCAGTTTAGATTGTTTTATGTATTCAATTGTTGCATTGTACTGATCCACTTTTCTTTGAACTTCATCATAAGCATCATCTTTCGTGTCAAAAAAAGGATAATAATGAACTTTATTTTCATTAACAGTTATTCTGTTATCTGTCGAAAACTCTCCACACTTTTCCGAGGCCAATAAATTTTTCATTAAAATTTTATGAGTATCTTGAATGCATTCTTCAACATCAAGCAATCCTTTGTCCTCTCCAATATTTCGTTTTTCAAGATGTTGGATTGCATTGTACAAATTCTTTGACACTTGTTCTTCAGAAGATAAATTATCAGATGTGTTTTTATTTACAGCAATTTTCGTTGAATTCAATGTTTGTGTTCCTTCATCTTCACCCTGATTACTATTAAGTATATATTTAATCTTTAAGTCTTTCAATTTTTTTTTGTATTCCTGGGTATTTAGCTTATAATAACAAAGCTAATTATCGATTTCTTTAAGCATTTGTCTTGTTGAAGGAGATTTTTCAAGGTTTGTTTTCCAAGGAAGATTTTCGGGCACTTTAATTTTTTCAATCATGTTGTAAACACCTTTTATATTAAAACTGACATCGTTAGATGGTTGTTTACTTGAACTACTTGTCATTCTCATAGAGTTATAAAACAATTATGTCAAAATCTACCTATAGAAAATTAGTCAATTGAAGTAATATTAACTCAGAAACTAATTAATTAAAGATCTGAAAAAAAAAAAGACTTCTACTTAAAATTTTTATAGTTTTTTAAGTATATTGATCTCCCTACAAAAAACTTTTTCACGTCAGGCAAGTTGGGTAATTATTCAACAAATGTGTAGGAAAGGTAATTATTTCACATTAACTTTTTTAAAAATATAAATTTTTTACTTTTTATTATGTCAACGTTTGGCATATTTTTAAAAATCTTTTCATATACAGTACTTCCAGGACGACCACGTTTTAAACTGCCTTCTTCTTTGTTTAGTGAAGATGGAAAAAAGCTGAATGGTCCACTAAATTAGCCAAGTCATTAGGCTCTTTTCAACATTTGATAGAGCACTGGATCAATTTGAATAGTGATAGATGGGCAAAATATTATTACGTACTCAGCTATCTGCTTCTTTGCACCACACTCACAGGCCGCCGTACAAGTCATACCCCATTTGTGCGTTTTTGAGCAAAATTAACCAGCGCCGGTTCGGAGGCGGTTAAGCCTGCCCCATGCAGGTTTGGGAAAGTTAATTCTCGGTAGCGTTAGGCTGACATCCTTAATAAATGTACAGAGTCGAGAGGCATTTTCTCGATACTTTATGTTCCATATACAGGGTGTCCATAAATTATCTCTGCAGTTTCAAAAATTTGCTATAAATCCATTTTGACGTTATTTTAGTACAGTTTGTGCAAACGGAAAGACAATCACTTCGAGTTTTTATCTAACCATGCTTTTTCTGCCTTTTTTTATTTTTGCTGTATTTATTCAATTGTTTACTTATATTTTTTTCTTTTTGTAGATTCTTAAATTCCTTACAATGAGTACTCCCTAAGAAAAGGCCCAGTGCGTGTCTTGATTTACAGAGACAAAATCAGACAGTTGGTTTGGAAGTTTCTCTAGACTTGGGTATCTGATTTTGTTTCTATAAACCAAGACACGCATTGGTTCTTTTCCTGGATAAAACGAATAAATGGATAAATGATAAAACTATATAAAATAATAAAATTTAAAACTGACACTATATTTCGCCCATCATGCTACACTGATGCCTGACCGGGCTGTTTTGTTAAGTCGCGGCAGCTGTCTACGACGTGGAGGCAAGAGCCTTTTATGAAGGGGGTGTTCTGTGTCTTGAGGGCGCGAGCTAAACAGTACGGCTTTTTGGCAGCGAAGCCCAGTTGGTTGGATGTCTGTTAAGATAAAAAGGTTGTCCGTCCGTGTGGGACGCAGGCATTTAATCACTATGCACAAGTTATCGTTAATTGGCTTGTCAATAAGGCCAGTATGGGCACTGCGACATCAAACAAGTGAACACTATTTAACCATGACATGGACCGAGGCAAGAGTGACTGTGCGAAGTATTGTGGCATCCGCCCCTCAGCTTGATTCAGCTAATTGCCTTGAAAACCCAACGCGAGATGTTAACTTCTTGCGTAATAGCTATATGTGTCGGCAAAACAAGAGTGCCCTATGTTTATCCTTTATCCTTTATGCCAAAGTAAATGGCTTCAGCACAAAATTATTGGGCCTGTCTATTGACAAAGATGTTAAATTCACGTCGTGTCTCTTTGTTGTAAAGATGAAAGGCTGCTGACACAGTCTTGTTGTATTGATCTTGAGCTTCCATTTGCAGAAGTAGGAGGATAGATTTGCCATGTCCTGAGTAAGACTTCCCTCTAAATCCTGTCAGTTGTTTGCATAATCCAAGATGGCCAGATCATTAACATAAGCAAATTGTCAGCAAGACAAATCTCCTACCGTTATCGAAGATAGCAGGACGGTGTTGGGATAATGATATGAGCAGGGATCATGGGAAAAGAGTTTATTGGCGGATATAATTAACAGAGTTAAGTTTAAGACCATCTTCAACCTTCAAAGGGCTAATAACCTCTTTTCCGATGATCCCTTCCCATATCATTACCTCAACACCACCCTGCTGTTTTCGATAACGGTAGGAGTTTTTTCTACGACTAAAGACCCATCCTCAAGTTCACCCACCAAGGCCATCTTATGCTACTCTACTTTCATCTATAAAGATGACATTTGCAAAATTGGTCTTTAAATACGAGGATAGTTTATAAAGTAAGGCCTCCAATTTTGCAATTCCACTAGAAAGGATTGAAGCAGATTGCGTATAGCGTTCTTATGATGACTGAACCTTCGTATAATTATCTTGTAATTTTTATCTCTTGGTTGCTATAAGTAATGACGCAGTCATAAGTTCAAACTGAGTGTAAAATTTTGGCCGTAAAATAGTCTTACAAAGCAATTTCTGTCATAATGAATGAAAACAAAAATGTTATATTGAGTTCCTTAATGCAAAAGTACAGCCAATTGACATCCACAAACGCTTGGTGAACGTTTTTGGCGGCGAGACAGTTAATGTCAGCACTGTTATAAGATGGCTTTGTCGCTTCCAAAGCGGTGATAGAGATGTGAGCGACAAGCCTCGCTCTGGCCTCCTAAGGTCAGCTACCAACAAAGAAAATAAAGCACGCCTGGATGAGCTCATCGAATCCAACCGGCGGATAACAGTGAATGAAATGAGCATAGAGTTGCGAGTGAACGTGAGTGCAATAGAAAATTTAATATCAATTATTAATTATTTAATAGCAATACAACAAAAAGTGTGCCAGATGGCTGCCAAGAATTCTCAATCCGCAGCAAAAAGACCACCGGGTGACTGTTAGTCAGGAGTTGTTGGAACGATATGAAGCTCAATGCAATGCATTCCTTGACCAAATCGTCAGTGATGATGAAACTTGGTGTCAGTTGAACCGGAATCTAAGCGACAGTCAATAAAATGGCACCATTTATATTTTCCACCAACAAAAAGTTCAGGTCACAGCGCTCAGCAGGCAAAGTGATATATACCGTCTTCGGAGATGCACAGAGAATTATCCTCTTGGATTTCTTGGAACCAGGGGCGACTATCAACTCTGAACCTTACATTAAAGCATTAATCAAACTGAAGGTTAAAATCGCCCGCACTATATCAGAGAAAAAGAAAACATTCTTGCAACACGACAATGCCAGGCCACACGCGAATCTTAAGACCACAGAATGCGTAAACAAGTTTAACAGGACAGTGCTGCCTCATCCGCCATATATAGCCCTGACCTTGCACCATCAGATTTTCATCTGCTTTGGCCTCTAAAAGAAGGATTGGGGGACAGCATCTTGTTGACAACAATGTTGTAATAAATGCAGTCAAAAAATGGACTACCACAGCTGGAAAAGAGTTTTACCAGCGCGGCATAAAGGTCCTCGTTCATCGTCGGAAAAAATGCATTAAAAATGATGGTGACTACGTAAAAAAATAAAATTCCTGAACATAATGTGTGCTTGATTTAGTGGTGTCGCTTTCATTTTGCTATTTTTTAATTTTTCGAGTTAGAAGATAAGAGGTATTACTTTATGAACCACCCTCGTATTTTTTAAACCAAGTTAATCTTCTTTCTTTGTGTTTTGTTGACAGAAACTATTCGGTAACTCAAGATTTTATCTTAGCAAACTGCTTTAGGACTTTATAACTTGTGGTTCTTGGTACATTGTAAATACCACAGGTTTTGACAATGTACCAAGAACCACGAGTTATAAAGTCCTAAAAAAACTAATTTTGCTAAATACATTGAGTGTTTTTAATAATTGTTGTTTGATACGTGATAAATTCCTAGCTTTTAACGTTTTGAATTCACTTTGATTTCTTTTTTTCCTTGGTTGAGTACCAAATTCAGCCATTTTCTTTCAGTGCGCTGATCTTTGTCTAGTTGTTTGAATATTTGAAGGGTGGTCATTCCTAATGCTAATTTGTTTTTTTCTGCCAATATTAATTCTTTTTTTCACGCCTTAATTCAATTTTTTTATTAAAAATACAATTTACAAAAAAATTGCGAACTCTAAATTTTGACTAATTTGAAATTAAATTCTGTAACAATAAAATAAACAATAATTATTTAAATATACACGTTTGCATAGGAGAGTAATAGCAGTTTCAACATTACAAACAAGTAAGAACTGATTTTGAAAAATTATATCAACTGTGTCAGCAACTTACGCAATGTGCAAAAGATCTTCAAACGCAGTTTACATGGAGCAGCAGAAATAGATTTTTTCTTTCGTGATTAGTTTTAGCAAACTCGATGTTGTCAGCACACCGAAGGAATTGTCAGTTAGTTCTTGGAACTTGGCGGTATGCATAATGCAAATGCGTGGGTTATACATTGTTTTCGTTGAAATCTGTAGTCATAACTGATCGAATACAGACGTTTCTATAAACAGCTACAATTATTTTTGGCTTGCTACGACTCTATATCCGACCACCTTTATTCGAATGTAAGTATCTCTAGATATATCTGTTTATTCCCAAAGAGGTATCAACATCCATTCATAATTATCTATGATGTGCTACAGGTCTTCATTTTCAATCATTCATGTTCGTATGCAGCATTTACAGTATATACCTGTAAATAGGAGAAGTGATCTACAATTATCAATGGTAGCTATCTCCAGACATAGGGGATAAAACATAACGTTGGAAAAAACCGATTAAATTTATATACAGGATGTCCCTGAAGTGGCGCCATTTAAGTTTTATAAAATTACATAATTATAAGAGACGTTAAAATTGTTTACTTCTTTCATTAACACATGCCTCAATTCTCTTTATAAAACAGTCTTTCTGAGGGTTTTAGTGATATGGCTCAATGCTTGTTCTTACTCAGGATGTTAGTGGTTGAATTCTTGAGCTACAGAGCAGTATGTTGCTTCATTTCTTCGAAACATAAATGTCAATCTGCCTGTTGTACAGAGGGTTTCTCACTCATATTTAGATAATTTTAGTTAACCGAATTTATCAAGTCAGATCAAATCCGAAGCATGGAAAACAATTAAGATAAGTATATGGTGCATGACTTCTGGTACATCGTGTATAGTCAAACATAAATTTTCCGATTGCGAAATGGCCGGATCAAATTTTTTTCGCTTCCTGAGCCGAAGATCTATCCTATTACCTCCCCGGAAGCACTTCGAATTTATCATTATCCGTCTGGTTATTTACCATTTACCGGGACTCGCCACGAGGAGACCGATGATATGAGTCCCTTAATAAAATAAAACTAAAAACTACCTGGAACGACTTAGTGCGTTATTGACACATATAGCATTTTAAGCTGCAATTTGAAAATTTAATTGTCAGAAAAATATTCTTAAGCTAAATTTCAAGAAACTCTCATTTGTTGCACTTTAAAAATAATCAAATATAATGTTTTATATTTAATAAGGTAAAGGGTGGGCCCATAAAATGTTACCACTTTTTGAATCCTTGCTATTTCCAAAGTAACAAAAATTTTTTTTCAGAAATATCAACTACAAAACACTTATTTCTTACCTCAATGGATCGAAAACAATATACTATAAAGGAGAAAGTGAAGATCTTGGAAGCTTTTTTTAAATTAAAATCGGTAACCCAGACTCAGCGACGATTCGTGATTGACTTTTCGAGAAGAAATTTTTCAAGTAGACTCACAATCAGATATTTCTGCGGAAATTCAGAGAAACAAGATATGTGAACAATACAAATAAAGGACATAGTGGTAGGCCAAGGTTTGCGAGAACAACCATTAACACAAAAACTTGAGACAGCGTCTGGAGGAATCACCAAGAAAATCGACCAGAGGTTTGTCACAGGAGACTGCCCTCTCAAGGACCAGTGTTGGACGGATACTGAATACAGACCTTCATCTCTTTCCCAACACAGTTCATATTTTACAAGCTCAGACAGCCACAAATGGAGAAGAGAGACTGAATTTTTGTAGAAACATCAGCCAACGCATTGAAAATCACTTCGGTCCCTTGTGACAAACCTCTGGTCGATTTTCTTGGTGATTCCTCCAGACGCTGTCTCGTGGTCTCTGCGTTAATGGCTGTTCTCGCAGACCTTGGCCTACCACTATGTCCTTTATTTGCATTAATCACATATCTTGTTTCTCTGAATTTTCGCAGAAGACGTCTGATTGTGAGTCTACTTGGAGGATTTCTTCCGGGAAAGTCAATCACAAATCGTCGCTGAGTCTGGGCTACCGATTTTAATTTAAAATACGTATGCTATGTAAATAAGTATGCTATACACTTTTTATCATTGTTGCTATACAATTTTTATCATCTATACAATTTACTTCAAGTATGCTTCCACGATCTTCACTTTCTCCTTCACAATATATTGTTTTCAATCCATTGAGACAAGAAATCAATGTTTTGTTGTTGGCATTTCTGAAAATAAAAAAAACTTTGTTACTTTAAAAATAGCAAAGATTTAAAAAGTGGTAAGATTTTATTGGCCCACCCTGAACAACTGTACCTGCCAAAGTGGAAGCCATAAGTTGGTATATTAGAGTGCAAGATCAATTCGGGATCTTACTTTACGGGTTGAATTTAAGGACACTCCGTCTGGCTCTCTCTTCTGCCTGGGAGTTATATAAATCCAGATTGACAAATTAAAACCAGAGTTCCGATTTAAATCAGTTTACTAAAATAAAAACAAATACAAAATTCAAACAATACAAAACATTTATAAAAACAAATACGCCTACTTACGATTTGTAAGAACTCCAGGCAAAAGACCAGAGTTAAAATTTAAATTAATATTCCGAAATACCACGTTTTATTCTCTTTTTCAATTCTTTATTTTATCTTGTATCATTCGCACCAAGAGTGTATAACGATTCGACCAATTTTAATTATTAGCGGTATTATTTTTTTTTATTAAGGGGGCACGCTTATACGAGGTATAGAAAGCGATAAATGTTTAGGGCAAAATCCATCTTTTGATTATAGCGGAGTTTCCCAACTTGTGCGTGATTTTAATATTTCTACCAGAGCAAGGCCTGGGTTAGCGTAACCACCATTTAGATTTCAAAAGCTGCAATTGAAGGCACCAAATTTGTGAACTATTCGGGTTGAAAAGGTATCTTTTATATTTTCATTTCTATATTTGTCTTTCTGACTCTCAGGAAGCAGCGAAGGCTCGGTACATAGAGTAATATCAGGCCAATTACCCCCACTTAGGTCCGGAAATGCCAAGATATTATATTGCTGTCCGGTTGAATTATTTCTTTTTTTAGTTTGTATCAGAGATAAGACTGAAATTTAGAACTGCTTTTCAAGATCGCCCAAGCAGGAAAACGTGCCACGAAGTGTCGTTCCTGAGGACACAACAAAACGGCACGAGTAGGTTTCGAATCGCCACAGTGTTGATCATAATCATAGCGCTTTTAACCGCTTGACCACGCTGCCTAAATCAAGATCATTGTACAATCAATTAATGAGCCATCTTGTGCACACAGCCTTTACAGGTAGTTTTATTGTCATTTGATCAATAATATCAACTTTAGCTTTTGAGTTATATTATAATAAAACAATCTTTTGGGTTTTAAGGTTATTGTGCTAAGAAAACTGAATATCAGACTACAATGTGCTAATTTTTGTTTTCTACATTGATAAAAGGTGAAGTGACATAGCAATCCAGCTGCGCCATGCTAATTGATGTTTTAGCATACGATTTTTTCCTTTTAAACCAAGCTTGAATTTATCCTTACAATTTATCAATGTGCCATGCAGCTAGCTATAAGAGTGATTACTATACAAGTAATCTGCTTAAAACAAATAGCTAAAAAACAAAGTTAAGAATACAACAAAAACTTGTCTTAAGCCTCGCTTTTAACCTTGATTTTAATATTTTATGGTATAGGTAAACTTCGGTTCGCGCAACCTTCTTGCCCATATTTTTTTGACTCATTTGGAAGTTGTAAAAATACAATAGCAAGAAAGATTACATGATTCTTACTTACTACTTTTTTTTTTCTTCGATTCCTTATCGGTAAAAATTCGGTGCTAGTCTCTAATAAAAATTGCGCAGTACCCCTTTGTAGGTGTCCAAAAAATTCTAGTTTTGTCCAACTCTTTTGAGTTTGGGAGGGCAAAGTTATAAAATAATTAAACACAAACAGTCATGAATATCATCACATTAAACCTTTTTTGTTTTGTAAAATGTGCTGAACAATTGCACAGTTTGTTTAAGTTTTGAATATTTCATCCAATAGAACATTAACTGTAAAAGTTCTAGCGATAAGCACTATTAAAATTGGTAGCTTTAAATATTCACTGTTTTGATCATTTACACATGTTTCTATGTTTGTAATGGATGAGCAGAAATTGATTTTTTTCCTGATTTGTTTCAGCAAACTGAATGTTGTCAGCACACCAAAGGAACTGTCAGTTAGTTCTTGGAACTTGGCGGTATGCATAACGCAAATACGTTGGTTATACATTGTTTTCATTGAAATCTGCAATCATATCTGATCGAATATAGACGTTTCTATAAACAGCTACAACTATCTTTGGCTTGCTATGACTCTATATCCTATTTGGCTTGCTATGCTATTTGGCTTGCTATATATATATATTCTATTTGGCTTGCTATGCTATGACATTTATATCACCTTTATTCGAATGTAAACATCTTTAAACATACCTGTTTATTCCCAAAGAGGTATCAACGTCCAACGTCCATTTGTAATTATCTATGATGTGCGACGGGTCTTTATTCGAATGTAAACATCTTTAAACATATCTGTTTATTCCCAAAGAGGTATCAACGTCCAACGTCCATTTGTAATTATCTATGATGTGCGACGGGTCTTCATCTCCAATCATCCATGTTCATATGCAACATTTACATTATAAAGATAATCGGAAGTTATCCACAATGGTAGCGATTTTCAGCCAAAGATGATAAAACATAACTTTGGAGAAACCGATTAAAGTTATATATAGTCGGACATAAATTTTCCGATTCGGATGCGACCGTGAACCATTAGCACAATACGTTGATCCGGCTGCAATTTTCAATTTTGCACCCAAGAAATTGTAATCTACATATTTTCAATCTATCAAAAATCCAAATTTTTTCTCTATTCAAAAAATTCTCATTCAGCTCTTTACAGTTCAATCATATTTATTTTTCATTACATTTGCAAATCAATCATATTTATTAATATAAACACTGTTACCAGGGATATTACTTATTTTAAAATTCATTGTTCTTCTGGTAAAATCAGGCAAGTAAAAGTTTTACTTGCCTGATTTTACCAGAAGAACAATGAATTTTAAAATAATCATATTTATTTTTCGGTACATTTGCAAACGCTATATATGAAACAGATTGGTTTGTTTATCATCTTAAAAAGTCGCTAAAAAACAAGCTTTACCAAGACAACTAACATAGAGTGCTCCTTGATCGCTCCAAGAGCTGAGTGATAGAATTTTTATGAGCAGAGAAAAAATTTTGGATTTTGATCAGTTGAAAATATGTAGATTACGATTCCTTGGGTACAAAATTGAAAATTGCGATCCGGCTACTGGCGCTCATAGTCAAAAATTGAGAGATCTTGGTTGAAGAGCAAAATTAGCGTAATGAAGAAAAAATGTAAAGTTCCAATTCTAAAGACATCTCGATGAATACTTCTGGCGTTAGGGGAGCTAATGCCAAATATTTTTTATGTATTCTCCAGGATATCTGTGAGTTCATTTCATTCGTAATTCTAATCTTGACTTAATAACTCTACAGTTGATTTTCAGTTTTTACAGTAATTCTTAAGTTTTCGATTACGATATCATTTTTCTCATTGTTGCGCAGTGATTGCGTAATCGGTACACCACCTCCCTATATAATTTATTTTGTTTAGAAATTGTTATTATTAGTGAATATAAAGAGTCGTTTTACTGTTTTCGTCGTCGTTTGGAAGGACATCCACTCCAGGTCAAGCACAAACAGGATTGGAGCCGAGGGTTTATCCTTTTACTACCCCAGGCTGCTGTACTGCCCGGATCAGATGCTGGCAGTGATGTTGCTAAGCCAGCATCGAGTGTCGTCACCTTAAACTGTCAGACCTGGTGCTCCATGTGGTGCTCGATGTATGGGGCATGCAATTAGAAATGGTCTGCGGTTTGTTCAGCGGCGCCGCACTCGCAATTCGGTGACGAAGGGAATCTCCAAACACCAGTTCTCAAGGGTTTGATCTTAACCCAAGCTTCTCTGGACAAGTTCATCCCAACAGGCCTGGCACCGGTCCTGGAGACAAAAACAAAAAGCCTGGAAGAATTTTCACAGTACTCCGCATTCCATTTATGATTTGTTCACTCAGAAGCGCGGATGCCAAGTCGGGCAAGGTTGTCCAAAAGATTCCGTCCAGCTGGCACAAATGGGTGTCTAGATCTTAGTCTCTCTTGGCGAGCATCTGAGGACCCACTTAAAGGACCATACAAGATATGATCGGGGTCCAGAGATCCACGGTGAGCCAAGAAGAATGTCGCTCCCATTCGGCGAAGCTCAGCTGGCTGGATGCCTGAAAGTATGGGTAGGTGGTCCGTTGAAGTGGGACGCAGACATCGATTGACCCAATGCAAGGAGTCGTTCAAGACACTGTCTATGAGACGAGTGTGAGCGCTGCGACACCAGACTGGCGCACAGTACTCAAATGTTGAGTAGACCAGAGATAAGGTGGCTATGCGTAGTGTTTTGGCATCAGCACCCTATCCCGAGCCTACAAGTCGCCTCAACAGTATGACGCGCAAGAATAATTTTTTGTGCAATGCCACTAGATGGTGACGAAACGTGAGCGATCTGTCCAATTTTATCCCAAGATAAGTAGGGGTTGGACAGAAGGATTAAAGTTTATTATTGTTGTTGACTTCTAGCTCACGTTTGACCTCTCTGTTATTTAAGTGAAAGGCTGTCGTCACCGTCTTAGTATGACTGAGCTTCAACCTCCAAGTCTGGAAATACTCTGAATGTGTAGACATGTCTTGGCTTAATGTCCTCTACAAGTCCTTCTAATTTCCAGAAGAGTGCAACAATGCTAAATCATTAGTATAAGCAAACTTTCTGGAAATCATGGAAGGCAGATCGTACGTATAGATATTAAATAAGAGGGGAGCCAAGACCGATCCCAGAGGAGCACCGTTTTTTAGACGGCGTAGCCTGCTTTGCTTGCTGTCACCGGTAGTAAGGGTAAAACTTCGGTTTCGGACAAGCTCCATAATCATTTTAACCATGTACTTATCCAGAGAAAGCCTCAGCAGCTTGCAGGTAAGGTCACGGTGCCGGATAGTGTCATAAGCAGCTGTCAGATTGACAAATACGGTACCGGCCTTCCTCTTAGACTCGAAAGAATCCTCAATGTTCTGGGTTAGCAGAACAACTTGATCTACGGTTGACTTCCCGCGTCAAAACCCAGCCTTCTCTTTAGGGAGCAGTGGATCGATTAATGGCTCAACACGGGGGTAGATAAGCCTCTCGATGATGTTGTAGGGGACACAGAGTAGAGATATCGGTTGATAACTGTTTGGTCCCCACGGGCTTCATTGGGTTTGGAATCGCGACTACAAGCGCTCTTCTCCAGATCTTGGAAATTTTGAGTCAGCGCATGCAGGAAGAAAGGAAAGCACGCAACCAAGACTTTAAAGCAGCTCCAGCATGGTTTATAAGCTCTGAGAAGATGGAATCAGGTCCCGGAGCTTTACCTGGTTTTAAATGTTGGAGGCCAGCAGTAAATTTTCTCTGTGAAAAAGTGTTAGAAATATTTACTGGGTCTGGTGTTGTAGCCATCCAAAAGTTAGACACTTCTTGAGAGACAAGTTGAGATGACTTGCTGTCAACAACCTCGTATCTCCCATTTCTGACCAGCTGAGATGCAATTGCATCAGCTGAGACGGGACAGTAACAAGGAGAGTGTCACGACCTACCAGTAAGGTTGTTCAAAATACTCCATGCTTTTCAATTAGAGTGTGAAAAGTCGATGCTCCAAACTGCCTCGGACCATCTATCTCTCCGCTATCTGTCAAGCTTGGCAAGCAGCGCTGTAGCAGCCAAACTTGAGTCGTCTGCCTGAGGAGACTGCAGGAACGTTCGATAGAGGGATTCACAGTCCGCATCCCAGCACGGAACATAGTTGTTTCGATATTCGCGTGGGATAATCTTTTTGGCTGCTTTCTTTATGATGTTACAGAAGTCCTCGTAAGCTGTATCCACATCAAGTGAATCAGGTGGCAACAAAGTCTTTGCGAATTTATTCGTTAAAGCAATGTAATAACTCCATTTGGCCTTGCGGAAGTTCCATCGCTTAACAGGCATGCTTGACACTGCCAGAGCAAACCTTGGTGGTGTAATAAGCGAAGGTCGATGTTGTGACCTGGGGAACTTTTCAAGGACACGTCTATCGGGTAAGCGACTGTTAGGACCTACGCTAGCAAAAGCTAGATTTGGATTGCTAACAGTGTTTCATCGGCCGGAGTAATAACTGGCGGCGTTCTTGGCGTTGCATAGGAGGGCAAGACAATTAATACTTGCCCAGTCAGCCAACTAACTAAAATTTTAAGCCATTGTGACGTTTTGCGGCATTATTATGTAATTTCGCCTGGAGTGTTCAAGAACCAATTGGTATCTTCTACTATGGTTAAGCTAATTCCATATTATAAGTTACATAAAGTGTTTAAATTCATTTCAAAATGGTATTGAGGCGTCATAAACAGCTTTTCGCGATTTCTAAAGCTATCTTTAATCTATGTATAATAGTTATATAAGGTTATTATAAAAATCTATAAAACCCTATATAAATAACCCTAACCCTATATAACAAGTAATTTAAAAATTCTTGTTCGTCCTAGTATTTTCAGTTTTTATCTAGTAGCTTTGGCTAATTAAAATATGTACTATCGTAAATTTTTTATTTCATTTTAGTAAATATTCCATTTAATTTAATCGACAAATATTTAAGATTTGTGTGTGTTCCTGTCGCCATTATGGACGTGGTTTAGTTGTTTAGGGGTCAGTGTTGACGCCTTGAAAGTTAATTTCATAATGAGATGGAATTGTTGTAGTCTGTGTGGTCGACGAGCAATAAATTTTAATATTAACCATCGGGGTCCTAATTTATTTTTATAGTCAGTCAGTACAAAATTTATTGAGCGATTATTTGCAGTTATTGGCGCTGTGAGTCGTTTTTGAAGTTGGATGAAGCTTAGGAGTCAAGTATTACAAAAGTTGTTTAAGTTTGCTTGATTTTTTAATAACATATTTTTTATAGTTTGAAACTGTGGTTTTTTCTTAGTTGTGTAGAGAAGTTTTCCAGCGAATCATTTGTGCTTAGCCAAAATAAATTGTTTAAAAACTTCAGTCTTGCGGCAAAATATTTCTAGAGCCGGCATAAAAAAAATAAATACGGCTTTACTTCAGCGCCGGTATTTGAGTTACCTAGTTCAACTGGTCCTTTTTGGATTTCCGAGTAAATTCGTGACACCTTAATATTTTATTGTTCAATATGACTGCTTCTTTTTCGTTTAATAAAGATAAAAAGAAGCTGGATGGTCTACTAAATGGCCGTAAATGTTTCCATCAGCCAGGTTATCAGGCTCTTATCGACATTTGAGAGAGCACGGGATTCATTTAAATGGTGATAGATGGGGCAAGATGTTACTATGTGCTCAGCTGTCTGCTTCTTTGCACTACACTCACAGACCACCGTACAACCCATTCCCCGTTTGTGCGTTTTTGAGCGGAAACGACCAACGCCGTTTCGGAGGAGCTTAGGCCTCACCCGTGCAGATTTTAAAAAGCTAAATCCCGGTAGCGTTAGGCTGACATTCTTAATAAAAGGTACGGAGTGGAGAGGCGTTTTCTCGACACTTTATGTTCCATCTATATTTGGCCCATCGTGCTACACTGGTGCCCAGCTGGGCCGGGTTGTTCAGTAGTTCCAGTGCAGCAGGCACAAATGAGTGTCCTGATCTAATTTGCCGCAGCTGTTTACGATGTAGAAACGGAAGCCTTTCATATAGGATGTGCTTGGCCTACTGAGCGTGTTGAGCTAACGATATTACAGATTTTTGGCAAAAAGCTAAGTTGGTTGGATGCCTAATATGATAAAAAGATTGTCCGTTACTGTGTGATGCAAGCATTCAGTCACTATGCTTAAGGCATCGGTAATGAGCTTGTCGATTAGGCCAGTATGGGCACTGCGTGGAGAACACGCGTGCAGCGTGCAGAACATAGCCGCGGAATCGACCGAGACAAGAGTGGCTGTGTGGAGTACTGTAACATATGCACACCAGGACTTGATCCTTCTGAGACGCTATTCTTAAGGCGTTGTAACCTGCTTTGTTATGCGGCATGGTGAGGGTAAAACTTCGATTACAAACAAGTTTCATAATCAATGAGACCATGAACCTGCAAAGAAGAAAATCAAGTAGCTTGCCGACCTCACCAGCAAGCTACTTGATTTTCTTCTTTGCAATCGACAAACACAGCGCTAAAAAGCTAGCCTCAATTTCTTGAGTTGAAACAGTGACTTGATCCACAGTCGATCTTTAGCGCCAGCTTGCTCTCTAGGTAGCAGTGGGTTAATAATTGGTTCAATGCGGGCATGGATAAGTCTTTCCAAGATGTTGAAAAGGACAAAAAGCAAAAAGATAGGAATATAGCTCTTTGGGTTCGCTAATGGTTTATTTGTCTTTGGGAAGACAATCTCTAATGCTCTCTTCCGAATTTTTGGAAGCGTGCGTTGATGCACGCAAGAAGACAGAAACTTGTTAAACAGAACTTTAAAGCAGAGCCGGCATGGACATAGAAAGTCTGGCCTCGGAGTTTTTTCAGACTTTAACAACTGAATGGCATTGGCAAATCTTCCGAAGAAAAGTCTTCAGAGATACATTTGTCAGGTGATGCTGGAATCTTCTGGAGCGGGACACCTCTCTAAAGATGACTCTGGATGACTCACAGTTGGTTGTTTTGCATAATCCATTTTTAACCAACTGTGAGGCTATCGAGTCGGCGGTAATGGGGCAGAGGCGGCGTGTGTGACAGGTTCTGCCGGTTAAGTTGTTAATTACATTCCATGCCAGCCAACTGGAGTGCGTAAAGTCGATGTTATTGACAGCCTCGGACCAGTGATCTTTTTATTTTTTATCAAGTTGAAACAGCAAGGCGAAAGAAGCTGAACTGTTGCTTCACCTTTTTGAGCTCGTAGAAAAATGGTACAGGTGTTCGCACTCCGTATCGCTCCGGAATTAACAAGTTAGAAGCTGCAAAGATGGTATAACAAAAGTTCTGGTGTGCTCATCAATAGAGCTAGAGTCAGCAAATTGTAATTCCTAAGATAGCTGGTTTGTGATGAGGCCATATGGTTTCCAGTTGGCCTTGCAGAAGTTCCAACGTTTGTACGGCTTACTTGGGACTAGGGCCAAATTTTTTGAGGCCGTAATTACCGATGATCGATTTAATGTGAGGATTTTTAATAATTAAATACAAAGATTTTGTATAAATTGCATTTCTAAATATTAAGTAAATATAAAATTTATTAGTTTCAATAAATAACCTAATAATATATATCATTGTAAATATGCTTTTATGGATACGGATGTGTGGTAGAACACATTCAAACTTGGAATGCAACTTTTTATATCGGAATCAAAGCGGTAGGCCACCTACAATACCAAAGGTGGGGAACTTTTTTGTTATTGGAAGTTAACTTTTAAAATTTTTAGCAAATAAGGCCGTACAATTTAAAGCATCTATGAAAATAACGTATTTTTTTTCAGTCTGTCCCGGTTTTCTTGATTTTCGTAGCAAAAAAGTAGTGATCTCTAAAAAATAAAGGTCATCACTTTAAAAATGTCTTCAATTTTATAATTTCCGTCCCTAAAATATATTGACTTTTAAAAAAAAGTTTTCTCTTATCAGCAGTAGTCATCTTCTATTGTCATTAAGGCCGCACAAAAAACTCATGAGACTGAAGGTTTCTCACCTCTGTACAATACCAACACCAATATTTTAATGCTGCTCATTGCCAAAATGGTTTAAGTACCAAAGCTCTATATTTTTTTGCAATAGATTGTAATTTTTTTCAAAAAAATGAATTGCCTAGGTTATATTTTAATGTAGTGCATGTTTTTTTGCAGTAGGCGTTTTTATCCGTACCTATTGCAAGCAAAAAATGTCCATTCAAAATACTGCTCTACGCACCAGTGATGTAGTCGAGACCGAGACCAAAACCAAAAACTTTACAAAAATATAGTCCATTTTGATTATTTCAAAAACATAAATTTTTTAAAAAAGTGATCAAATATTAAGTACATTTTATATAAACAAGCATCTCTAACATGTTGGAAAGCGCTTTGCTTTGTGTGGTGCATCATTAAACAATGCGCTTTAAAAAAACCTAAACTAGAGCAGAAAAAAGCCGAAAAACGCTAGGCATGCTGATTAACAATGTTGAAAAACTGGATAATAATAAAATTTTTTTTCAAAATTCAAAATACTGAAGGGACGCTCATTACGGGAATGGTTGATACTTCATTCAAAAATTTGGTTAGCTCGGCTATCTGTGTTGGCGTGTTGTAGTTGTTGGATTTATTAGCGATGTATTGGCTTACATAGAATAGAATTTGTCTTATTAATTACCCAAAGAAAATAAAAAATGATGAGAAATTATGCAAAGTAGAATTGTTTAACGATTTGCTGGTTTTCTTTCAGTATTATACCAGTTTATTTTCGGTATATCTTTTGGGTAGGCTGTGAAATTTTTTATTTTGTTTTTTAGTTTATATTTAGAGATATGATCAAAACTTAGAACTGCTTGCTAAGACCGCCAAGCAGGGCAAAGTGTCGTAAATTGCTTTTCCAAAAACACTAGAGAATGGCGAGAAAGGGCTTTGAACCACGACGCTGTTGATTACGTTTGCCATCAATCACGGCGCTCTTAACCCCTTAACCACGCTGCTGATGAAGGTAAAATAAAAGTAAAGATCTTTTTTGCTTTTCACATTTTTCAATCTCCAATTTTCTTTTAAATAAAAAAACATTTATTTTCTTTTAACAATTTTTATGCTGTCTTATTGATACTATGAACCTTTGACCATCAATATTTTTAGAGGTCTTTTAGTCCCCACCTTTCCCCTTCCGCCCATACGAATATGGACTCATAGATCATAACTTTTTAACCGGTGGTTAAATGGATTGTCAAAAGTGTGGTCGAGTGTTTAAAGCGTCGTAATTCTGATCAAAATGGCTACGGTTTAAAATCTACTCACGCCATATTGTTGTGTTTTTCAAAAAGACATTTTACGGTGCATTTGCCTTACTTGGCGGTCTTGGAAAGCAGTTTTAAATTTCAGTCGTACCTTTTTAAAAAACTGAAAATCAAAATAAAAAAGACTTAATCGGACAACAATATCTTGGCATCTTTGGAAGTAGGTTGTGGTAATTGCTTGTCCTTACCATAGCGCCTCCAACGCTTTTTTGCAAGGCAGGAAGATGAATATAAATATAAAAATAATAAATAAATGAACTATAGGGGTGAGCAACGTTGTGACTGAAAGGGCCAACAACTCTACATTTTTTAAAAAATTGCGGACTACAATTAACAAACATACAAATTTTATAGAAAACATGAGGATTTAGATAATTAATTTGAAATCAAGCCGCTTAAACTATGAGAAGCGGCAGACTCGAGTTTTGCTTTTGCTAGAGCTCGTCAGTGATGCTTATCTCACTGCGAATCGAACCGATTACATGTGGTTCTCCACGCAGGAGACAACACCATTCGACGACACAATCCGGATAATAACTTGACCCTAAGTAGCTCAGAAATTATCCACGGCTTTACCGCGCAAGGAATTCATAGAATCCACTATGTTGTAAGAACAAGGCCGCACCTCATGACCGGGACTTGTCGACAAGCGTTAAGCGTCCCGCTTATTCTCCTAGAGCTTGACGAGCGAAGAAGAATTTTATAGTACAAATTAGGATTTAGATAATTACTTAGAAACCAAGCCGCTTAAAATATGAGAAGAATCAGACTCTGGTTTTTCCGCACCAGACACCAGACTCGGTAAGTCCCGCTCATGAGGTGCGCCTCTGGTCTTTCATCATAGTGGATTCTATGCATTGCTTGCGCGGTAAAGCCGGAATAACTTCTGAGCTGCTTAGAGTCGAGTTGTTGTCCGACTTGAGTGGTCTAGTGGGGTTGCCTCCTGCGTGGAGGACCGCAGTAGTCGGTTCGATTTGCTGTAAGATAAACAACACTGACGAGCTCTAACAAGAGCTAAACTCGAGTCTGGTACCTCTCATATTTCAAGCAATTTGCTTTCTAAGTAAATATATAAATACAATGCTCAAATTATATCAACATAAGTTTTATTACAAAAAGAATTTTTTTGTTTTATATAAGAAAAGAAGACCTGGAATCACAAAAATCATTTTTTGGGGGAAGGATTTGATCCCAGTTCATATGGAAAATAATTTGAAATAATCGTTAAAATCAAAGTAAAGACAAAAAAAATTTTATCACTGTAATACTGTTGTGATTGCGGGTAAGGGTTTGAGTACAAACATTCAAAGCATTACCAGACTTGTTTGTTGCCAAAAGAAAAATTTAAATAAAGTTTTTTCGTGATCGGAATAGTTTGTAACAGATTGCCCTGATCATAATAAAAATCTTCATAGGAATAAACGTAAGATAATTCCAAAACTATAGATCAGGGGTCGGGAACCTTTTTGGGTAAGAGAGCCATAAAAGCTACATATTTTTTAATGTATTTCCGTGAGAGCCGTACACTGTTCCTCTAGTTTTTAGCTGTGTGTATCAGTGGCGTGCGGTGACCTCTGAGACTGGTCATGCAATTGGGTATTTTATAGATAGTTAATGAATAAGACATGCTATAATTTATGGGTAGCTCAAAGAATTCTGTGTGAGATTCTAATTTTTTGTCCTAAGCTCATAGCGTTCTCTAAAAAAAAGGTTATCACTTAAATTCAGTCTCTGATTTTCTACTTTTCGTTCCGAAATCAAGGTTTTGTCCAAAAAAAAAGTCATCACTTGAATTCAGTCTCTGATTTTCTACTTTTCGTCCCAAAATTAAGGTTTCCTCTAAATAAAAAAAAGTCTTCTTCTCGGATCGGTCTCACATTTGTTTAATTTCATCCCAAATCAATGCTCTGTTTCGTTACATTAAAAAATATATAGGTGAATTTATGCTTGTCAACAAAAGAGCCAGGTGCTGTTATTAGAAGAACCACAGCTGGCTCGCGAGCCGTAGGTTTCCGATCCATGCTACAGATTAAAAAAGTTTAACTCTAAACTTTTTGCCACTTCAAATTGTGGTTTTTAACCAAATTGCAAAATTTATCACAATAACGTTTAGTCGCAAAAATATTATAAAATGTCTGGTCTCAAAACCAATTCAAAAAAACGATACCGAGACCACAAAAATTGGTCTCGATACCAAGACCTGTCTTGAGACCTTTATCACTGCTACGCACATTTGAATTTAAGATGTCTAAGACTGCCAGAAAACAGAAAACCTAATAGGCTTTCTGACTTACAAAAAAGTTGCCAGAAAAATGTTGTTGAAGCAGTCATTGGTAAAATATTTGGACTTTTGTTTCTAGATACTATTTTATGTACTGTTAAGTAAATCATGACTGAATAAAGCTTTAAAGTTATGTTTTCCATTTCTAAGTGCTGTCGTTTTCAAAATCTTTGTTTAAATTATTGCGAATGAAGACATGCGACATGAATTTGTTGCCAATATTTCTAAAAATAAAATTTATAATACGTACTTGGTGTTTACTTTTTTACTACATATGGTTTTTTATTTATTTTTAAATCATTTATAAAAATAATGCTTTTAAAATATTAAAACATTTTTTTTTAAATGTCATCATAGACCTTTCATTAGTTAACTGGAACTTCTTTATAAAGAAAAAAGTGAAGATAATAAAACAAAGAAAACTATTTTTCTCCATCTCACGAATGGAGCGTCACTTTTTTCATCTCACGAATGGAATCTCACTTTTTAAGTAACGGAAGAATTTTTTAAACTACTGTGTGATTCAGCCAAACTTTTAATCATTGCTGTGTTAACAATAAAGTTAATTGTTCTGTATTGTTACAAGTTAAATATGTGAAGTATTAATTGCATTGATAAAAAATGTCGAATAACTCCAGGAATTGTGTTTTCCGTTAGATTGAATTCTTTAATGATATTTTTTGAAATGTAGCAGTGTCAAGCGTGATTTCTATTGGTTAATTTCATTTATGTAATCTAGCTTTATTCAATTAAAACAAAATAAAAACTTGCGAGATAAGTGCCCTAAAGTGTTTCTTACCGAAGGACAAACAAAATGACACGAATAAGCTTCGAACCGTATCAATATCGATCGCATGCACAATCAACACGATGCTTCTTCTTACTCGGCCACATTGCTGACAATATCTCGATGGAAATAGCGTTCACATTAAAAGTGATGTTCTCAAAGTTAAGAAAAAGCCCCACCTTTGCATTTTTATTAAAGAAACTTTTTCTCATTTCTTGAAATTCAAACGCCTTATGAAAATGTTTCCAATTTATCGACTAGTTGCTTGAAACGCTATTAAGCGAGCTACCTACAATGAAGAATACAATTCAAAAGATTTGATAAATTACAAAAGTGTAAAAACTTTTTTGAATGAAATATGCTGAGTGACTTTTTAATTGTTAAGTCAAGGCAATCCTATCACAATGCTGCAGAAATGGATTTAAGCAGCGCTTTTCAACTTCTTAATCACCGCGTCCCAAGAACTTGAAACGCAATGGTTGTGGCCCATTACTGTTATATCTAAAATAAAGAACTTTTTTTTATTTCAACTCCCTGCGTATCTGTCTGTCACAAAGTTAAGTGAAGATCATTTTTTGATCTTCGATTCTAAATTTAAGGCACGATTCTAGTCCTCAGTGTGGTGAAATCCTTTGGTGTAAGCAGAAATTTCTTTTTACTGAAACGAATATATTATTCAACACATTTTTCATGCCATCTCGGTGTAGCCTACTCAAAAAACTTGCTGTGGGTTTCCAGTTGTGAAGTCATGACTTAAAAAGAGCTCGTTCTTATGTGCAACGACTTACAAATTCAAAGCGGTTTTTTCCTCACTACTAGCTATGAAAACAAAGCTTCAAAATAAATTGAATGTGACAGATGATACGAAATTTATTTTGAGGTTAATACAACCTTTTTTTTGTTTAATATTTTAGTTTTTAAATGTTTCTAAATACTAGCAACGAAAATTTAATTTAATTGAATCAATACTTTAGTTTCAATGTTGCTTGTATTTGTTTATCGTGCATAGATATTAAATATAGACATATGTATATTATTACACAAAATTTATACACAATCAGGAAACATTCGCGAGATATCAAGTCGAGGCAATAAACAAGAAATTAATTATACAATAAACAATATGAACAAAAAACAAAAAAAAAACAAAAAAAAACAAAAAGGAGATATTAAATACAAATAAAAGATTGAGTGAAGTGACATCTGAAAGATAAATTAATGTAAATAAAAATGTGATATCACGCGTTCTTTGAAAAAAACGTAAAACAACATAATTTAAATAACAACTTTAACAAAATTACCAAAATATCAAGTCGAAAACGATAATTTAATTGCTACACAAATCCAAAAAGTGCCGGCAATGCAACAAAATTAAAAATACATCGTGAAAAAAGCAAAAATAAACTGAAGTGTAACATACCTATAGCAAACATTGTTAAATATATGTAACTGCCGTTTGTATTCGTTAGTTAGTGCTGTTGATCTTTATTCTAAACAAATTATTGCCTGTTGCCTTCTCGATGTAATTTGCTAGAGCGCTTTATTTTCACGCATTATCACAATTAATTGCTTTATTTTCGACCAAACGCACGTGGTTTTATTTTCTACAGTTCAGCAGCATTTGGTGTCTGTACGCAGTGATAATGCTTCATTTTGTAAGACTAACGCAGAACTTCAGTTTTATTTGGGAAAATTCTAAAAACTTTTGTAATATTCAGAATTAAATTAACGTCGTTTGTTATAAGCTATAAATGCTTTATCAACGTCAAACATTGTACCCGATCACCAATAAATTAAAGAAAGATCAGTGAAGTGCTTTTGGAATCAGTTTCGACGAAGTGAAAACAAATAACGGTAATAACAATACATATTCCATTAAGATCTCAAACGTAACCAACTAACTTGGATTGAGTTTAATTACCTTTCTGTAAAATATTTGAGAGTATTCCAACCAGATTCGATTATTAATGCAATTAATTCACCAAGGTTATTGGTTTGAAATGCATCGTCGCTTTGAGATGCTTGTTCAATGGCGTGAATATAGTCATCTCTAGTTGTTGATGCATAAATGTTGTAAATTGGACACGGAAACGGAAACACCAAAGACAAGCAATGACTTGCAAGCAAACGGCACATTCTTCCATTTCCATCCGAGAAAGGATGCAAAGATACGAAATGGTAAAGGATCCATGCAGCACATCAAATATACATTGAGTTCCGTTTTGTTGAATCCAGTTTAGATTGTTTTATGTATTCAATTGTTGCATTGTACTGATCCACTTTTCTTTGAACTTCATCATAAGCATCTTCTTTTGTGTCAAATTTGGGATAATAATGTATCTTAGTGTCATTAGTAGTGAATCTTTCTTCTGTCGAAAACTCTCCACACTTTTCCGAGGCCAATAAATTTTTCATTAAAATTTTATGAGTATCTTGAATGCACTCTTCAACATCAAGCAATCCTTTATCCTCTCCAGTATTTCGTTCTTCAAAATGCTGAATTGCATCATTCAAATTCTTTGACACTTGTTCTTCAGAAGATAAAATATCAGATATGTTTTTCTTTATAGCAAGTTCTGTTGAATCCAATGTTTGTGTTCCTTCATCTTCACCCTGATTACTATTAAGTATATATTTAATCTTTAAGTCTTTCAATTTTTTTTGATATTCCTTATTTTGGCTATTTGGCTTACAATGACAAAGTCTATCATCAATGTCTTTAAGCATTTGTTTTGTTGAAGGAGATTGCATGTTGGTTTTCCTAGAAGAATGGTCGGGAACTTTAATTTTTTCAATCATGTTATAAACACCTTTTGATTTAAAACTGACATTGTTGGACAATTGTTTACTTAAAGCACTTGTCATTCTCATACAGTTATAAAACAAACACGTAAATCTACCTTCAAAAAATTAGTCAGTTGAAATAATGCAAAATCAGAAAATAATTAGAAAAGAAATTTGAAAAAGCAAAGGACTGCTATTAGAATTTTTTATTGTAAGCTCTCCTGATTAATCTCCCACAAGAAAACGTTTTTACAGGGAAAATTGTTTAATTATAAAACAAATGTGTAGGAAAGATAATTATCACACACTTATTTTTTTGAACATATGAATTTTTTTTTCTTTTTTTAATGTCACAATTTAGCATTCTCTTAAAGTCTTATCAAATACTTCCAGAACGACCGCGCATTAAAACTTTAAAACTACAATTAAATGCATCAACTGATGCATATAGCATTTTAAGCTGCAATTCGCCAAATTTTTTGTCAAAAAAATATTCTTAGGTTAAATTGGCACTAACTTTCTTTTGTTGCACTTTAAAAATAAACCAATGGAATGTTTTATATTAAATAAAGTATACAATTGCAAAAAGAAAACTTGTTAAAGAGGAAACCATAAGTTTATATAATAGAGGCACAGAAACCAATAAATATTTAGGATAGATCACAAAGCGTTTTTTAAATATTATCAACAAAGCAAGGGCTGGGCCGGCGTAACTGCCCTCTAGAGTTTAGATGCCGCAATTGAGTGCCCCACATTTGTAAACTATCTGGGTTGAAAAGACATCTTTAACTAACGAAACTTAAATATAAAAAGTGAAGGCCTTTTTTTTGGTCTTCACTTGGGTTTATAATAAATTTTTCCGGCCAAGACCTCGAACTGGAGCGAGAAAACTATTTAAAAACCAAAAAAGGTCTTCAATAGATTTTCAAAATAAATTCATGAAACAATTTATCAAAAAAGTCGCTCATGTATATTTTAGACTTTAGTACGTCGTAAATTTATAGCAGTCGGGAACTCCTGAATTAGAGCTAAATTTTATTTTTATCTCATCCTCCTGACTCTTAGGAAAGTAACGAGGGCGCTAATACATAGAGCAGGGGTGGGCAAAGTTTTTAATGAAAGAGCCACATGTGAAATTTTAAAACTGCCGGAGAGCCACCAATTCTGTTTGAGGTGTTAATGCAAACAGAGTAAATAAAGCAAGTTTTAATCAAATAATAAAAGCAAATACAATAGACCCCGCTTAATATGACCACTTTGGGACCAGACCATTTTGGTCATAATATCGGAATGGTCATAAAAACAGAAGCCGCCATAACCGCACCTGAATCGACGCCATAAGTTACAAGAAGTTCAAATACCGTCAAATTCATCGCTTACCGAAGTAACAGTGTGACGTTGGCAATAAAACAAGGTACAGTACTGTAACAGTACAATTAAGTGAGAGTAAAACTAAGTACAGTATGCAACAATATTTACAAGTGGTGGTACAGTAAAAAAAGGTAAATTACAGTTCAAGTAACGTATCAAAGCATCGCAAAACAAATTCAAAATGTTACGCACGTACGTTAGTTAGTTTTAGATGCAAAAAACTCGGTAATGTCCCGCTGAACAAGATCTTTTCGCAAAAACTCAAGAAAATGTTGGTCATATTATCCGAAATTTGATCATATTAAACGGAGAATTTTAAATGGAGAAATTCCAGACCGTACCAAATTGTTCATAATAAGCGGCTGGTCATATTATCCGTTGTCATAACAAGCGGTCCCTTATACTGTACTACGTTGCACGAATTACAATTTTTCCGAGATTTTACCAGCATTAGATTTACTGTGAGTTTTCACTTTATTAGCTATCTTTTGAAAATCTGGGCGATATAAAGTCAAAGCAGGGTTTCAAGATGCAAAATTGGAAAATAAGCTAATTAAGATGAAAAAGTAGCCAAAATTATTAAAATTAAGCCAGACAAAATTTTATTTTTGTCGCTAAAAAAAGTGTTCTCTAAAAAAAAGAAAAAAAGTCTTCAGTTAAAATCTGTCTATGATCTCTCAATTTTTCTCCCAAAATCATGGCTAGTTTGCAGTGATGGCTTTAATAGGGTGCAAACGATGCGGCCGCACTAAACTCCCCCTAAAATACATCAAAAAGTGGCCCCCTACACAAGAAATTGCTCTATTTTTTCATAGTAGCACCAGGACGTCGATGGCATGTCAAAAAAAAGAAAAATAATTTGAAAAAAAGGAACGGCTTCCTAGGCAGCTGGTCTTTTTGTTTGAGATCACAATGTTTTGAGGCAGTATAAAGTGCCTCTCCATGCTTTGGATCACCCAATAGTGGCCCCTTCCTAAATTGAAGACCTTTTTTTTTATAGATCACTATGCTTTCATATACTAAAAATGGCTTCAGCTACCTTTTTTAGTACACTAAATAGGATCCCCCTTTTCATTTTTTGCACTGGGACCCCCTTTTTGTCAGGCCATCACTGCTAGTTTGCACTTCAGCCAAAAAAACCCAAAAAGCCAAACAAACTTTTTGATGCCAATCACACTAAAAAAAGTCAATCTGGCAACCCTTAGTCAAAGCGGTGTGCATTAATTCTCTCAGATCTTCATTAGTTAGAATTGCACGATATTATTATTTTACAAACTTCATTACAGAGAAGCGAGCACTACTTTTGTTTCTTTTATTCTAATGTTACCAGCGTGTCTCGGCGGGCGAGAAATAAATAAAAGAAAAATAGGGCTCGCTTTGCTCAAATTTTTGCTGTGATATACTGTAAATGGTCCTTAACAACAAACAAAGAATTGCTTTTATTTCCACGTTATAAATCGATTTAGCATCTAATTAAAAATCTTCGTTTGCAGTAAATAGCAATTGTACAATTTTCGATTTCGTTATTATTGTTTAGCTAGAAAAGCTGCAAACAAAAGGTCGGCGAGCCACATGCGGCTTGCAAGCCGCAATTTGCCCACCGTTGGCATAGAGCGACTGTCAAGCAATTACCTCGACCTGAAGTCCGAGATGCCAAGATATAATATTGTTTTCCAGCTGAATTTTTTTTCTGTAGTTTGTGTTAGAGATATGACTGAAATTTAAAACTATTTATCAAGACCGCCGAAGCAGGGAACAGTGGCGTAAAGCGTCTTCCCCGAGGATTCAACAGAATGGCACGAGTAGGTTTCAAACCACCACCGTGTTGATTGCAATCATGGTGTACTTAACCGCTCGACCATATTGCATAAATTAAGATCATTGTAAAATGTTCAATGAACCATCTTGTGCAAACAGCCTTTATATTGTTTGTGGTCATTTGATCAATAATATCTACCTTAACTTTTGAGTTATTATAAAATAAAACAATTTTTTGTTTTTCAAGATTATTTTGATAAGGAACCGAAATATCAGACTGCCATACGCTAATATAACTAATTTTTTTTTACATTGATAGAAGGCCAAAGTTACATTGTGATGCAGCTTTGCAATGCTAGTCGTTGTTTTTAGCACTATTAACGTACGATTTTTTCCTTTTGAGCCAAGTTTGACTTTGTCTCTAAAGCTTAATAACAGAGATGGATGTTTCGAGACAGGTTTTTTGAAGTCTCGGACTTGGTCTTAGACCTCTGCGTCTCGAATCCAATTCGAGACATTGTAGCGATGTTGGCACAGCTCACAAGTGTTCTAAATATGTCATGATTTTTTAGTAAAAATAGGTTATTTGTAGGTTCTTTTAGCCTTTCGGTGTCATAACCCTTTTAAAATTCGGTCATAGTAGAATGGAACCAATGTAATCTTAATTACAAGCCCGGACATTGCATAAAGTGCTTGAGAAATTATTGGCCTATTTTTATCAACTGTTGTGGTGTTAAACGTGTTAAACTTCATACTTTAAAAACAAAATTAGGTATTTCGAAAGCGGCTATATCACGATGTTTTGATTTGTAGTGTTTTATGACATTATAAAAGGTTAGATGTATTATAATTAAAGCAATCAACACAATTGAAGTTCATAATCCCCTCGTGTGGTTCTATTGTGTCCTTGTGAAAAAATGCTTTACGGAATTGTTTTTTGCTTTAAATTTTAGTCATATCACAATATAAAAATTATAAAAATTATAAAAAATTTTTTTACCGGATAGCAATATCCTGGCATCTCGGAAAGCAAGTTAGATGAATTGCTTTCACTAAATGGTCATGATTCAGAGTTCCACTGTTAATTAATGAGAAATTTAATTGGCAAAGTTCAGCTGCTTTGATGTCTGAAAGAATTCGTTAAACCTCTGTGGGAGTGAGACGCAGATGTCCAGTGACAATGTTCAAGATTTATTCAAAACACTATTCATGAGGCAAGCTTGTGCATTGCAAAGTATACTCAGCTGTCAAGTAGATCAAAGATATGATAGCAATGTGACGCGGGAAGATATTTTTGCGCCATGCAGATGGTGAAGAAACATAAGCAATTTGTCCGGTCTTACGCCAAGATGTGTAGGGATCGGATAGAATGGTAAAAGTTGATTATGTTATAAACTTTTCACTCAAGTTTGACCTCTCGCTTATTAAAATAAAAGGCTGCTGTCACGGTCTTTGAGCGACTGAGTTTCATCCTTCAAGTCGGAGAAATAATGAAAGTGTGATGATATCTTAATTTGAAGTCCCCTTTAAGTCCTTCTAGTTTTGAAAAAAGTGTAAAAATGCCATGTAATTCTCATAGGCAAACTTTTTGAAGATTTTGGAAACCAAATAGTATGTCGTGACCAGACAGTTGATCGAACGACAGTTGATCGAACGACACTTGATTGAAACAGCATTTGATCAAAACGATAATTGATCAAATAAGGAAAGAGAAAATTTGCAACTTTGAATCTGCACCAATTTTGTCAATTTTTTTGTCCCAAAAACAAAGTAATCTCTAAAATAAATAGGTTTCCCCTTTGAATCTGTCTCTGATTTCTGCACAGGGTCTGCAAGGGTGGGGCCATGGCACATTGCTTCCCACCACAAATAATTAAATACAATGTAAAAAGAATGCAGAAAATGGCAGCAATTGGCATCTAACGAAATCATTACAAGAAATCTACTTGTTGCCCCCCTGAAAATGCTTTGCCCAGGTACCTTGTTAAAAAACCCTGACCTTGACATTGAAAAAAAATCTTAGAAAATAAAAACAAACTGTCTTCTTATTAATGGCCTCTGCTTTTTATAAATCTAATTTACAGTAACAAAGTGATTGTTCAATTGCAGAAACATACAAAAGTAAATCTTTTTTTTTATCAAATGTCATTTCGATCAAGTGTCGTTTAGATCAAGTGTCGTTTCTATCAAATATCGTTTCGATCAAGTGTCGTTTCAATCTAGTGTTGTTTCGATCAAGTGTGGTTTTGATCAAGTGTCGTTCGATCAACTGTCGTAGCACCATAGTACTGTATAGAGCATAAAAAGGAAAATGACACGGACCGATCCCTAAGGTAGACCGTTTCTCCAACATGGCAACTTGCATTATTTGTTGCCAGTAGTAATTAAGATGAAATTTTGGTGTTGGAAAAGTTAGATAATCACCCCAACAGTGTGCTTATCTGAAAGAAATCTCAGAAGCTCTCAGAGAAATGATTATGACGCCATCCTTCATCTTAGCTCCCAAAGGATCCTGCATGTTTCCGGTATTAAATGACAGAACAAATTGATCTACGGTTGAAATCCAGCTAGCTTTCTAGGGAGCAGTAGATGAAAGAAATGTGAGTGTGGCACAAAGAAGCAGACAGCTGAGCACCTAGTGATATCTTGCCCTATCTATCACCATTCAAGTGAAGCCCGTGCTCTCTCAAATGTCATAAAGAGCCTAGTGATCTGGCTGAAGGACAAACATGTCCAATTATTTAGTAAACCATCCAGTTCCCGTCCATCTCTCCCAAACAAAGAAGAATAAGTGGATGAAAAATTGGCTTTACTTGAGGCCGCCTAGTTAAATCTTTCAAGAATTGTGTACGGGATAGAGAACAGAAATACGGGGTTATAGCTCTTGGAGTTTTCTACAGGAGTTATCGATTTTAAAATCACGAGTAGAAGCGTCCTTTTTCAGATTTTGAAAATTTGAATAAGCACAAATAAATAAAAAAGAAGTCACGTATCTAAGAATTAAAAGTAACTCCCCTATTGGTTATAGCAGATAGAATCAGGGCCCACAGCACTAGGTCTATCTGGTTTAAGATATTACAAGGCAGCACAAAATTTTCTATGTAAAAAATTAATTCTTAGAGATGCTTACTGATTCTGGTGTTGATGTCGCGTAAAAGTCAGACACCTTTTGGGAAAGAAGTCAAGTTGACATGCAGCCAACAGCCTCGTACCTCCCATTTCTAAATAGCTAATGCAATAGCATCAGCTGAAATGCGAGAGTGACGAGGAAAGTTTTGTGACCTACCAATAAGATTATTTCAACACAATCCATGCTTTTTGACAAGAGTGGGGGATACAAAAAGTTATCGACCGATATCTCTGTTCTATGTCCCCTACAAGATCCTCGAGAGGCTTATCTACGCCCGCGTTGAACCATTAATCGATTCACTGCTCCCTAAAGAGCAGGCTGGGTTTCGACGCGGGAAGTCAACTGTAGATCAAGTTGTTCTGCTAACCCAGAACATCGAGGATTTTTTTGAGGCCAAAAAGAAGGCCGGTGCCGTATTTGTCAATCTGACAGCTGCTTATGACACTGTCTGGCGCCGTGGCCTTACCTGCAAGCTGCTCAGAGTACTTCCGAATAAGCACATGGTCAAAATGATTATGGAGCTTGTCCGAAATCGAAGTTTCACCCTTACCACCGGTGACAGCAAGCAAAGCAGGCTATGCCATCTTAAAAACGGCGTTCCTCAGGGATCGGTTTTGGCTCCCTCCTATTTAACATCTAAACGTACGATCTTCCTTCCATGATTTCTAGAAAGTTTGCTTATGCTGATGATCTAGCATTGTTGCATTCTTCTAGAAACTAGAAGGACTTGGAGGGGACTTTAAGCCAAGACATGTCCACACTTTCAGCGTATCTCCAGACTTGGAGGTTGAAGCTCAGTCACACTAAGACGGTGACGGCAGCCTTTCACTAAAATAACCGAGAGGCCAAACGTGAGCTAAAGGTCTACAACAATGGTAGACTTTTACCGTTCTGTCCAACCCCTACTTATCTTGGGGTAAAACTGGACAGATTGCTCACGTTTTGTCACCATTTAGTGGCATTGCGCAAAAAACTATCCTTGCGCGTCACACTCGTGGGCTCGGGATGGGATGCTGGTGCTAAAACACTACGCATAGCCACCTTGTCTCTAGTTTATTCAAAAGCTGAGTACTGTACGCCAGTCTGGTATCGCAGTGCTCACACTCGCCTCATTGACAGTGTCTTGAATGACGCCTTGCGCATGGTTACTGGATGCCTGCGTCCCACTCCAACGGACCACCTACCAATTGGGCTCCATAGCTCAGCAAGCAAAAGACAATGTAGCTTCTCGGCGGCGAAGCTCAGCTGTTAGATGCTTTTAAGTACTGGCAGATATTCCTTTGGTGAGGGACGCATACATCAAAGGTATACTCGAAATAAGGAGTTTCGATATCGAGACAAGACTGAAAAGACCGAAACGAGACTAGACTGTGAAGTAGTGAAACCAAGACGAGACGAGACTTTCGAGTACCGAGACCGAGACGAGACACGAAACGTTACATAAGTTGCTTTAGTTCAAGCCTGGGTTGTGGAGTCAGAGTTACATGTTTTTAGGTGAGGTTGGAACCGAATTTTTTTAAATATGCTAAACCCGAAGTCGCTTTTTTACATATGCTGGCGTTGGTATTGGATTGGTATTTTTCTTTGGCCATTTAGACTCCAAGTTTTGGTAAATTGCTGGAAGCTGTAATCATATTTATCATCTGAATGATATAAAATTAGCCAGCAAAAACACAGCCACTATATGGGGAGATCACCTTTTGGACTTTAATTTAAAGTGCAAACTAAAAAACAATTTTAGCTTTATATTGACGGCTAAATGTGGTTTTTTATTTTCAAAATTAAACTTAAGTTTTGGTTCGGGGGTTGTTTTGAGAAATTCAATTAAAGTTTAAAAAATTTTTTTATTAGAAATAAAGCTTACGAAATGCACTTAATTGCTTATCGCTTTTGACGGTTAAGTGATGAATAAAACGAATCTCTTTATTCAAATTCAGCCCTCCCTAAAACCTCGAAATTCTTCAAGAGTTGTGAGTTCTTAAAGCTATCGCCTGTTATCTCTTATCAATTCCAATGCTTATAATATGCTTTAACTTGACAACAATAAAGTGCTTTTGTCAGCGGTTAAGTGTAACCAGAAAAAGAGTAAAAAATTTTCAATTTTAATCTAATCTCAATTGCAGACAAGAAAAAGCATTATAAAATGGTAATTACGATTTTTAAAATTAAGCTATTTTTAACAAAAAACTGTTGACAAAAATCTCAGCTAAATACACCCAATTTATAAGCTTTTGTTTATTAAAACTTCTTCAGATACTTATTCAAATAAATTTTTATTAGAAAAATTATCTTTTTTTTAAATTTTAAATTTTAAATTTTTAATTTTTTAATTTAATTTTAAATTTAGTTTATTGAATATTGAATTTTTAAATTTTTGATTAAATTGAATTTAATTTTGAATTTCAAATGTTTTAAAATTTTAAAATTATCAGATTCTATTTTTATAAATATCTGAAGAAGTTATAATAAACGAAAGCTTATAAACTCGGTGGTTCCTACATGGAATTTTTTGTTAAGGTTTTTCAAGTTAACTTGCAATATTTTATCTCTAACCATCTTCCCATATTTTGTATTACCTGGTCAGTTAATCCTAGAACTCCTTTTAAAAACCAACCAATTGCTATCGCAATATTAAGAATATAAACGGTGACGCCTTTCTAGATAATTTGCATAATACTTTAACTCTCATAGTACAAAAATTTCAAACCTCCCCTATGTCTGTTTCTAATTTTGACCTTTATTTCAATAATTTGGTAATCGCCCCTTTGCAAACGGTCTCCAGAAGATTTTCTCGCCTGCGTCAAAAACCCTGGATTACCAAAGGATTGCTAATTTCTATCAAAACTAAGTAAAACCGTAATTTCTTCCTAAATGGTAATGTTTTTGAAAAACACTTTCATAAAATAAGGTGATTATAAGCGTTAGTTATTCTATTTGATTAAGTCTTTGAATAAGGTTTGTATAAATTCTTTTTGAATAAGATTATTTTTTGATTCTGTGCTTATGGCGAAAATTCTGATTAATTCGCTATTGTGGTACATGAATGACAGATTGAGCTGCTTAACTGCTGAAACCATTATAAAAATTGTATCTGATTTCTACTCACATGAAGAAATTGTTGAGGCAAAAACAGTTCTTCACAATAACTATAAAGGTGCTGGTAGACTAAAGCTAAGACAAGGTGATCAAAAATCTCTCCATAATATTAAAGACATTCATATGGTGCTTTTGGAGATGCAGAATAACAAAAAATCTGCTCCAGTTCTTGTAACTGCTTCAAGTCACTTTCCATCACTTGATTTATAAAATATTGATTCTTGCCAACTGATGCAAGATATTAGTAACCTACGACAAGAATTTATGACTTTCAAACGTGAAAAAGAAATGCAAACTAATGCTGTTGTAGACCTCAAATCGACAGTACAAGAACTTTCATATTTATTAAAGAAAAAAGAATGCCAAACCCCAGAATTAATCAAAGTAGATTCATATCCTGAACCTACTCACAAAGACTCTTACTCTGAAATATTGAGAAAATCAATGCCTCAAACATTAAACACAACTTAAAAAAATGATAATAGCTTTGCTGATAATTTTACCAAAGTGGAAAAAAGACGCAGGTCTACTCGAATTGGCAGAATGGAACAGTCAGACTTAAAGGTTGTTGAAAAACCTGTTAATATTTTTGTTTCAAGATTTCATCCAGATGTTTTAGAGAGCGAAATAAAACAATTTGCTCAAACAAGATTTAAATCAGCATCAACAGTCATTGTTGAAAAATTAAAAACTAAATTTGACTCTTATTCATCTTTCAAAATTTCTATTGCAGGAGTACCAGCTAAAGAATGTCTTGATCTTGAACAATGGCCAACAGGAATACTAGTTAAAAAATTTTTCAACACTTCAAAATTCAAGAATATGGCATCTTTTTCCAAATGAATTGATAATTCCAATGGAGACAACAAATAATATAGAGTTAAAAGTGGTTTCCTCCAATTGTAGAGGTCTTAGTAGTTCGCTAGAAGAAATTAAAACTTTATGTAAAACTTTTGTCATAAATTTGTTACAAGAAACTTGGCTTGCCAAGCAAAATCTTGATTTTCTGAATTCTATTAACAATCAGCATTATTCTTATGGTATAAGTTCTTTTAGCTATGAAACAAAACTGCATTCAGGCAGACCTTATGGAGGCACTGTTATTTTGTGGAATAAACAGCTTCAGGCATCTACATTCTCTAACCATGATATTACTATTATTGGTCTTACAGTAAATCTTTTTACCTCCTCCATATCTTTTATCAATGTATATCTTCCATATTGTTGCGAATCCAATACAGACACATACTTAGAATATCTTGGAAAGCTTGGTGAGCTATGTGAAGATATTCAACATCCTAATATGTGTATCATAGGAGACTTCAATGCTAGCAATAACAATATGTTTGGCCCCTTGTTAAATTCCTTTTGCCGAGATCTCAATCTTATAATGTCTGATGAGGCGATGTTACCTAAAAAATCTTTTACGTATGTTAGTTATGCTCATAACACTTGCAGCTGGATTGATCACTGTGTATCCTTCTGTGCAGCCCACACCTCAATAACCAAAATAGAAGTACTACATAACTTTATTACATTTGATCATCACCCTCTTTCCATAACATTTAACTGTAAATTCTTCACCCAAATTGCTGTTGATAAACCTGTATCTGATTACTTTAATGTGAAATGATCAAAAGTATCTCAGACAAATAAAGCAAATTATCATGAAGCTACTAAACATTATTCGAATAATATCTTTCTCCCATTTGAAGTAATAAAATGCAATAATGCTCTTTGCTGTGACCAAAAACATTTAGAACTTATCAATAAGTTTTACTCATTGTTTATAGTCTCTTGCAACCATCAAAAGTTGTACTTGGATCTTCTTATCGTCATCGTTCATTTCATCCTATTCCAGGTTGGAATGACTCAGTGAAATTGGCACATATTAGAGCAAGAATTTCTTATCTATCCTGGGTTAAAAAAGGCAGACCAAAAAATGGTGAGATTCTAACTAGAATGAAATTAACACAAAAACAATTCAAATAAGAACTAAGACGGTGCAAAAGACTAAAATACCAAAAGTCTGCTGATGCATTGGCCAAGGCATTTCGTTCCGATACTTCTTCTAAGGCCTTCTGGCAAAACATTAAAATGCTTAAAAAATCAAGTTCTTTACCAGCTGCAGTTGGAGGTGCCTCAGGATCCCAAAAAATTGCAGAGATGTGGAAAAATTATTTCAGCAACCTACTTAACTCTGTCGAAGACGATGAGTATAAAGAGTTTGTTTACAACAATATTACTTGTAAGAATAGTTATATGAATTTATCCCAGTACATGTGTGATGTTAGTACTATTCAATCCTTAATGTGTAAACTGCCTTTTAACAGTGCTGTTGGTAGTGATGGCATTTCTGCTGAGCATATTGTTTTGCTGATTCCACTGTTGCCCTTTACTTAAGTTTATTTTTTAATATGTGTATCCTACATGGCTATATTCCTAAACCCTGCATTAATACAGTTATTGTACCTATTGTAAAAAATAAGAATGGTAATCATCAAGATTGTGGTAATTATAGACCTATAGCAATTGCAACAGTTGTCTCAAAGCTGTTTGAGCAAGTCGACTTAATTAATATTAAAAATTTCTTAGATACCACTGACAATCAATTTGGTTTTAAAACTAAGCATAGTACAGACATGTGTATTTTCCTACTCAAACAAGCAATATCTTATTATATTACTCGTGGTAGTCCAATTTTTTGTGTTTTTCTTGATGCTTCAAAGGCATTTGATCGGGTAAATCATTATTTGCTTTTCCAAAAGTTAGTTGTGCGCAATGTTTCAATGTGTTTTGTTCGTTTATTAGTTTACTGGTATACTCAACAAAGTATGCAAATTAGATAGGGTTGATGTTATTCTTCGTTATTTTCGGTAACTAATGGTATTAGACAAGGTAGCATATTAAGTCCATATTTTTTTGCAGTCTACATAGATGATCTATCGAAAGAACTGAACAAAATAAAAGTAGGATGTTTTGTTGGAAAATCTCTTGTTAATCATTTATTATTTGCTGATGATCTGTGCTATTTTTGCCCTAGCATTCATGGTCTTCAACGTATCATTGATGTATGCCACTCGAATGCTTTGTCACAAACTTTGTTCGGGAATCCCAAAGGACCAGTTGAGCTAGGTAACCCGAATACCTGCGCTGAAACAAAGCTGTGTCTAAATTTTATTTTATTCCGGCTCAAGAAGTAGTCTTGCTATGAGCCTGACGGTTTATACAGTTGATTTAACGAAACCTCGGATTGATTTCGTTGAAGACTCTTCTTCACAACAAACAGAGACCATTGTCTCTAATAAGAACGAATGTATTACAAAAATCACGACCGACGAAATTCTATTCCACGCTTTGCCAAACTGCAAAGCGAAATCAACACTATAACTCAACTCAATCAACACAAATAATTCTACCTCTGTAGAACAAAATTGCCAACCACTGGCACAAAATAAATTCAACACTTGACGACCAATCAAAAATTAACGGGCCTCCCGCGCCCAAACAAATTACTTCCACTCGAGTCGTCTCAAAATCACATCTAATCATACTAATTCGCTACGCATCGGCTTTATATAGAAACCAAAATCACGTGATGTAAACTTTCTCGTAAATTCGAGACTTAGGCAGAACTCCCTGGAGAGATCGATACGCGAATATTCTATTAGTTCGAGATAGCAAAGCATGAACAAAACATATGACGTCATACTGTCGAGCGAAAGAGAAAAAAGATACATGTATCGAGCAATAGAACAAATTGGACGTATATCGCAAACAGCGCTCAAAGAGCCGCATTTATTCTCTTATAATAACACTACGAATTACTATTAACGGGGATAAATTATATCTTTACGATTAAAATTATGAATGAAGTGTGACATGCTTCCTCTCATAATATAATATTCAACTGTCAAAAAAACACTAGGCTTATCTTTTGCATCTAGCAATTTTAAATTAAATATTAAACCTAATGTAGTACTTGGTGATTTTAAGATACGGTTTGTAAATGAAATACCTTGGGGTATTTCTTAACTCCAAATTATGTGATGATGAAGATATAAATAGACAGGTTCGTTATTTATATGGAACTGCAAATAGGTTAAAAACATGCTTTTACAAGTGTTCGACGAAAATAAAAAATGTATTATTTCGCACATATTGCTCATCTATGTATGCATGTCAATTATGGAATAACTTTTTGTCCTCTAGTCTAAAAAGAATACGTGTAGCCTACAATAATTCTTTTCGATCTTTACATGGATTTCCTAGGTATGTAAGTGCCCGTGAACATCAGGTGTTGAATAACATTACAACATTTGATGCAATTCGAAGAAAAATGTCCTGCTCCTTTGTTTATCGTTGTTACAATTCTAATAATAAATTAATTATTTTTTTAATGACCTCGGAATGTTTTATTAATTCAGCATATTATAAATACTACAACACATTAGTTTATTTGCAATAGATTCTTGTTAACTCTTTTTTTTAAGTGTTGTTTTTTTGTATGTGTATCTCATTCTGTGTAGTTTTTGCTGTTTTTTTTTTTTTTTTTTTTTTTTTTCTGTTATGGACTGTGAGTCTGATTTAAATAAATAAATAAATAAATATATAAAAGGTATGCTAATAAACTAACACGAGTAAAAAATTTATCAAAAAAAAATGTATTATACCGAATTTATCTCAAAAAATAATTCTAATCCTAAGAAAATGTGGGAAATTATTAACTCTGTTATTTCTACTACACATATTAATTTTCCTCTCACTAAAATCAATACGGAAAATTCCGTCATTGATCACCCGTCAAAAATTGCTAATTGCTTTAATCAAGTTTTTGTTGAATTGGTCACTCCATTGCAAGCAATGTCAATAAACCCCTTGATGCAGACTACACTTCTTACTTAAAAACCCAGTTTTACATTTTATGATTTTTTGATTCCCATCCCAAATGAAATTTTTTATCTAATTGATTCGATCAATCCAAATAAAGCTAGTAGAGCTGACAACATCAAGCCCTTCTTTTTGCTCTTAGATACGGTAGTATTAGCTCCTATATTATCTTATTTTCAATTAGTTAACTATTTTAACTATTTTCAATGGTCATTCGATGTTGGTATTTTTCCCCAAGCTTTCAAAACTGCCAAAGTAATCCCTATATCTAAATCCAATAGTAGGAAAATATTAGGCAATTATTGACCAATAGCTTTACTTTCCAACCTGTCAAAAATACTGGAAAAACTTATCAAAATCAGATTTGATAATTTTTTTCAAAAAATAAAGCATTATACGCAAATCAATACAGCTTTAGAGACAATTACAGCGTTAATCACGCTTTACTTGACGTTGTCACTAGCTGTTACGACGCCTTGCATTGCTCACAACACACAGCACTGTTGTTTATGGATCTTCGCAAGGCGTTTGATACAGGGTCATACAAAGTCCTATTGCGCAAGTTACACCATTACCACATTCGTGAACCCGCATATGTTTTAATCAAAAATTACCTTACCTCTAGAAGCCAATTTGTAACTTTTAATAATACTTTATCCTCTACTAAACCATCAATACTGGTGTTCTATAAGACTCAATACTTGGTCCTTTACTTTTCGTAATATGTATAAACGATTTGCCATACACCTTAAACAGTACAACCCGTCTATTCGCTGACGATTATACTACGACAGTCGTCCCTTTCAGCCCTAGAAGAAGCTTGTTCAGATGAGCTGGTACAGCTAAAAGATTGGTGTGATGCTAACAAAATCCAAATCAACCCGAATAAATTATATATCCTACACATTCCTTCTAAACAAAATACCACACCTTCAACCTTTCAAATTCCTCATGATAAATTCTTCGTAGTTAACAGTGTTTGTTGTATATACCTTGGGCTCTTAATTAACAACAAACTAAAACAACATATACAAACAGTTGAATCTCAAATAGCCAAATTGGTGGGAATTTTAAATAAGTTGCGACATATTTTCTCCAACTCAGCTCTTCTTCTTGTCTACTTCGCTTTAGTCCACCCTTACTTACCATACAACGTTCCCATCTGGAGAAATACTTTCCCAACAATAATAGTACTTTTCCTCCAAAAATTCAATCGTCTCCAAAATAAAGCTCTTCACATAATTTCAAACTGCAACCCTAAAATATTAGCAACATCGCTGTTTTACCGATACAAAATCTTGAAAATACAAGATTTGTACTATTTTGAAATTGCTAAAATTATGCACCAATACTCCAAGAAAAGCCTTCCAATCTGCTTTACATCCTTCTTTACCCAAACCAGTGTAATTGATAATCACTCTACTATAAATCCAACATTCGAAACGATTTATATCTACCTCACTTCTCATCGTCTCGATGTCAAAGATCAATTAAATTTCAAGAAACCAAAATCTGGAACTCCATCTCTCCTCATATTCAAAATCAATCATTTAATACGTTCAAACGTAATATTAAAATTCATTTACTAAATTTCTATTTATAAATCAAAAAGTTATTCCACCTCAGATAGCCATGCCCGAACATAATTAAGTGGATTGAATTTAAATAAATTGGATTAAAATTAAATATTGCATAGCAATTCAGCTGCGCCATGCTAATTGGCGTTTTTAGCATTATTAATGTACGGTTTTTCTTTTTTATGCAAGCTTGAATTTATCCCTAAAGTTTATCAATGTAGGATGCAGCTAGCTATAACTCAATCGGAAAATTTATATCCGACCATATATACTTTTATCGTTTTTCTCCAAAATTATGTCTGATCATCGATGACTGGAGATTGCTATCAATAGATAATCATAGATACATCTCTGATTATCTATATAAATGCTACATACGAACATAGATGATTGGAGATGATCTCCATAGCAGATCATAGATAATCATAGATGGCCGTTGATACCTCTTTGGGAGATAAACAGATATATTTAGAGATGTTTATATCCGAATAGAAATGATCAGAGATGAATCCCCTGAGCAGATCATAGATAATCAGAGAAAACCATAGATGGTTGTAAATAGCTTTTTCTAGTTAACAGATATATCTTACGATTACTGCATATTATTACCCTTATATTGTAGTATTAGATTGTTATATTTCCGCCACTCAAAAGCGTTATCACGTATGTCTTACCGGACTTTCCCGAAGAACTGTATACGGCGTCAGTGGTATACAACAATCACCATGAACTGATATCAGTTTTTTAACATACAGTGTTAACTAACTCCAGCAATTATCTACTAGAACTTTGTAACGAGATGTTAATTCGTTACGAGAACTTTGTAACGAAATTAAGTAAATTGTAAAAACAGTTTTAATTTACGATTATACATAACTTTAAATATTGAAAAGAAACTTTGTTAAATCTAATCTTAAACTGGAACATAATTTGAAACGGTTTGATCTAATGATAATCATCCCTATTTATGCATGGTCATACATGTTTTTTTATCCACGGCCATGTATGAGCCTTCGAAGATAAATATGTATATATATATATCAACATGTGATCAGCAACGGCCCATACGGCAATAAAAACATATCCATATACGATTATGCATGGTTTTTCTATGCATGGCCGGCACTGACATAATTGGAGACAATCGGCTAAAAATCATACATGACCGTAGGAAAACGGAGAAAAAATTCCGCTTGGGAGAGTGATCACTATCGAAAAAGTCTGCTTAAAACAAAAAGCTAAAAAACAGAATTAGAAATACAACTAAAACTTGTCCTAAAGCCTCGCTTATAAGCACTTGATTTTAATATTTTATGGTACAAGTGAACTTCGGTTCATGCAACTTTCTTGCCCATATTTTTTTGACTCATTCAAAAATTGTAAAAACACAATATCAAAAAAGATTACATGATCCGCACTTTCTACTTTTTTTTTCTTCAATTCTTCATTGCTAAAAATTAGGTGCTAGTCTCTAATAAAAATTGCGCAGTACCCCTTTGTCGGTGTCCGAAAAACTATAATTTTGTCCTAATCTTTTACGTTTTACGAGGGCAAAGTGACAAAATAATTAAACATAAACAGTCATGAATATCATCGCATTAAATCTTTTTTTTTGTAAAACCTGCTAAACAATTACACAGTTTGTTTCAGTTTTGAATGTTTCATCCACTTAGACATTAACTTTAAAGATTCTAGCGATAAGCACTTTTGAAACTGGAACTTTGAATATTCACTGCTTTGATTATTTACACATTCTTCTATGTTTGTAATGGATGAGCACAAATAGGTTTTTTCATTCTTCATCAGTTTCAGAAAATTCGATGTTCTCAGCACACCGAAGCAATTGTCAGTTAGTTCTGGGAACTTGGTGGTATGCATAAAGCAAATACGTTGGTTATACAGTGTTTTCATTGAAATCTGTAGCCATGCCTAATCGAATATAGACGTTTCTAAAAACACCTTCAATTATCTTTGGCTTGCCATGACTCTATATCTGAACATTTTTATTCGGATGTAAACATCTCCAAATATATCTGTTTATTCTGAAACAGGTATCAGCGTCCATTTATAATTATCTATGATATGCTATAGGTCTTCATCTCCGATTATTTATGTTCATATGCAACATTTAAAGCATAAATATAATCAGAAGTTATTTACGATGGTAGCGATCTCCAGCCAAAGATGACAAAACATTACGTTGGAGAAAAACGATTAAAGTTATATATAGTCGGACATAAATTTTCCGATTCGGATGAGACCGTGAACCATCAGCACCAATACGTTGATCCAGCTACTCGGGCTCATAATCAAAAATTGAGAGATCTTACCTGAAGAGCAAAATCAGCATCGTGAAGAAAAAGTGCAAAGTCCCAATTCCAAAAATATTCCAATGAATACTGCTGGGGTTTTTCAAGGGGAGCTCATGCCGACTAGTTTTTATGTATTCCTAAGGATATCCGTGAGTTTACTTCATTCGTAATTTTAATCTTGACCTAATAACTCTACAGTTGATTTTCAATTTTTACAGTAATTCTAAGGTTTTCGATTATAATGTCATTTTTGTCATTGTTGCGTAGTGATTGCGTAATCGGTACGCCACCTTCCTACATAATTTATTTTGTTTAGAATTTGTTCTTATTAGTGAATATAAAGAGTCGTTTTACTGTTTTATTCAAACGCATTGACTAACTAAAATTTTAAGCCATTATGACGTTTTGCGGCATTATTACGTAATTTTTCTTGGAATGTTCAAGAACCAATTGGAATTTTCGACTATGGTTAAGTCATATTATAAGTTACATAAAGGGTTTAAATTCATTTCAAGATGGTATTGAGACGTCATAAGCAGCTTGGCTTGATCTCTGAACTTATCCTTAACCTACATACAATGTATATAATAATTATGTAAGTTTATTATAAAAACCCTATAAAACCATTATAAAGAACCCTAACCCTATAAAACAATTAATTAAAAAATTCTTGTTCGTTCTAGTATTTTCAATTTTTATCTGGTAGCTTTGGCTGATTTATATATATAGTGTCGTAAATTTTTAATTTCATTCCAGAAATATTCCATTTAATTTAGTTGAAAAGTATTTAAGACTTGTTTGTGTTACTGTCACCTTTATTGACATGGTTTATTCGTTTAGGGGTCAGTGTTGACGCCTTGGAAGCTAATTCTATATTGAGATAGAATTGTTTTAGTCTCTGTCGTTGACGAGCTATTAATTTTAATATTAACCATTGGGGTTCTAATTCTTATAGTCAGTCAGTACAAAATTTATTGATTTATTATTTGCAGTTGTTGGCGCTGTGAGTCGTTTTTGAAGTTTGGTGAAGTTTGAGAGTCAAGTATTACAAAAGGTGTTCAAGTTCGCTTGATTTTGTTAATGATATATTTTTTATAGTTTGAAACTGTGGTTTCTTCTTATTTGATCTTGAATTCTAATTTTAAGCCACGATTTTAGTCCTCAGTTTGGTGAAATCCCTTGATGGAAGCAGAAACTACTTTGTACCGCAAAGAATATATTATTTCAACACATCTTTCACACCATCTTTGTGTGGTCTACTTAAAAAACTAACTGTGGGTTTCCAGCTTTGAAGCCATGACTTAAAAAGAGTGCTGGTTCCACTTGTAACACCTTACCAATTTAACACTAGAATTACCGATGCAGTCATTTTGACCGTTTTTGATTTTTAATCGCTCATATCTCTGCCTAGATAAGGGTTAGAGTATTGAAACTTTCTGAATTTTCCTAAGTCTTTGTCAACTTTTAGTATGTGAATTTTTATTTTATTGCAATAGTCACAGCAAATGTTGGGGACCGATTTACCTTAAATTACCGCCAACGGTCATTTTGACCGGTAAGCTACTTGTGATTTCTCTACGATTAAAATCGTCTTTACAATAAAGCCTTTTGTTGTGTTATTGTTTCAAAACAATCATGCATATATTACTGCAGCATCTGGAAAGAGTTGGTTACTAGTTAGTTTATAATGTTGAGCCATTTGCAGAATGCCGAGGTCAGAATGAGTTTGTAGTATCCAAGCTCTGGGTTGGCTGAACGCGATTGCAGAAAATAATTAGGGGAATGAAAGCGAAGGTAAAAAGGTTTGTAAAGGCTGTGATCAGGGTTTGGAAAATTCAGTTCAACCTAACGCCAAGTTCTACCTATATGGGAAGTGATTTCTTCAAGTAGAATGGATTCAAAGACTGATATTGATGACCTGGAGCAAACCGATTCTTGATCATGTCAAATTATCAGCTCTGGCAGTGGCAGCAATGATACAAGTGCTGCAGCACAAGCGCAGGGTGATGAGCCTACTCCAAAAACCTGGGATATTGGATTGGTTGGTAAGGACGGAACAAAATGGAAATACTGCAAATTTTCCTTAGAATCGAGTGGTAGACTACAAGCTCAAAACGTGTTAACAGAAAGCCAAAATCTAACGCGATATGCCAATCGCATATTAGATGGTCGCTGAGTGCGTTTGAGCTACTCGTCGATAATTCAATGCTTATCTATGTTCAGCAATGCACAGAAACTGAAGCTCATAGAGTGAAAAAGAGTAATGAATGGAAACTACCACTAAGTGAACTAAACAATTTTATTTCCTTGCTGTATGTACGAGGAGCATTATGTGAAAAGAACTGACCGATTTTTGAGTTTTGGATAAAAATTAAGAAGTAAGTTTTTTTCCAGAAACTATGGATAGAAATTGCTTTTGCGATATCATGAGGTTTCTTCGATTTGATATGCCGAGTACAAGGGTATCTCGACTTCAAACGGATAAATTTGCTTTGATTTCTGCCATCTGGGATAAGTTTATTGAAAACTGTATTCTTTGCTACAAACTAGGAGAAAATATTACAGTGGACGAACAATTATTTACAACTAAAGCCTGCTGCAGATTTATACAATTCGACATATGGCCAACAAACAGGACGAATTCGGTATCGAATTTTGGCTAGTTGTTGATGTGGAATTTAAATATACGAGCCAAACGCCATATAATATATCTTGGCAAAGATGAAGCCAGAGCAGCTACATAAAGATTGTTGGAGAGTGTTACAATAAAGAGAGTGAAGCCATACTTGGGCAAAGGAAGAAGAAACATAACATTTGACAGATTTTTTACTTCGACTCATTTTGCCACGCAGCTCTGGAAAGAAAGACGTCACTTGTCGGGACTCTAAACAAAATCCGAAAGGAAGTTCAGTCACTGGTAAAAGCTTTACAGCAGAGCAGATATTCCAGCAAACTCTTGCAAACAAAAAGCCACACAACCAAACCACAACCTTGACAATTTACCAGTGCAAACGAAACAAGAACGTTTGTATTTTTAGCATATTTTACACATCTTATATGATCCACACAACAACAAAAAAGAAACCGGAAGCAGTTACATTATACAACAAAACTAAATGTGGTGTTGATATTGCTGACCAGATGACACGACAATACACGGTGAAGACAAGTACCGGGCGATAGTAGGTGGCTGTTTTTTACAATATTTCGGACCTTGCTTGTATCAAAGCCTATATGTGTTGTACAAGAAGAAAACTGGAGATGCTATCTCGAAAAGAAACTTTATGTTTCAGCTCGCCACTGAACTGAGAGAAGCTCATGTTCAAGTAAAGACAGCTCCATTAGCAGCAGTTTTGCTTTCATTTTTCAACAATTCTTATCAAAATTTGATCGTTTAGAAAAGCAGAAAGCGAAAGCAATGCCAAGTTAATGTGAACTGTGAACAAAATAAAACTGCAAAATTATGTTGTGGATGCCGTAGATCAGTTGCGGAATATGTAGACCTACAGGTTGCGTAAAGTTGAATGTATGAATTATGTAGAGCGCTGCACTTTTCATTGTTTTTGTATACTTTTGAATAGCTGCTTGGGGTCTATGTAAACAGCAGCATGATGAAAAATAATCATTTAATATTTTGAGCTCATTTTAAAGTAAATTGTTTTTCATTTAGTTTCAAAGCTCATATTTGTTGTAAATACAATGAAACTTTGAGAAAATTTCAACCAGGCAGCTAAAAAGCAGGTTGAAGGCCTTCAATGTATTAATAATTAGGAAATCAAGGCTTATGCAGTATATTTCAGAACATGATATTAAAAAGAAGCCCACAACGCACCAAACTCACACCTACAAAGATTCAAGTTATAACTAGATATATTACAAAAGTTAAAAAAAATTTATTACATGAAGTAAAGCTAAATCATTGCGCATTTTGTTCTTTATTAGACGAACGGTCATTTTGACCGCTCGCGGTAATTCTCGGTAGGTCAAAAACGCGGTAATTCTAGTGTTAAAGCGGTTTTTTCCTCACTACTCGCAATCAAAACGAAACTTCAAAATAGGTTGAATCTCACAATTTTTTGTTTAATATTTCAGTTTTTAAATGCTTACACAAATTAGCAAAAAAATTTAATTGAATCAATATTTTAGTTTTCTTGTTGCTTGCATTGGTTTATAGTGCATATAGTCATATGTACGTATATCAATAAACAAAATTTATACACGATCAGAAAACATCCGCGAGATATCAAGTCAAGGCGACTAAGCAAGAAATTAATTATATAATTAACAATATAAATGAAAAAAGTTGATATTAAAATACGAATAAAAGATTAAGTGCAGTGACGTTTAAAAGATGAATTAATGTAAATAAGAGTGTGATATAAAGCGTTTTTCGGAGAAAAACAAAAACAACATATTAGAAATAACAATTTTAACAAAATTACTGCAATATCAAGTCGAAAACGTATTTTAATTGCTACACAAATTTAAAAAGTGCTAAGCAATGCAACAAAATTAAAAAAATATTGTGAAAAAAGCAAGAAGAAACTGAAGTGTAACATATCAATAGCAAGCATTATTAAATATATGTAACTGCCATTTGTATTTGTTGGTTGGCGCTGTTAATTTTCATTCTAAATAAATTATTGCCTGTTGCCATCTCGATGTTATTTCTTAGAGCGCTTTATTTTTCACGCATTATTATAATTAATTGCTTTATTTGTACCAAACGCACGTGGTTTTTATTTTCTGCAGTTCAGCAGCATTTGGTGTCTGTACGCAGTGGTATTGTTTCATTTTAGAAGGCTAACGCAAAACTTAGGTTTTATTTGGAAAAATTCTAAAAATTTTAAATAATTTGCTAGCGAGACCTTATTTATTGTAATTTTCGGATTTAACTAATGTTGTTTGTTTATAAGCTACAAATTTGTTGTCTGTAAGATAATTGACAGTATTCCAACCGGACTCGATTATTAATGCAATTAATTCACCAAGGTTATCGGTTTGAAATGCATCTTTGCTTTCACGTGCTTTTTTAATGGCGTGAATATAGTCATCTCTAGTTGTTGGTGCATAAATGTTATAAATTGGACAAGGAAATGGAAACACCAAATATAAGCAATGACTTGCAAGCAAACGGGACATTCTTCCATTTCCATCCGAGAAAGGATGCAAAGATACAAAATGGTAAAGGATGAATGCTGCACATCGAATATACATCGAGTTCCGTTTGATTGAATCCAGTTTAGATTGTTTTATGTATTCAATTGTTGCATTGTACTGATCCACTTTTCTTTGAACTTCAACATAAGCATCTTCTTTTGTGTTAAATTTGGGATAATGTTGTATCTTATCGCCATTAGAAGTGTATCTTTCTTCTATCGAAAACTCTCCACACTTTTCCGAGGCCAATAACTTTTGCATTAAAATTTTATGAGTATCTTGAATGCACTCTTCAACATCAAGCAATCCTTTATCCTCTCCAACATTTCGTTTTTCAAGATGTTGGATTGCATTGTATAAATTTTTTGAAACTTGTTGTTCAGTAGACAAATTGTCAGATGTATTTTTACTTATAGCAAGTTCTGTTGAATCCAATGTTTGTGTTCCTTCACCTTCACCCTGATTACTATTATGTACGTACCTAATCTTTAACTTTTGCAATTTTTCTTGACATTCCTGGGTATTTGGCTTAAAATGACAAAGTCTATCATCAATGTCTTTAAGCATTAGTTTTGTTGAAGGAGATTGCTCGTTTGTTTTCCAACGAGGATTGTCGGGCACTTTAATTTTTTCAATCATGTTATAGACACCTTTTGATTTTAAACTGACATCATTGGACGGCTGTTTACTTGAAGCACTTGTCATTCTTATACAGTTATAAAACAATTGCGTAAAAATCTACGTTTAAAAAATTATTCATCAACTAAAATAATACAAACTCAGAAAATAGAAATGAAATCTGAAAAAACAAAGGACTGCTTTAATTTTTTTTGTAGGCTATACAGATTAATCTCCCTCCAGAAAACTTTATTATGTCAGGAAAAATTGAGTAACTATAAAACAAATGTGTTAGAAAAATTTTTATTGTTTTTAATTATCTTTTTTAATGCCACAGTTTATTTCTATGCAGTGACGTACCAAAAATTTTTGAAAGGGTGGGCTGTGGGAGCACGCAAACAATCAATTATGCTTAGTGGAAAATTTATTTAAGTCTGATTTCTCAAATTTTGTCGCAAAAGTTTGGTGATCTCTAAAAAAAAGATTTTTACTTAGAATCTGTCTCTGATTTTTTGTAATAGTGATCTCCAAGGGTGTGTGTGGTAAAATGGGCCTCCTAAATACGCTACTGCTTTTATGCAATGAAATCGGTGCTTTTAACAGTAAAACAGAGGTGACAAACAAGTGGACAAACAAGCATTGTACGAATTTTTTGAAACTTGTTATGCAGTAGACCAGTGGTTCCCCAACCTTTTCAGTATCATGGACCCTTTTCGTGATTTGGCTGAAAGTTGTGGACCTCTTTAATAAAACCAGTTAATATTGTTACGTTTATATGATCTCCACTGAAAATAGAAACAAAATTTCAAATATTATTGAAGAGCATACGAAGTACCTCATGGAAAATTTACTAATTTATGCTTGCAATAAAATAATAACAGTTTGAGCAAAGTATACTGTGCAATGAATTAGATAAGAAAGATTGCAATAACAGCATTGCTACGTCATTTTAATCTTTTTAAGTTTTGCACTTTTTCGCTGAACTAAATAACACATCTTTGATGTGCTCGGTGTCCTGAACCTGTAAGTTGAGCGAAAGCTAACGGGATTTGCTTTATGTTTTGTATAAACTGATAGGTATACTTGTGAAAAGCAAAATATGGAAAACTAGTGTTTGTGTGTCAATTTATGTTTTGTGAAAGCGTAATTTGTAGCAGATGGAGCCTCACTCTAAAAGATTTTAACAACTGATTAGAATCGTCACAATTACAACAGGAAAGATTATAAAACTGAAAGTGAAAGTAGCTCTTATTGTTTAGTTCAAATAAACTGTAGAAAGTGAAGTAAGCTAACATCGTCTCTGTTGATTGATTGAATTTGACAGGTTGAACAAAGCTTTCAATAAACACATCTCGGCATCTTTATTTAATTTAAGAATGCGCTTCAAGAAGAATCAGAAATAAAATGACTCATAGGCTATATTGAGTACCGGTATGGGGCTTACATCTCTAAATAGTGTTAGAGAAAGAAAAACCTCAATGTATCATTTGTTTTTAAGTTCTCTCTAATTGCTTATAAAGCTCTCAAAGTTACAATTGCATTTCTTATTACTCAAAATACTCGCAAAAAAACCAAACATTTTTAAAAAGACACAGAAGTTTCTCCAAAAGTGCTCTGAAATTAATGAATCTCCAAAATTTTGATAGAAGTTTAAATGAAACCAATGCAAACTTAATGTAATTTTCATCTCTTGCTATAGCGGAGGAAAATAAACCTCAAAAGAAACTGAAAAAGCCGTGTGGAAAAAAATTGCCGAAATCGTTATTGGAAAGGAAGCTATCAAGAAAAGAGTTGGCAGCATAGTCGATCGTTTGAAAGCATTATGATTTAATAGCGAACCTAATCGAAACGGTCATTGTTCAAAACCTATTCATGCCGTTCTGTTATGTTCTTGGGAAAAATGCTTGATGGCACTTCCTCTGCTTGGCGGTCCTAGCAAGCAGCTTTAAAATTTTACTCATACTTTTAATAAAATTAAAAACTAAAATATGAAATTGGGACCGGACAACAGCAGATCGAATTAATCACTGCACAGTTGCCCTTAGTATAGTGTTTAAGATGCTTTCCTTTTAGTTAAGAAGACAAATATAGAAATTAAAAATAAAAAAATAGCTGCTTTATCACTCTCAAACAGTACTCAATTAAAATACCCAATCCTGTTTCACAACAGGTTTTTTATCGAAACTAAGCAAAGAATTTGTCTTAAATTGGAGAATAAAAAAAGTTTCCACAAATGGACAGGCTACTCAAAAAAAAAACAATGTTAAAATGTCGCATTGAATTTATTACTCCAATACTGTTTTGAAGTAAATAAATATGTTTGTTCATATCATCTAGATTTTGTGCTAAGTTGTGCTATAAAGCTTGGTTTCTAGTATTGTGCAGACTACAGTAGTATTTTTTGCAAGCAAAACCACATGGCAGTTTCGTTTCTTTTGCTATAGCTTATTGTTTTCATCTTGTGCATGAAAAGGTCATGGACCCCTGAAAATCACTCTGTGGACCCCTGGGGGTCCATGCACCCCCGGTTGGAAACCACTGCAGTAGACAAACTATTAGATATCTTCACCCTGATTACTATATTAAGTATGTACTTAATCTTTAACTCTTGCAATTTTTTTGGTTTTCCTGGGTATTTGGCTTAAAATGACAAAGTCTATCATCAATGTCTTTAAGCATTTGTTTTGTTGAAGGAGATTGCTGGTTGGTTTTACAACGAGGATTGTCGGGCACTTTAATTTTTTCAATCATGTTATAAACACCTTTTGATTTTAAACTGACATCGTTGGACGGCTGTTTACTTGAAGCACTTGTCATTCTCATACAGTTATAAAACAATTGCGTAAAAATCTACGTTTAAAAAATTACTCAACTAAAATAATACAAACTCAGAAAATAGTTAGTTAAGAAATTTGAAAAAGCAAAAAACTACTATTAATAGTTAAACTTTTTATAGTTATTTAAATATAAGCTGTACTGATTAATCTCCCTCCAGAAAACTTTTTCACATCCAAGGCAAGTTACGTAGTTATCAAACAAACGTGTAGGAAAGGTAATTATCACATGAATTTTTTTTCTTTTTTTAGTTACTATTTAGCGTTCTCTTAAAGTCTTATCAAATACTTCTAGAACGACCGCGCTTTAAAAAGTACCAAAAACGTCTAAATGCATTAACTAATGCATATAGCATATTAAGCTGCAACTCGGCAATTTTTTTCTCACTATTGAGTATTTTAAAATTAAATTGGCACTAAATTTCTTTTGTTGCACTTTAAAAATAAACTAATAGAATGTTTTATATTAAATAAAGTATACAATTGCAAAAGCGGAACCTGTCAAAGCGGAAACCACAAGTTTATATAATAAAGGCATAGAAACCAACAGATATTTAGTACGGAAACCAACTGTTAATTACGTCTGAGGTTCCAACTTGTGCGTTTTTTAAATATTATCAACAAGGCAAGGAATGGGCCCGCGTAACTACCCTCGAGTTTAGATGCCGCAATTGAGTGCCCCACATTTGTGAACTATATGGGTTGAAAAGACATCTTTAACTAACGAAACTTTAGTATAAAAAGTGTTTCACTTGGGTTTATAATGAATTTTAATGAATACTTTTTTTTATGTTTCACTTGGGTTTATAATGAATTTTTTTTGGCCAAGATCGGGAACTGGACCGAGAAGCCTAAATAAAAACCTTCAATTGATTTTCAAAATAAATTCATCAAACAATTAATCAAAAAAGTTATTCACGTATATTTTAGACTTCAGTACGTCATAAATTTATACCAGTCGGGAATTCCTGAGTAAGAGCTAAATTTTATTTTCATCTCATCCTCCTGACTCTTAGGAAAGCAACGGCGGCGTTATTGCATAGAGCAACTGTCAAGCAATTAACCCGACCTGCGTCCGGAGATGCCAAGATATAATATTGTTTTCCAGCTAAAATTTTTTTTTAGCTTGTATTAGAGAAATGAATTTAGAACTACCTATCAAGACCGCCGAAGTAGGGAAAAATGACGTAATTAAGCGTGTTTCCCGAGGATTTAACACTAGGTCGCGAGTAGGTTTCAAACCACCATCGTGTTGATTACAATCATGGCGCACTTAACCGTTCGACCATATCGCCTAAATCAAGATTATTGTAAAATCTTGAATCAACCATCTTGTCCAAACAGCCTTTACAGATTGTTAGTGGTCATTTGATCAATATCAACCTTAACTATTGAGTTATTATAAAATGAAATAGTTTTTTGTTTTTAAGATTATTGTGATAAGGAACCTAAATATCAGACTGTAATGTGCTAATATTACTAATTTTTGTTTTTTACATTTATACTGTAGATGAAGCTTTCGATGCTAATTGCTGTTTTTAGCACTATCAACGTTTAATTTTTTTCTTTTGAGCCAAGTTTGACTTTGTCTTTAAAGCTTATTAACAGAGGTGGATGTTTTGAGACACGTTTTTTGCAGTCTGGAACTTGATTTTGGACCTCTGCGTCTCTAGTACAACTCGAGACGTTGTAGCGATGTTGGCAAAGCTCACAAGTGTTGCGAAGATATCATGATTTTTTTAGTAAAAATAGTTTATTTGTAAGTTCTTTTAGCCATTCGTCGTCATAGCTTTTTTCAAATTTTCCATTGGTCACAGTAGAATGGAACCAATGCAATCTTAATTACTGCACAATCCTGGACACCACAAAAGGTGCTCGAAAAATTATTGATCTATTTTGATTAACATTTAAAGGTCTTAAACTTCATACTTTAATAACAAAATTAGGTATCTCGAAAGCAGCTTTATCACGATGTTTTGATTTGTAGTCAATACTGTTTTATGACATTATAATAGGTTACATGTTCTCGTATTATAATTGAAGCAATTAACACAATTGAGGTTCAAAATCCCCTCGCGTGGTTTTATTGGGTCTTTGTAAAAATATGCTTTGCGGCACTGTTTTTTGCTTTAAAGTTTAGATATACGACAAAATAAAAATTACAAAAATAATAAAAAAATTTTTTAATCGGATAGCAATATCCTGGCATCTCCGAAAGCAAGCTAGATGAATTGATTTTAGTAGACGGCCATGATTCAGAGTTCCACTGTTAGTCGATGTTAATCAATGAGAGTTTTAGTCGGCAAGGTTCAGCTTGCTTGATGCCTGAAAGAATTCGTAAGACGTCTGTGGGAGTGGAACGCAGACGTCCAGTGACGATATTCAAGACTTATTCAAGACACTATTCATCAGACGAGCATGTGCGTTGCAAAATATACTCAGCTGTCAAGTAAATCAAACTTAGGAAGCAACGTGACGCGTGAAGATATTTTTTACGCCATGCCACAAGCTGGTGAGGAAACGTAAGCGATTTGTCCAGTTCTACGCCAAGATATGTAGAAATCGGACAGAATGGTAAAATTTTAATTTCTTATAAACTTTTTGCTACGCTTTGACCTCTCGCTCGTTAAAATGATAGGCTGCTGTCACTGTTTTTGAGTGATTGAGTTTCATCCTTTAAGTCTGGAGAATATCTTAATTTAAAGTCCCCTTTAAGTCCTTCCAGTTTTGAAAAAAGTGCAACAATGCCGTGTAGTCAGCATAGAAAAACTTTTTGAAGATTTTGTGAGCGACCAGGTGCGACAAAAGAAGAAACCAGACTTTATTAACCACGCTCTTGGCACAATGCCAATCGGCAAGCCACTTGCTCACCGTAAAACACAGCTTCTTACCTCTATTGTGTTGCAATTTCTTTAACGTAAGTCATTCCGTTTTTGTGTGTTCAGATTTTTATGTCACATAGTGTTGGTAGCCTTTGTCACAATTTTGTTACTTTGTGTCGCGTTTGTTTATATTCCGTGCTGTTGGTTGTCACGAAACTGTTAGTAGCTCAAGAATGGAACAACAAATCAACTTGAAGTTTTTGGTGAAAGTGAGGAGGACCCCAACTGAGTGTTTTAAAATTCTTAAAGAGGTTTGTGGAAAGATGTTATGTCGAAGACGCAAATCTTTGAATGGCACAAACGTTTTGAGAAAGGCCACGAGGAAGTGGAAGATCATCCCAAGATGGGACGACCTTCCACAACGAAGACAGATGAAAACATCAGTAGAGTGAAGCAGCTGGTGCAAATCGCAGATTGATAGTACGAATGATATCAGATGAACTGAATCTAAACAGAGAATCAGTGCGGATGATCTTGCTGCATAATCTGGGGTTCCAAAATAGTTCCATTAATTAATTAAGATATCACTACGTGCTCAGCTCCTTTGTGCCACATTCACATTCCTTTCATCTACTGCCCCCTTGGAAGCAAGCTAAATTTCAACCATAGATTAATTTGTTCTGTTATTTTATACAGGAGAATCCAGGATTCTTTCAAAGCTAAAATAAAGGATGATGTCGTAATTGTATCTAGGAATTAAAAGTAACTCCGACATTGGTTATAGCTGATAGAATCTGGGGACGGAGTTTCAAGTCTATCTGGCTTAAAATATTTCAGGACAGCGAGAAATTTTCCATGTAAAAAATTAATTTTTAAAGATGCTTACTGATTCTTGTGTTGATGCTGCCTAAAATCAGGCACTTTTTTTAGAAAGAAGTTGAGTTGACTTGCAGTCAATAGCCTCGTACCTCTCGTTTCTGAAGAGCTAAGATGCAATAACATCAGCTGAAATGCGAGAGTGACGAGCGAAGTTTTTGACCTACCAATAAGATTATTTTAACATACTCCATGCTTTTTGACAAGAATGTGAAAGTTGATGACCTGATCAAAACCACGGATCTCTCCATTTTCTGTCAACTTTGGTAAAGCCGTAGCAGCAAAATTGAGCCATGTTTGGTTTCGAGGCACTGCAGTAAAGTTGTATGGAGTTTCACACTCTGCATGCCAACAAGTTTTGGGTTATTTTGCCAACAAGTTTTGGGTTAGAATAGTTTTTTTGGCTGCTTTCTGATAACGTTAAAAAAGTCCTGGTAACTCGCTTCCACATCAGGTGAATTCAGCAGCAACAAAGTCTTTTCGATTTTGTTCGTTTGTTATAGCAATGTAATCACTCCACTTAATACCGCAAAAATTCCATCGTTTAACTGGCATGCCTAGCACTGGAAAAGAAAAACTTTTGCACTTTTTCGCTGAAAAAACAGAAGCTTAACAACCAAGGATCAATGTTTAACTCGGAAAACTTTTTTGTGATTTATGTTGAAGATTTTTGATGAGGAAAAAGTTCTTGGAGGTATGCATTTTTGTACGTATCGGTAAAACCACGGTTTTAGAGTAGAAAAATTATTTTTCGACTCCGACTCCACGAGATCTAATAATACGACACCAAATTTAGCACTCCGACAAAGGAGTCCAACTCCACCCTAAAATATGCGGCTCTGATTAAACCGATGTTCTACAGTCAAAGTTAAAATCGTAAAATTTTAAATAACTGCAGTCGGAGTCGGAAAAAATTTCTCCGATTTCACAACACTGATTATAAGTTACACGTAGCAATTAGGGAAGATCCAGCAGATAAGGAGCGGCACCCCCTTAGAATTTTCAAAAATACGAAATTTAAAATAGCTTTTAGTAATTGTAATTACTATTGCTTAATTAGCATTTCATAATGCTTTTTCTTGTCTGCAATTAAGAGTAGATTAAAAATGAAATTTTTTTTATTCTTAAACTGGTTACACTCTACGCTGACCAAAGCACATTTTTCTGTAAAGTTAAAATATTTTATAAATATTGGGAATGGTAAGAGATTATCGGCTGTAGGTTTAGATAAGTGCCCACAATTCTTGAAGAATCTTGACATTTTAGAAAAGGCTAAATTCTAATGAAGACTATTTTTATTCGTCACTTGGCTTTCAAAAGCAATAAAGAATTAACCACATTTCGACACGTTTTTTTCTAATACAAATCTTTGTTTAATGTTTAGTTGAATTTTTCAAAGCAACTCCCAAACCAAAACTTATTTTTTATTTTGCAAATAAAAGGCCACATTTAGCTGTCAATATAAAGCCCAAATCGTTTTTACTTGGCACTTCAAATTGAAGTTCAAAAGGTGACCTGTCCAGGTACACAGCGTATTTTTGCTTGCTTATTTTTGAATCATTCAGATGGTAAATATGGCTGTAACTTCCAGCAATTTAGCAAAAATCAAAATCGGAGTGGCCAAAGAAAAATACGAGTCCAATACCAACTCAAGCACATCTAAAAAAGTGATTCCGGCTTGAGCATATTTAAAAAAACTACTACAAATTGGACTCCACACAAAAATATGGGACTCCGACTTCCGACTCTGACTGCACAACCATGGCTTAAACTAAAGCAAATTACGTAAAGTCACGTGTCTCGTCTGGGTCTCGGTATTTCGAAGTCACGTCTCGGTCTTGCTACCCCAAAGTCTCGTCTCGTCTCGGTCTCAACAGTATGTGTCTCGCGTTCACCTCTGTTTATCAATGGGCTATCCAATTAGCTATCGGAGTGATCCTTATTTAAATAGTCTGGTCAAAACAAAAAACTGAAGAAAAACAATAAAAAAACAATTGGAACTTGTCATAAAGCCTTGCTTTTAAGCACTAATTTCAATGTTTTATCGTACAGTAACACTTCAAATTATGAAACATTCTGGCTAATATTTTTTGACTCAATTCGGAAGTAGTAAAAGTAGGTTGGCAAAAATGATTGCGTGATCTGCAGTACCTTCTTCTTTTTTTCTATTCTTCTTCATCCCTAAAAATCAAGTGTTAGCACCTAATAAAATTGTGCAGTACCCCGAATTTTTAGGACAAGTAAACTCGAAAAAGATGTTATTTTAAATCTTTTGTAACGTTAAAATCCTCAATTGACTCCCAAAAAAAGCTCAATACCTTCTTGCTATATTTTCAAACGTTTAAGAAGTTAAACAAACTGTAATTCTGTCTGTAAACAAACATATTCTCAGCCGTTTGCGTCAATTGACGCACTTGCTCGTTCTAGGTATATTAATCGCCTACTCTACACACGGCCTCTCATGCTACATTTTTGCTGTAAAATTAAGAGGACACTCTCTTTTGCCTCAATCAACGGCAAGTCGTAGCAACAAATGTGCGTTCATGAGGATCAACAGTAAATAACGCACACACGCATTAACATTTGGAAACTTGTTTATTAACCTAAAAATGCCAAGTAGAGGGTGCTGTACGCATTTTATATTATTTTGGTGTTGAAATAATTCTATAACTCAATGCTTTGCTTTTAAATTTTTGTTTAAATATTGCTCTCAAACCTGAACTGTGCATTGTCAATATTATCACAAAATATCTGAAGTAGCATTATCGATAAGTTTGCATAGTTAAGTATTCAATAAGTTAAAATGGTTTTAAAAATGTCAAGAAATTACTATGCAATAGATTTAAGCAAAAGTTTCAATAAACACTCACAACACTATAACGGTATGGTTTTAAAATATTGCTATGATCGAGATATAAAATTAACGATAAGAAATTTTCTAATCATTCACAAGCTTTGGCTTGTTCAAAAATATGTTTGTTACTATCAATGAAACAAAATTAAATTTACAAAGAGTTGTGAAAAGTTTGATATCATTTTGCAATTTAATAACTTGGCCAAATCCCGTTTCAATGATTTTAAATTTTGCAAAACTCGTGTAGAAACAAACCCAAATTTTATTTTTATGTTTGGTATGTTTATTGCTTCAGGCGTAGAAATTTTTGACGGTTACATTGTTCACATTGCGTTTAAATGGTAGTCAGTAGCAGAGAAAAGGCATTTTGTGAGTTGGAGTATGCTCGAACAAACTCGAACAAGACAATGCCGCGTGCATTTGCGGGAGTTCTCCAAAAAATCATCAACAACAATGGAAATTTGGACTCGGCAAAAAATTTAAAGACAAAGGCTTTCTGTTCTGAGCAAAAGGATCTTGGACGACCAGCAACATACAAAGACAAAGTTGAACAGGTTTGCCAAAAACTTTTGCGAAGTCCCAAAAAGTTCATAAGAAGAACAAATCTGGAGAACTAGATTCCTCCAACAAAAGTTTGGCGGTTAGTAAAGAAACTCTTCTTAGTGAAACCCGACAAACTGCAATTTGTTTAGGCTATGGCGGCAAATCACAAGCAGAAGCGCAAAAGATTCTATGTTAATATGCAAGAAAAACTCGAAAAAGACGAGTTCAGTGATGAAGCCTCATTTTAAACGAACGCTAAAGTCAATAAGCATAATGTTCGCATTTGCGGTGAAGGAAATACTCATGCTACTATATTAAGCATGAGAGGGAAAATTGAATGTGTTTTATATCTTGCATCAAAAGTGAATCTTTCTTGTACCATCTCCAAAAACCATGTTAATAGTCCCTTTTTGTTTTTTTTTTTTTTGGAGAAGTAAAACAAGCAATGTTTATCTGCGTATGCTTTAGAATTGTTTAATGGACGAGCTTATAGCTTATAGCAAACAAGTCCAAGGACGTTGTTAAAAAACCCTGAACTTGACATTGGAAGAAAGTATAAAAAATAAAAACAAACTGTCTTGTTACTGATGGCCTCTGCTTTTTATGAATCTAATTTACCATGACAAAGAGGTTGTTTATTTGTAGAAACATACAAAAGTAAATTTTTTTATCAACTGTCATTTCGATCAACTGCCTTTTCAATCAAGTGTCGTTTGATCAATTGTCGTAGCACTATTCACGGGACAGTGTACGCGCTGGGATTAATTTGGACCAAAGAAGAGGAAAATTGATCTTATTGCCACTTTTGTTCGCAAACCTCTTGAAATTTGCTTTACTGAAAAGTTCTCAAGTGAAGTCGACAAAATCAAAAATATCTTACCACAGAATGAATACCCAGAAGAAGTTATAAGAAGTCATTATTTCCGGAATTAAGAAAAAAATTTCAAATTTTCAAATATCCAAACGGTTTGGCCTTGAAAAGTGCACGGTAGGCTATATCTAAAATTACCTTGGATTGAAAACGTTTCCCTTAAATATGAAAAACAAACAAAATCAACTGTCAACAATTGTTTTGTATCAGTGTCGGCAAGAATAGTTTTATCTTCAAAAAATGTTGCCTTCTTTTCTAAAGCAGTGCTTTTCAACCTTCTTAAGCCTGCGGACCGGTAATATATCAAAAAATTTTGGCGGACCTGTAACTTTTTAATGTCTGAAAAAATTGTAATAAACACAATAAATTGATAAAAAAGTCTTCCCTTTGATTTCATCTCTGATTTCGCTATTTTTCTCCTAAAATCATGGTGATCTCTAAAAAAAAAAAGGTCTTCACGTCGAATTGATCTTGTATTTCCCAATTTTTGTACCAACTTCATAATGATCTCTAAAAAACATCTGCAGCAAACTGAAACTATATGTGTTATTTTCAAGTGGGCCCCTAAAATCGAGGCGGGGGCCCGAGGCAACTGCCTCATTCGCCTCACCCAATATCCACCACTGACAACCACCCATGCTGGCAGCTTGGTCAGTACACAACCACATTTAAGCTTGATCTTGCATTTAGTTATTGAGCAAAATCAATAATTACTGTTAATATTTTTCTGACATTGTTCTACTTGTGAACTCGTGGGGCCTCCTTAAAGAGTAAAATTGAAATAAATTGTTGCGGACCGGCAGAAAAGCTAATGCGGACCGGCGGTTGAGAACCACTGTTCCAAAGTACGTTTTGCCTGCCCATCAGTAAAGTAATATTGTATACAAATACTTTCGCCACTGTGATAGTGTGTACGTAGGTAGAACGTCCCAACGATTGGAAGAAAGAATTCGAGAACATGTTCTAAAATTCATTAGAAATAAAATTAGATTTCAAAAAGATCTCCTGAGACGTCAATATAAATTTACTCAAATCGCACTTATATCGGATTCGGCTATTGGTCACCATCTGTTAGGCAACAAAATTTGTGCGGAAAAATGTTGATACTAACTGTTCTCTATTTTAGCTACAGGAAAATTATTTTTTATCTGGCAACACTCGAAGCTACCTTCAAAAAGTCTTTTGAACCATTTCTTTGTCGCCAGAAAGAGTTCGTCCATGGATGGAAATTTTTTTGCTTGCGGCGCAAGTGAGTGCGCAAACAATCGCGTGCTTGCTTTCTCCAACCAATCAAAGGCGCCTTTGTTTTCGATGTCTTCCAACAATATATAAACTGCGGTTTTCCTGAAGTTCGTCATTTGCCAACAAATTTTTCTGACAAAAGTTGTCCAAAAGAATTCTCAAGTAAACAGTCTTTTTAAAGACTACCCAAAAATTAAAAAAGTTATGGTTCCGTCGATTCCATTGGTTATTTTGAAATTTGAAATTAAAAGTAAGTTTTTCACTAATCTTTTACTTGTTAAAATTAAACAAGTAGTTAGATTGAATGTGCAAATTAAGAGTGATTGCTTAATTAGTTTATTAATTATTATTTTATTAAGGATAAAGATTGAACATGCCTTTGAGCTCACTGTCCTATGTGCAATACAGTTTTAACTAATGGCGTTCATGAAGTATCTGCATAGCAAAGAGGCCCATCAGATATTATCCTTTAAAAAAATATGGTCCATGGGCCAAAAAGGCTGAGAACCACTGGTTTATCTGAATAAAAGCAACAACAAGTGACGTCACAAATGGAGTTTCCGCGCTTGAATGCTAGCTCAATGTAATCGATTACGATTGCATGAAAAGATTACTGATTACAATTACCCCATGTCTGTATCCAAACATCTATTTCTCATTCGTTAAGAAATATAAGCCAAAAATTAAAACATTTAAATTAAGAAATAAATGTGGAAACACTCACGAGTATAGTGAAGTGGGGTATTATCTACCCCAGATTGAAAAGTAGCTTTTGTATTCGACAAAAATTACGTGAAAACTGGTTTTATAATTTTGTGAGCTTGTGTAAACAATACCAAATAGCTACAAAAAAACTGGTGTCTGAATTCATTACCAGGCATAGGATGCGGAAAAATATTTTTTCATTAGGTATAACATATATTCAACAGCAAATTCCTTACATATCACAAATATGATAAAAAAATGTTAGTAAAAAACAAAGTCTCGAGTTTCACCAAACATAACAGCAAAACTTATAAAATTGAACTTTTTTATAGATTTAAAATATTATATATCAGTGGTTTTATATCTTATTTTAATCACAAAGCCCTTTCAAAAAATTATCCAGATGAGGAACCCCTAAAATTTTACAAATGGCTCCAACTAATAGTTTGCAATATGCTTGTTTAATATTGTGATGACTTGTTTTGTCTTCAACTTAATTTAGGGTAGGAATTCTAATTGCCGAGAAGTTAAATCGCCTAGAAAAGTTTGTGTAAAGCAACAAAATAGTTATCACGTTATGAACAAGCATTTTCGATCTCAACATTTTTTACTTGTTAGGAATTACTGATATATATATATGCGGCAAGAATAAAACAAATACATTGATTGTTTTTGAAAATTGATGATTAATGACGATATTGTGACAAGATATTGATGTAATATTTTATTTTTACATGTCATATGATATTATGTAATTATTAATTTATACTTTGAGCTGATGGACTTGGTTATTGAATCAAGCACTTTTATTACTATTTTTAGGCACTTTTCAGGAAAGCTGATGAACTTAGTTATTGACTAGGCACTTCAACACAATTTTATTGACTTTTAGGAACTTTTAAGGGCAATCAATGGACTTAATTATTCTTGGAAACCAAACTCACATGATTGTGGATTATTTACAATCAAATTTTTATTTGATAAGTAAAATATTTTCCTATTTATTTTGTTACGACTTCCAATCTAAAGGTTAAAAAATAAATAATCATAATAAATAACAATCGGTTAAAAAATATAAAAAAACAAAGGATTAATTGTTAAACTTTTTTAGTTTTGTAAATATAAGCTATATTTAAATATAAATTCTTTGTTGTACAGAATTTAAAAATAACCAATGCTACGGACGGTACCATAACTCTTTCGGTTTTTGGTAGTCTTTAAAAGACTGTTTTTTCTCCCGAGAATTCTTTCGGTCAACTCTCGTTAGAAGAAATCGTTGACAAATGACGAACTACATGAAAACCATGGTTTGTATAGGATTGCAAGCGAGAAAGCTTCAGTCCATAGACAAACTCTTTCTGGCGACAAAAAAATGGTTCAAAAGACTCTTTGAAGGTAACTTCGAGCGTGGCCAGATAAAAAAATAATTCTCCTGTAGCTAAAATAGAGAACCAGTTAGTATCAACATTTTTCCGCGCAAATTTTGTTGTCTAACAAATATTGACCAATAGCCGAATCCAAAATAGGTGCATTTTGATTGGATTTACATTGACATCTAGGTAGATGTTTTTGAGGTTTAACTTGATTTCTAATAAATTTTGGAACGTGTTGTCGAATTCTTTCTTCCATTAATTGTTGGGACGCTCTACCTACATACACACTATCACAGTGGCACAAATATTTGTATACAATATATGCTTATGAGCAGGTAAAACGTCCTTTTGAAAAGAAGGTAGTATCTTTTTTGAAGAGAAAACTATTCTTGCCGACACAGATCCAAAACAATTGTTGACTGCTGACTTTGTTTGTCTTTTGTATCTGAAGGAAAATTTTCAATCCAAGTTAATTTTAAATATACCGGACACTTTCCAGGGCCGAATCGTTTGGATGTTTGAAAGTTTAAAATTTCTTCTTAATTTTGGAAATAATGACTTCTTCCGGACAGCCGTTCTGCCACAAGATATTTTGATTTTGCTTACTTTACTTAAATTAAAAGCTTTTCATTGGTTTTCACTCACAAAAAAGAAATTAATAATTCACTGTCATTTCTTGATGTTTTGGTCAAAAAATACAACGAAACGTTTCTTACTTCAGTTTACAGAAAACCCACATTTACAGGACAGTATACATGCTGGGATTCATTTGGACCAAAGAAAATGAAGACAAATCTCATTGGCACTCTTGTTCACAGAACTCTTGAAATTTGCTCTCCGGAAAACCTTTCATGTAAAGTAAGCAAAATCAAAAATATCTTGCCATAGAATGGCTATCCGAAAGAAGTCATTATTTCCAGAATTAAGAAGAAATTTTAAACTTTCAAACATCCAAACGATTCGGCCCTGGAAAGTGTCCGGTATGTTTAAAATTAACTTGGATTGAAAATTTTCCTTCAAATACGAAAACAAACAAAGTCAGCAGTCAACAATTGTTTTGAATCAGTGTTGGCAATAATAGTTTTCTCTTCAAAAAAGATACTATCTTCTTTTCAAAAGAGCGTTTTACCTGCTCATAAGCATATATTGTATACAAATATTTGTGCCACTGCGATAGTGTGTACGTAGGAAGAATGTCTCAACAATTGGAAGAAAGAATTCGACAACACGTTCCAAAATTCATTAGAAATCAAGTTAAACCTCAAAAACATCTACCTAGATGTCAAAGATGATGGGACGATTGTCTTTTATCTGGCAACGCTCGAAGCTACCTTCAGAGTTTTTTGAACCATTTTTTTGTCGCCAGAAATAGTTTGTCTATGGACTGAAGCTTTCGCGCTTGCGGAGCAAGTGAGTGCACAACCAATCGTGTGCTCTCTTTCTTCAACCAATTAGCAACGCCGTTATTTGCGATACGATTGACCGAAAGAATTCTCGGGAGAAAAAACAGTCTTTTAAAGACTACCAAAAACCGAAAGAGTTATGGTACCGTCCGTAGCATTGGTTATTTTTATAAGCTATATTGAATAATCTTACCTCAAAAAACTTTTTACACGTCAGGGTAAATTGGGTAATTATTAAACAAATATGTAGGAAAAGTAAATATTGTTTTGTAAACACTCTAAAATCTAGCAATGAACCATCTTGTACACACAGCCTTTACAGATTGTTTCGCGGCCATTTGATCAATATCAACTTTAACTATTAAGTTATTATAAAATAAAAATTTTTTTTATTTTTCAAGATTATTGTGATAAGGAACCTAAACATCAGACAGTAATGTGCTAATATTACTAATTTTGTTATGTATGTTTTTTTACATTGATGGTAGATCAACTTGTTATCAATGGGTCATCCAATTAGCTATCGGAGTGATCCTTATTTAAGTAGTCTGGTCAAAACAAAAAGATGAAAAAAAACAGTAAGAAAACAACTAAAACTTGTCATCAAGTTTCGCTTGTAAGCACTGATTTCAATGTTTTATCGTACAGTAACACTTCAAGTCATGAAACATTCTTGCCAATATTTTTTTGACTTAAATCGAAAGTTGTAAAAGTAGGGTGGCAAAAAAGATTGCTTGATCCGCACTTTTTGCTTTTTTTTCTTCTTCATCGCTTAAAATTAAGTGCTAGTTTTTTACAAAATTGTGCAGTACAGCTGAATCTTTAAGAAAAGTAGGTCAGTGATAAATGTCTCTAAACCCGTCTCGGTTTGGAGACCAATTTTTTGTGGTCTCGGTCTTGTCTCGGTCTCGACAATGTCCTTATGGTTTCGGTCTTGGTATCAAGGAGATGGAGTCTATAGGTCTCCTGTTTTTTTATTTGGTCTTTTTTACTATTTTTGTTGTTTGATGTTATTGTGATGAATTTTGGAATTTGCTTAAGAGCAACACTCAACTGGCCAGCTTTACTCCAATTTAAAGTGGTATAAAGCTTAGAGCCAAACTTCTTTAATCTTTAGTTTTGCAGCTTTCTTAGGTTTATTCCAATAAAGATTTTTATTATGATTAGGGCTATCATTTACAAGCTAATCCGATTACAAAAATTGTTAAAAAGAGCTTAAATGTCCGGTGTTTCAGCGTGAACTGAAAACAATGTGCAATTTTTTAAGGAAATACGTTGATTTTTGGACGAAATTAGGGGAATCCGAGATCGATTGGAAGTGAAAACTTTTTTTTTGGTCTTTGTCCTAGATTTGAAAACAAATTTATTTTGTCCGCCTCTTCAAATTTTGTTGGTGTGCCTATGTCCGTCCGGAATTCCGCCTATCAGATATGGCAACCCTAATTTACAACAAATTAATCCAACTATAGAAAAACGGGATAACTTGATTACTTCAATGTTTTTTATAATTAAAGCTAGTTTTTTTTGTTGATCAACAAGCTTTAACAAAAGAACAAAAAATAATACAAAAGAACTAGGTCTACGGCACCAAGATAGATTATGTAGTTTTAGTTTAGCCTAAATGCAGCGATGGCCCCAGAGAGCGGACACAAATTTTTAAATGTTATTGTTACAGTTAATCTACAGCTAGTCACCTACCTCAAAATTAGGTACGCCTGACAAAACTTGCTTGTTTCGGACCTTGATTTTAATGTATAATGCCATAGGCAATATATTTTATGGGTGTTTGTTTTAAAGCAGATTAAGTGAGATAAAAAAATGACTTTAACGTCAACTGAAAGCTAAAGTTTCTAAATGATCAGTTTAAAAATGTCTTAGAGTAAACTCCAATAGTAATAACGCTATGTTAACAATAAAATTGGCCAAAGATATGACTATAGTAGTAGGATACCACAGAATACAACAGTAAGTTAAGACCTGTTCTTAATATAGCCCGTGAATGTCCAAAATACGGCCCGCAACTCGATTAATAAAACTTTTATTCAAATTTTTTTAGTTTGATTATAGCAGGAGCGCAATTACATAAGATGATACCATTATAAAATTGATAACATTTAGACTTAGCGCATGGGTGTCCAAACTGTTACACACTGTGGGCCAAATTTTTTTGCAAATATCTCTTGGGTCGCAATCGGTACAGAATTATAATTATAAAACTTTTTTTTGCTCTGGAAAAGCTAAGATATTTACAAATTATTGAAGGGTGTTTCAGAATGATGATACACTGCTTGTGAGTCATTAGTGAAAAAGTGTAGTTGAAACTTTATTAATTTACAGTAGATTGCTATTCGCTTTGAAGCTTAGCAGTTTTCCGCCCGCTCGCTTTCATTAATTGCGTCGTAAATAACAATTCGTTCTTTCAGAAAAATAACTTCTTATTAATGATGTTTTAATGCCTTTAATGCAGATTTAAAACTTTAAAGTAAAGTTAATAACCGAGCAAGGTTTGACGTACGATGATATCTGTTAAATTTTTTTAATTGCTTTTTGAAATGTGTCTTTGTTCTAATTCGATACTATTCTTTAATTTTATTTCATTACGGTTAATTAGGATTTGAAAAAGTAATAAATTTTAATTGGTTAAACTTTGTTAAACGAACATTAACTTCTGCTGAGCTGGATCATGAAAAAGCAAACCAAAGACGAAAGACCAAAGTGAGACTGGGTCAACACTGACGTGGTTAGTGACCAAACTCCCTCGATATCTAATGATTCTCAGAAGGATAAGATACTTATGCTTGATATAAGTGTATGTTAGATGTATAGCAGTGAACAATGTTTGGCAATCGCTTATATGTACTTATAATGAGGATTAAGGAAAGCTCGATAAATTTGTTCCAGTTTTGCAGGTGCACAGTATATTATTAATTCTAAAATATATAAATGGTTTTTTGAAATCTGTTCTTATTTTAATTCGTTATTTTTCGTCAATCCTATTTCAATAAGGTTAATTAGGATTTTCAATTGCAATAAATTTTAATTAATTGAACTTTTTATTAAACAAACAATTATTTTAAATTATCTTTCATGTGAACTTTGATCGAACCTTTCCTCCCTTTAAAAAAAGTTACTACTTTGATCCTACGTTTTTGTTGCTTTATTAATGAAGCGAAAAAGTTGTTGTAGCAATGAAATTTATGTATGAAATAATTCGATTATAATTTAATTATGGTCCGCAATTAATTATAAAAGTGAAGAAGTGGTGGCTCTTTAAGTCACAACGTTTGCCCACCCCTACAGTTTGTTTGTTTGTTTTTTTTTTTATCTCTACATTTATCCTCATGCCGCGCGGATAAACAAGGGTTTTATACGTGCACAACCAATTAACCTGACCCACTTTCGGAGATGCTAAGATACTGCTGTCTTGTTGAAACTTTTGGACTTTGGTTTTTTAGCTTTTTAAAGAGATATGACGGAATTTATAACCAATTGCCTCGAAAAAGTGCCGTAAATGTAATTCTCAACCGCACAACATGATGGCGCGACTAGGTTTTAAACCGCGGCCGTTTTAATCACCATAACCACCCTTTAAACTCTCGACTAGGCTGCTTAGAATCCGTTTAACGCCTCGCTAAAAAGTTGGGATCTTTGAATCCATAGGCGTATGCGCGGAAGAGGGAGGGTTAAGGGACTAAAAAATCTCCATGAAGAACGATGGTTAAAGGTTCATAGTAGGACTAAGACAACTTAAAAACTGTTTATTTAAAGTGAAGATTTTTTTCAATTAAAAAACAATTAGGGCTCAAAAAAAGTAAAGAGCAAAAAGGTCTTTACTTTTATTTTACATTTGTCGGCAGCATGGTTGAGTGGTCAAGAGTGCCGAAATTGATGGCGAACGTAATCGACACCGTCACGGTTCAAAGCTTACTCGCGCCACTTTGTTGTGTCCTTGTTCTCCTACTTGGTGGTCTCAGCAAGCAGTCCTAAATTTCATTCATATCTTCATAAAACTAAAAACAAAATAAAAAATTTTAACCAGATCACGATAGTTTGGCATCTCCGGAAGCAGGTCAATGTAATAGTTTGACAGTTGCTCCATGTATAGTGGCTCCGACAATTTCCTGCGAATCAGGGCGTCAGGAGGATAAAAAGATAAATAATCATATCAAAAATCAATAAATAATTTTAATTATTTTTTTAAGTGAATCTTTAAAAGTGACTCTGTTTTTGTTGCACCTGGCCTCCCTTTTGTAAAAAACATTACGGATTATAATGATTTTGCCTTTCAATGTTTTTGCCTTTCAAACGCTCCCCCTCCCCCCATAACTAATTTCTGCATACACAACTGAATGAATCTAAATGCTTAAAACGAAATACAAAATTACCGTAAAGCTAAATTAAAATGTGTTAATATGACAAGGTAGAAAAAGACGATGTTAAAAAAACTAATCCGAATAATTTGGATACAAAAATAGATCGAAAAGAAACAGGAGTAACACCGAAAAAAGTTGTTAAACACATTTTACTCGTTTGCATAATTTGTCATTGTTTTTAGTCTATTTGAGGTGATTAATTGGACCAATTCTATTCTATGTAAGCCAAAAATAGCCAACAAATCCAACAACTGCAATATACCAACACAGATAACCAAGCTAATAAAATGTCTAGATAAAGTTTTAACCATTCTCGTGATGCCCTGTCTTCGGTATTTTTAAGTTTTGAAAAATATTTTTTAATAAAACATCAACTTTTATCAACATTTTATATAGTTTAACATGAGCACTGGTGCTTCTCGTTTTCAAAGCAGCTTGATTTTTCAACATTGTTAACTATCATGCTTAGTGTGTTTTAGGTTTCTTCTACTCTACGTGAAAGTTTTTCTTTTAAAGCGAATTCTTTGATGATGCAACCACACAGAGCAAAACTTTTTTCAACATGCTAGAAATGCTTGCTCATTTAAAATGTAACCTTAGATTATTTTTAAAAAATTATTGTTTTTGGAATTATTGAAAATGGACAGTATTTTTGAAAATTTTTTGGTCTTTGTCCCCGTCGCAATCGTTTCTGATCTCGGTTTCAAACCTTAGGTCTCGAAATTTTCCCGTCTCGACCTCGGTCTTGGTCTCGGAAAAATTATCGGGTCTCGGTTTCAGTCTCAGCGTTTGTGGTCTCAACTACATTACTGAAGTAGGCGTAGAAAAAACGTCATTTCAAATCTTTTTTGTTACGTTACAATCCTCAGTTGGCTCCTAAAAAAAGCGTAATGCCTCTTTGTTATATTTTCAAACGTTTAAGAAGTTAAACAGAATGTAATTCCGTCTGTAAAAAAACATAAAAATTTTTAGCTGTTTGCATCAATAGACGTATTTCGTCTTTTTATGTATATTCATGGCCTATTCTAAACACGGCCCCTACGTTACATTTTCGATGTACAATTAAGAGACCACTCTCTTTTTCTCAATGAAATCTACTCAACAAAAAATTTTAAAAAAACAGTCTTTTTAAAGACTACCAAAATTGAAAGAGTTAATGGTTCGTCAATACCATCTGGTCATGCCGTGATAGTGTTGAGTATTTGTTGGCTTTTCTGTTTAAATCTGTTGTGAATTGATTTCTTAACGTATTTCTAAACAATTTTAACTTCTTAATCACTTAACTACCCAAACGTATTAATTATGTTGCTTCACTTCTTTTTATGATAATATTGACTATGCGATAATATTTATAAATATTTTGTGACATTTTTCAACCGAGAATTTATTTAAATATAACGGTGTGATTTTAAAATATTGCTATGATCAAGATATAAAATTAACGATAAGAAATTTTTTAATTATATATCGTCGTTGCTTCTTTGTAGACGATTTTGAAATTCTTTTAATTGTTTTTTTTTGATAGCATCATTTGGAAGCTTTTTGTCACAAACTTTGTTTGGGAATCCCAAAGGACCAGTTGAGCTAGGTAACCCGAATACCTGCGCTGAAACAAAGCTGTGTCTAAATTTTATTTTATTCCGGCTCAAGAAGTAGTTTTGCTATGAGCCTGACGGTTTATACAGTTGGTTAACGAAAGCTCGGATTGATTTTTGTCGAAGACTCTTCTTCACAACAGGCAGAGACCACTGTCTCTAATAACAACGAATGTATTACAAAATCACGACCGACGAAATTCTATTCCACGCTTTGCCAAACTGCAAAGCGAAATCAACACTATAACTCGACTCAATCAACACAAATAATTCTACCTCTGTAGAACAAAACTGCCAACCACTGGCACAAAATAAATTCAACAATTGTCCACCGACACAAAATCTAACGGTCCACCTCCTGTGGCCAAACAAAATCACCTTCGCTCGAGCCGCCACTCGAGTCGCTTCAAATTACCTCACAACGATAATAATCATCATAATAATAAATTTCTCGCTACGCATCGGCTTTATATAGAAAACAAAATCACGTGATGTAAACTTTCTCGTAAATTCAAGATTCAGCCAGAAACCCCTGGAGAGTTCGTTACGCGAATCAAGTGGAATATACGCGAATTTTCCAGTACAATGATGTTAGTCAAAAACATATTACGTCAATACAAAGAGGAGAAAAAAGAGAAAAAGATACATGTATCGAGCCATATAACAAATTGGACGTATATCGCAGACAGCGCTCAAAGAGCCGCATTTATTCTCTTATGATAAAACTACGAACTGCTTTTAACGGGGATACACTGCATCGTTATGATTAAAATTATGAATGAAGTGTGACACTTTTGCTTGTTGCAAATAAGTTTGTTATTGTCATAAAATTAAAAATACATCTCAAGTAATATTTGCATGCAAAGCTAAACGTTGGGTCATATCGATATAATTATATATTGAAAGCTGCTCTGAGGGAATAATTTGCATAATTAAAAAAACATCGTTTCGGAAAAGCTCGAAAATTGCGAAGTTACAGCACACAATGAATCATTTCATTTGAGAACACAATTAATCACAGCACTTCACATGATTTGACTAGACCAGTGGTTTTTAACCTTTTTTTCTCTTTATTCATACTGTTTAAATCAAATTTCTATTACCTACAATCTGTATTTATCAAAATATAGTATAATAATTTTTATATAATTATATATCTAATTTATTTGCTACACTCAATACAAAAGCATATCAAAAAAACAATTTAAATTTAATGTAAGCAATATTTACACAAACAATTAGTGCAATTTTTGCTCTTGTTTTTGTTCTAAGATTAATGAAATGCTAGGTGCAATTTCGGAGAGCAAAGATCCGAGTCTAAATTTAGTAATATGTTACAAGCTTTTTGTTTATTAGTAAAAATACTTGAAAAGGCTGACTCACAGAGATAAGCAGAGGGAAACATAGTTAATAATGTTAGTGGTGTTTCTGCAACTTTTAAATATGCTTTCTTCATCATCACTCAGAAATTTTTCAAGCTTTTGTCTTCAAAAGAAACTTTAACCGTTGAATCATGAATCTCGTGCAGAAATTTTTCTTGAATACTTCTATCTTCATTTTTATCTTCTGGAAAATCTTCAACCGAAATTCTGAAAGGGTTCCGTGTTAATGCCATCAAAGGTATGTCGTATAACGTCGGAAAAAAATGATAAAATTCCTTAATCAAGTTGTTTAAGCGTTCAACAACCTCACTTTGAATAATACTGGTGATACCATTGTTCTCGCTCATTTCCTTTGTCATTAAATACGATGCTACTATCTGTTCTGGTCGTATTTTTGTTTTCCAGTGTTTTAGTTTTGCAATAAAAGTAGTAACTTTATCTCTTAGTTCCAGTATGTTTACGTCGACACCTTGCAACTTGCAATTCAGTTCATTCGAATGAGAAAATATTACTGCAAAAAATTCAAACCTGATTTCAAATCTTACGTCAGACACTTTTGTTTTCATTGCTCGTTTATATTGGATTTCAAAAAATTCACTAACCTTTTGTAATAGACGCACTAGCCGAATTAATTATGTCTTTTCTCGAAAGCCAGCGCACAGAAGTGTGAAATAACAAAAAATCATATTTTATGTCATCTACAAGCACCTATGTTTACATAATTTTCCAAAGAGTTGGGTATTCAAAGCACTTGATTTTATAAAGTTAACAACTTTAATTGCATAATCAAGTATTTGCTTAAGTAATTGTGGCATAATCCTTGATGCCAAAGCTTCTCGATGTATAATGCAGTGCATTCCACTAACGTTAGGATTTTTCTGTTTGACAAGAATCAGTCTCGAGCATAGCAGGTTCACCTCTGTGCAAAGTGCAAACACTTCCAAGTTTAGCCCAATCAAATTTTCTTCTGTAAAAAAGTCTTCCACAAGCTTTAGCACATCGCTACCGTTTATCGTCTCCGATGGGTGGCAAAAAAGAAAACCTTTTTTGATAGTTTGGTTGCGGATATAACGAACAAACACCAATAGTTGAGAGGTTTGCGCAATCAACCGACTCATCAAACTGTATTCCAAAGACTCATTAATCTCATTAATCCAAAGATGAGGCTTTGATATTTTTTATGAATTTCAATTCGATATCACCGGTCATATGGCCTATGAGCTATACAAGATTTAACGAAGTTATTGGATAAGAAGATCTTATTTATCTTTAATTTCTGCAATTGAAAATTTAGTTATACTAAGTATATGTAATAATAAACTCGCTTTCACTAGCCCTTAGAATTCTGCCTTGATCAACACAAAGAGTGCTAAAAGGAATATCATGTCATTTTAGCTAATTATGCTACCTGATAGCTACCTGCTGGCTTTTGCTCTTTCACCACAGCAAACGCAATACATCTAATTCATGCGTCACAAAAGATTTGGTTGTATATACCGGTAAAAATAATTCTTAACAATTATACAAAGCCTAATTCTAAAAATAAATTACAGTTAAAATTAGCTTGCTTCCCAACCTATAAGTTGGGAAGCTTTAAACCAGACCAAAGTCTTTTGCATTTAATTTATTCGAATTTTTGATTTCTAATTAAATATTTGTAGCTTGAAAAATTGGAAGCATTGAAAACCAACTTGAGTTTATGTTTTGTCCTAAAATAAACTATGCAAGCGAGATACGGACTTAAATGTTTGAAAGAACATATGCAAGTTTTTATCTATAATAATCTGTTTAACCGATGAAAATCAATAGTCTTAAACATAAGTTTATAATAGACAGTAAAGTCATTAGTTTCACAATGGTATTTAGCAAAAAGGTATAAATGGCATTCAGTGCAATCAACAAATGATGCTATGCATTTATTCCATAAACAGTGTAAGTTCATCTTGACAAATCTTGTAGATAACGTAAAATATAGTTTTATGGCAGGGGGGAGTAAACTTTTTAGCTCGAGGACCGGATTCAAAAAATGATTTTGATGAAGGACTGCACTAGTTTTTACAACGTGAGATCTGCCTCAAACTTACTCAAAGACAAAAAAAGAAAAAAGATCTTCATTTTGTTTTGTTTGATTTATTATAACGTTTTGAAAAGCAAAAAAATGTCTTCATTTTTTTTACACCGTTATATCGAATGCTTGGCGGGCTGGATAAAATAGATTGGCAAGCCATAGTTTATCCAACACTGGCCTATGATTTTTTAGTATCTTATCAATATAAACGCACCGAATTAAACAAAGATTTAAAATTAAAGCTGTTAGTTCTTCTTTTTGTATTAAAAACTTGGCGACAAAATTTATGGCACAAGGACAGAATGCTTAGTTGCTGACCGATCAAATGTACAAAAATTGCCCCCATTTTGCAATAATTCCATCTTATTCAATGGAAAAGTCCAGTAGCAGCCGGTCAGCAGCATGGTCGAATGGTTAAAGCGCCGTGCTTGTGACCAACACGGTCTCGGTTCAAAACCTACTCGCGCCATTCTGTTGTGTCCTTGGGAAAGACACTTTACGGGACTTTCCCCTGATTGGTGGTCCTGACAAGCAGTTCTAAATTACAGTGATATCTCTATTAAATTACAAGCGGACAGCAATATCTTGGTATCTCCGGAAGCAGGTTGAAGTAATTGCCTACCCTATGTATTAGCGCCTCCGTCGCTTTCCTGCGAGTCAGGAGGATAAATATAGAGATAAATTAAATAAATTAAACACAAAGTTAGAACTCTTATTTTATTTACACGTACTGATAATCATAGGCGTACCTGTCTAAAAAATTTTGGGTGGCAGCAGAGTTTTGCCCGAACTTGTGACGCTTGCCCGAATCTTGATTTTCTAGACTTTAGGGATATGAGGGAATAATTTGTCTAAAATGTAGGGTGAAGGCCAAAAAAAAGGTTTTTACTTAGAATCTGTCCATGATTTTTTAATTTTTGTCCCAAAAATATAATGTTCTCAAAAAAACGTCTTCGCTTAGAATCTGCTTTTCTCGATTTTCGTCCCCTAAACATAATGCTAACTTAAAAAAAAGGTCTTCATCAAAACTCATAAACTTTTTTCTGCAACTAGCACAAAAATCTTTTTTCGATCTTTGTCACTGCCCAAAAAATTCTGATTTTGCCTAAATTTTTGTAATTTTAGAGGACAATTGCCCTTCTGCACCCCCGCAATACCGGTAGATACGGCTATACTGGTAATCAGTTTTACAACCAAACGCAACACATTTGTTAAACATCTTATTCTAAAATTCAACCAAATATTTTTTTATCATTAATAAAGGTTTACAGGTATATCCCTATACCAAAAGTTATTTATGATCAGCCACCTGCATTATTAATGCCAATAAAATCGTTATTAATAGGCTTACTATACGTTCCGATTTTTGGATTTTGTTCCGCCCAGTAATCCAAGACAAATTCAAAGTGCAGACCATTTTTTTTAGAAACCACTACTTTTTAGAGATGATTTTTTTTAATAACAAGCGTCCCAATGTTGTCCCTTTGGAAATATAATATGCCTTTTTCAGGGATTCCCAAACTGGGGTACATGTACTCCCAGAGGTACATTTTGATTTATTATGTGGTACATTAGATATGATTTATACAGAACATCCTTATTTAACATAAATTTTAATGATTTTAAAAGAGACTCAAATGCCTGGAATTTTAGAATCCAGTACAATAATAGTTTAATAAAGTTAAAGAGTAAAGACTTTTTTTTCTTTTTTTTTAGAGAAACGTAACAAAATTTTGGGGGTACATGCAAACCTATAAAGTATCCAAAAGATACCCTTGAACAAAATTTTTGGGAAACCGTGGCCTAGTTAATAACAAAAAATGAATGTTTCATCAATTCGCTTTTTGGGCGTAATAATTAATAAAAATTTAAGCTGGAAAGAGCATATGAATATGATAAAACAAAAAATTTGTTCTTTTCTAGGAAGAACAGCCTGGGAGAAAAGTTTAAGAACACCTTTGGAAAAACGCACATTTTAGAAAAAAGCCTCTTAATCACCTAATACTAGGTATTCTTGTTTCAAAATGCATATTTAGGTTTTTGAAATAAACCTTATCACATATTAATTTTTACGTTCGTTTATTATGTTAAACTTTAAGCTTAAAAATACAAAATTTTGAACCCCAAAAATTGGCAAAAAATCTAGCAGTCAGCATTAAAAAACGCATTCAATTTACCGGTCTTTGCACAATGAAGGTCTCAGAATGTGAAATATCAAGGCAGATGAAAGTTAGCAAAACTGCTGTACCTAACATCATCAAAAATTTCCAAAAAAATGTACTTTTAAGGACAGCAAAGAAACAGACCGTCCGAGCTTTTTTAGCAGTGGAAATAAACGTTTTATCAGGGAGAGAGTGAGTCAATATCCTCAGAGCTCTGCTGAAAAAATTACAAGTTAAAATGGCATAAGGAAGCTTCAAAATTAGTAAAATTATTTTTTCACTACGGTAATTCAACCAATTCAACAATTTCACTCTACACACACCGGAACAATCGTTTAATCCCAAGTTGAATAAAATTAGTCTTGAAACTCCACAAACTTTTTACAATTGACCAGATAAAATACGTTTAATTTCAGCCGAGTCTTGAAATGAATTCATATTAGAACTTTAAATCAAGTATTTAAATAATTTAAACTAAAATTAATGTCTTAAAAAATTAATTTGGATGTCTTGTCTGTAAAATATTTTTCTGCTTGGTATAAGTGTAAACTGCTTCCGGTGGTAAGCTTATCAATTGATAAGTCGGGATAAGTGAGGATACTCAACTACAACATCTTCCAGGTCACCGTTGGGTAAGGTGTAATACCTGATAGCCTCGCCGTGCTGGGGTTAGAAGCCATCAAATAACATCATGAAAATAAACAAGGCTACGTTAATTTCCTGTCTATATACAGTATATCTAACTGATGCAACCATGCAAAGTCTTTTTCTTGGCTGGTGTAATTTATTGAGTTTTTGCATGTTTCAACGTTTTCGTTATGTTGCATGTCGATAGTGTAATTATGTTGATGTAAGTATTTTGTTCGACAAGTGGCGGAAATAAACAACGACCAAACTACACTGAACTGCTAAATACAACTCAACTCGTATAAGCCAGGGATGACCAACACCTCGATTGCGACGTCTTAGCTGGTTGATCGTTTCTGATTTTGAGTGAACTTAAAAATTTTCCTTTAAGACTTAATGTGAAAAAAGTAAAATCAGTGGCAGATTCAAAGTGAAGTCTTCTTTTTAGAAATCGTTTCTTTTTAGGGACGAAAATCAAGAATCTGAGACAGATTCAAAGTGAAGACCTTTTTTTTAGAGATCACTCCTTCTTATAGGATCGCATTTCCGTAATGGTCGATCGCGAGTTTTTAAAAAAATTTAAACTAGAACTTACCAGCAGACAAGTTGGCCATCCCTGCACTATAACAAAGTTACTATAGTAAAATAGAATTTATAAAACCGATTGTAACCATAGAAACGTCACAAATCGCCATTTGTTTTATTCGTTTGTAAATTTGGTATTGAGAAGCATCACGTAAAGCAATGCTTCATATGTATTTTGTTTTATTTTTTGCACAAAAAGTTAATTATGTGTTTGTATTCTGTAAAAAAAAATAAACAATGACCGTCTTAAAGTAAATAAAAAAACAAAAATTACTGTTTGAAAGCCGCAAAATTAAAGTATGCGCTTGAAATACGAAAAAAACGTGAACGTTTGGTGCATCAAAAATGTTTTGTTCCACTAAAATATAAACATTAACATAATTTAATTATTTAATCTTAACTTTAATACCAAATATTTTTAGTTTGATTATGGCTAACCCAATTAAACGGTTTTACTAAAGGGTGACAAATAAAAACTTAGATAATAATATTTGACTTGTTTAAAATGAAAATCTCGAAAACTTTAAAAAAGTCAAAACAGCTGTGTGCAGAGGACAGCGACGGTCCTGAGCATCTTCGTAAGTCAAGCTCAATTGCCTGCGAACTGGTGATGGGCGGTTCTAGTCGTCACTAGGTCAGGGTTGGCTAACACGTCGATCGCGACGTCTTAGTTCAGGGTTTCGTTAAGTCAAAGTTGTGGCAAACGAACGTCGCACAAGACTTGTTCAAGATGTTCCCAATTAAGAAAACTGCTATGAGAGCTGTGAACCGAGATATTTTGAAGACGAGTATCGGTAGTCACTCAGAAAAGCTCGAGCAAAGATTTGAATCTTACTTTACAGACCTGAGCATTTTTAAGTATGATTGGGTAAGAAATCCATTCAATCAATCTGCCTTAAGTACTTTAATGCTAGCAAATTAAAATTGAAAGCACAAGAACAATTTGCAGAAATATGCATGGACCGCACGTTGCAACTAAAATGCAATCAAATTAACATCAAGAATTTTTGGCTCATTGCACGGCAGGACTACCCAGAGATCTCACAACAAGCGGTTCAGATTATTTTTCCCTTTTCCACAACTTACTCGTGTGAACCAGCATTCTCATCTTTATCGCAGATCAAACCAAATCAAGATCGCAGCTGAAATCTGTTGAAGATTAACTGAAAGTTTGCTTCACCTCCATTCCACCAAGCATCAAGACGATTTGTGCTCAAAAACAAGCATATGTACCGCACTAATACTGTACCGGTATATGCCATAGTTCAATAAATTGTTTCATTACCGAATTATTTATTTCTTGTGCCCGTTTTTCATTGTTTACAAGTTCAGTTGCAAGGGTAAAGTTTTAGCCTAGTTAGTTGAAAAGCAAATTGGCAGAGGTTCTAGTGTGCCGCGTTTGAAACTCATGTTGTCAAGTGTATATTGAGCAAAAAAAGTTTGAAAACCACTGTCTTAGTTAGTCGATCGCATCTGATTTTGAGTAAATTAAAATGTTTTACTTTAGGGTTTAAAATAAAACAAACTGTAAGAGGATCTTTTTTTAGATATTACCATCTTTTAGAGACAAAAATCAAGTAAACGGAGACAGATTTAAAGGGGAGAATTTTTTTAAAGATCGCAGCTTTTTAGGATTTCATTTCTGCAGTAGTCGTTTGCGAGTTTCTTAAATGTTTTAAATTCGATCTTACCATTGGACAAGTTACCTGCTATAAGCTTTTGTTTATTCAAATACTACAGTAGAATTTGCCTAAGTCGACTTCGGCTAAGTCGCCAGTTCGTCTAAGTCGCCACATATCGCTTGGTCCCGGCTGAGAGCCTATTGTTTTCTGTTTTATCAAGTTCGGCTAAGTTGTCTTCGCCTAACTCGTCAATTCGCCTAACTCGCCACTGTTTTTGCTCACCATGAGCAAAAAAATTTGCCTAAGTTGTCAGACCTATAAAAACTTTGCCAGCGTGATTATATTCCAAACTTTTAGTCTGCTACCACTACACTACAGTTGTTTCGCCTATCTGTTTACGATCCTACTGATGTAACACAACCCCACTGTGCGTCACAAACTTCCTTCATAACCCCATTATTTCATCACTTTAGATTGTTTTTACCAGGTTTAGTTTCCGTTCAGTTAGCCATCTTATTGCCATGTGAAGCAGCCTGGCTATGACAGTTAGAAAAGCTATCAGCTTATTTGCAATAAATTACAGTACTTAGTGACTAGGGAATGGGCAAAAAATAAGGTTACAGCAGAGAATAGATTAATAAGAAAACAGAAAGAGCACAGAGCAAGAAGAATAAGCGCATAGAGTAGATTGTACTGTACTGTGTAAAGAAACAAATGTTCTTTAACGGCATTCTCGCCACTGCCAATAAATAAAGCTTTTTATATTCAAATAATAATACTTTTTATATTCAAAAAAATAAAATCCATTCGTACATAGTGGACAAGTCCTTGGCAAATGCAAAACAGTTGAAAATCTCGGATTTCTTTAAGACTGCATCTTGAGTGTTTAAATAAATATTATGTTGTTGTACAGCAATCCAAACAGTCCTTTCTGTTTGTGTTCTTTATTTCTCAAATATTCAGCTTCTGCAGAAACAAAGGGATCTAAAGTCTGTGTAGGCTTAAGCATATTAATCTGTTGTTTGCCTAAGTCGCCAGTTCGCCTAAGTCGCCACTTTTTCTGTTCCCCTTGAGGTGGCGACTTAGGCAAATTCTACTGTATAAAAAATCGTTAAATTGGCAAATGCTTCTTATTGTTGTGAATGATATTGTTAGCGTTTAAAGTTGTCAACTGCTATTATGTAAATTTACTGGTAGTAAAAAAGCAGTAAACTACCTGAGAAAAATAACCCTTTTTCTATGATAGCTTACGGTTAGTATAGGGAGCAGTTTTCCAATTAACAGTTGCTTACTATCAAGCTGACTATCTAATACAAGGATTGGGAACCTTTTTGGGTAAAAGAGTCATAAAAGCTACATATTTTTAAATGCATTTTCGTGAGAGCCATGCAATGTTTCCTCTAATTTTTAGCTGCTTGAGTGTGCGCAAAAATTTGTTTGTGAGCGAACTTTGGTCTTTTTTGCAACATAAAACTTATGTTAATATTATTAACTTTGATTTCTCGATTTTCGATTCAAAAACGTATTGATCTTTAAAAAAAAGATCTTCACCTTAAATCTGATTCTGATCTCTTGATTTTTGTCTCAAAAACGTAGTGATCTCTAAAAAAAGTTCCTACCTATAATCTGCTTTAATTTCTCGATTTTTGTTTCAAAAATGTAGTGATGTCTAAAAAAAAGTCTTCGTTTTTGAAATTTTGTGTGCGCAGATCTTTTTTTATGTATGCTACTTTAAGCTTGTCAAGAAAAGAGTCACATCTGGCTCGCGCGCAATAGGCTTCCAACTCCCGATATGCAGTGTAATCTATTATATATCTTCTTTCAATGTAACAATGTTTTTTTTTGACTAATTTTAATAAAATTTTAATTAAAATTTTTTTTGATATTAATGAGAAGTATACCCTAGTTGTCAAAAAATATCGTCTAGCTCAGGGATGTCCAACCTTTTTTTCATATTGGGCCAAATTGTAAATTAATTATAATAGGCGGGCCGCGAAAAGATCTTCACTTTGAATCTTATTCTGGTTTCTCGTTTTCGCCTCCAACACGTAGAAACTTTTTAAAAAAAGATCGCAGAATACAGTTTGGGAAACGCTGCAATACAGTTATGAAAATATGACTAAAAAAGCAGTGGCCGCATAAAAACATTAAGTGAGCCACCGGTTGGACAGCCCTGTTCTAACTTGACTGGTATTCCGTGGTGGTGGTGGTGGTTTTACCCGACCCATTCCTAGGGATGGGGGCGCGGATCAATTCCGCGGAATCCCAATAGTCGGGCGACTCCCCACGGACGGGACCAGAGGTCCAGAAGAGAAGGGGTGTGGCCGAAAATGGCCCGACGCAGAGGGTCTAGTACAGGGCAGTCGAGCACGAGATGTGAGAGATCCTGTGATTCAGAACCACAGTTGCTGCAAGAAGGAGTCTCGGCTCGACCAACCCTGTGGAGATAAGAGTTGAGGAGAGTGCTGTGCCCATTGCAGCGTAAACGGGAGAGAGCACAGCGAGCGGAGCGAGGGAGAGTAAGCTCCTCGGGAGATACTGTAGGGATTTGGTGTTGGAAGAAACCAGATTGGACACTGCGTCTCCAACTGGTGTAGAGAGATAGCCGTTGGGAGGAGATAAGGGGTGTGAGGGATACTGATATATTGGAGGGATCGAGAGAGGCACCGGCTTTAGCTAGAGAGTCAGCTAAGTCGTTGCCTGGGAGGGAAGAGTGACCAGGTATCCATTGAAGATGGACAACCTTGGATTGAGATAGAGAGTTAAGAAGAGATTGGGTATTGGATAGGGATTTTGGGGTTAAATATGGGAGGGGGGTAGAGAGAGTTGAAAGGACAGATAAAGAGTCGGAAAAGAAGGTGATAGAGTCGAAATTACATGTCTTGGAGTGAGAGATGCACCACTCAAGAGCATGTAGGAGAGCGAAGGTTTCAGCACTATAACTGGTAGTCCAGAGACCGGTCGAGAAGGAAAGCGAGGTAGCAGTGACACACTTTGTACACTTGATGTGTATCCCTGCACCACCCTGTCCCAACCCGCCAGGTACCGAACCGTCAGTCCAGGCAGAGATATCGCTGTGAGATAGAGAGGAAAGATGGGAGGTAGCTGCATTGTTACGAAGGGAGGGGGGATCTTTGCGAGAGCAAGGGGATGAGAGGTGGAGTGAGATTGTGTAATTAGATGGGTCAGACCAGGGGGGTTTAGGAGGGCAGAGGATTAGTGGTTCACGAGTGAGATGTAGGTTAGGGGTAAGGTTATGTGATCTGGAGAAAGATCTCCATGAGTTCTTTTTGAGACGTGTACGGGGGTTAGAGTTCGCAAGAGAGGCTATAGGAAAGGTGGGAGGTAGACGGAGGGCTCGTTCAAAGAAGGAAAGAGATTGGTGAGTGAGGGTGACTCGTAGTGGAGGTAGAAGTGCTTCTATATGAAGTAGAGGAATGGGAGTGGACGATAGACAACCTGTGATTACTCGACAGGAAGATCTATGCATCCTCTCCACGGAGGTGATGTGAGTAGGGGATGAGAAGGGAAACCAGCCTGGGGAAGCATAGGTGAGGATGGGGCGAATGAAGGCTTTGTATAGGGTACATAAGGATTCTTTTGATGGGCCCCAGGAGGCAGAGGCAATGGAGCGAAAAGCACGAAATCGGTTGTGAAACTTTTTCCGTAAGGATAAGACGTGATATTTGAAAGAGAGAGTGCGGTCGAAGGTAACACCGAGAAAGGTTGGATGAGGGTTGAATTTGAGAGGGGTGTTAAGAATGTGAAGAGAGGGTTGTATACGTGATTGGTAGGGGTCTAAGCTGAAGAAGGATGTTTCACATTTGAGGGGGTTGAGAGGAAGGCGCCATTTTGAGGACCATTCCACCAGTCTGTTGAGGGCAGCTTGTACTACAGCGGTTGCACACTCAACTCTCGGGGAGGAGGCCCAGATGGCTAGGTCATCTGCATAGAGAGAGGTCTTAACAGATGCAGGAAGGAAAGTGGGAAGGTCATTGATGTATAAAGAAAAGAGAACTGGTCCTAGAACCGAACCTTGGGGAACTCCTCTTCGGAGACGGAAAGGACGACTGTATGAATTACAGATACGGACTTTCGAACGGCGATCTGAGAGGTAGGATCGTATCCATTCGATAAAGCAAAGAGGAAGATCTAATGAGAGGAGTTTAGAGAGTAGGGCAGAGTGCCATACTGAGTCAAAAGCTTTCGCAAAATCCACAGTGGCAAGGACTGTACGTGCGCCTGGCTTAGATTGGTGGAAGGAATCTGCGATTGACTGTGAGAGAAGGAGAACCTGGTCTACAGTCGATCTACCAGGTCTAAAACCAGCTTGCACGGGTGAGAGAATGTCATGTAGTTCGAGATAATAGGTTAGTCGTCCTAAAACCATTCTTTCGAAGAGTTTGGAGGTACATGAAGTGAGAGAAATGGGTCTATATGAAGAAGGTGAGTCAGAGGGTTTGCCGGGTTTGAGAATGGGGATAATTGTTGATTGTTTCCAAGCAGACGGGAAGGTGTGTGTTGACCAGGAAAGGTTGAAGATGTATAGAAGAAAATGTAACGCAGATTGTGGTAGGTGGGATAGAAGAGGGTAGGTAATTTGATCAGGGCCGGAGGAGGTTGATGTTGAGAGTTGAGAGATAGCTGTAGAGAGTTCAATTGAGGAGAATGGTGAACAGAAAGTGGAATGCAAGGTGTTGCAGTGTGCAGTTCTGATTTGCTTTATTTGGGCTTTCTCGGTGCTTCGAAAAGGTTTTGGGGTTTGGGTAGAGAAATGGGACTGTAGGTGTGAGGAGAGATGGTTGGCACAATCTACAGGGGTATGGCAATTTGAGAAATTGGGAAGGTCAGAAGTAGTTGGGGAGGGGGAACCAGAGATGGAGCGAAGTAGAGAAAAGACTTCGCTAGGACGGGTTTTAGGAGAAAGGCTAGAGCAAGTATTCTGCCATGACTTGGCTTTAGCCTTATTAATCACAGTGGAGGTATATCTGGATGTAGCGATATAGTGCTGGCGGTCTTCGTCGGAACAGTGTGCCTTCGCAAATGCCTTTCGGCGTTTTGCGACGGCATCTGCAACTTCAGGAGACCACCAGGCTTTAGCAGGACGGTTGATGCTGCCGAAAGGAATGGCAGAAGTGGCAGCATCATTGAGGAGTTTGGTAAAGGTGTGGGTGGCTTCAGAAAGAGAGAGTGTTGTAAAGTTAGAAGGAGTGGGGCAGTGGGTATCAATATAAGTAAGGTATTCGTCCCAGCGAGCTTTATTATAATTAAATGAGGGGGGGCGGTGGAAAGAGTTAATTATAGGGGAAGTGGGAATAGTGATGGAGATAGGAAGATGATCTGAGCCGAGGTCCGGAAGGGTCTGCCATGTGCATTTAGAGGCTAATCGGGCAGGTACTAGGGAAAGGTCCGGGGAGGAGCGGTTTCCGGTGGCACGGTGTAGAAGGGTGTGGTGTTCGGGGTTATTAAGAGGTAAAAGATCAGAGGAGAGGAGCCAGTCAAACAGATCTTTGCCTGAATGGTCTTCCGGTGAGTGGGAGTCCCAGGATGAATGATGGCTATTAAAGTCGCCAAAGATGTATGTGGTAGGAGATGATGGTAGGAGAAAGGGTGAGAAGGATTTTGGGCGGGAGTCGGAGGAAGAGGAGCGGATAGGAGGGATATAGACGTTGAAAAGATGTATGGGAGCGGCTCCTTTTATTTTAACTGCAATAGCTAAATAATCGGAGCTGGGGTCGAGGGAGGAGAGGGATTGTGTGGAGAGAGAAGTGTAAGATAGACCATTTTTGACAAGTATCAGAACACCTCCTCCTAGGTTTCCCGTAGAGTTGGTGGTTCCTCTCCTCGTCATAAAACGGTTCTTTTGGAGGGTTTTGTAGCCTGGTATGCGAAAAGTGGAGTCAGAGGAGAGGTGTGACTCTTGTATGAAGATGAGATCGTACTGATTATGAGAGAGAAAGTGTAGGAGTTCAGTACGACGCGGGCGAATCCCATTAGCATTCCACTGTAGGATTCGGAGGTTGTTTTGAGAGGGAGAGGAAGGATGAAATGAGGATTGTGTGAGAGGAGAGGTGGTTTGTTGAGTTTGTGGAGAAGGAGTAGTCAATGCTGAGGGAGGGTAAGTATAAATTAGTTGGGGGTGATTAGGAAGATAGGTGGGATTATTCGAGGTTGTTTTGGGTGAGGGTTTAGTTTTTGAAGATATGGTTTTGTGGTTGATTGTGAGTGAAGGTGGGGGGTTTGGAGTGTGTGAGGATGGAGATGCAGAAAAGAATGAGGATATGGGATTGGAGTGTGAGATGGAGGGGGGGGGTTGAGAAGAGGATGGACACATTGGGCAAGTCCAGGAGTGTCCTGGGGAGATTTTGCGGAAGTCAGCAGGAGAAAGACCAGAGCAGGAGAGGTGTACCCAGAGAGAACAGCCGGTACATTGTATCGATCTGTTTCCCCAGGTAACTCTACGGGAGCAGACAGAGCAGGGGTCTATAGGGCCAGGGTTGGGGTGAATGTCACCGCTGATAAGAAGAAGAATAAAGATAAGAATCAGCGGTGAGTGGGATGAGTAATGAAGAGGTTTGGGGTGGAAGGAGGGACGAGGAAGAGATGTCCGAGGGAGAAAAGAAGGGGTAGGGGGGCGGTCAATTGGGTTTAAGAGTGCTGTCCACATGTGACCGCGCATTGGACAGCAGGGATAAAAAATGAGAAGAATTGTCCAAGGGAGAATCGCCCGAGGATGAGACCCTCGGGGAATTGACAAGCCATTTCGACCCTCCCCAGTGCAGGGAAGGGGACTGCACCACCACGTTGAGGTGGCTTGTCGTTGGTGCAGACTGGTATTGTATTCCGTCGTCGTCATCGTCGTCGTTTGGTACAGAACCCACTCTAGGTCAGACTGGTATTCCGTCGTCGTCATCGTCGTCGTTTGGTACAGAACCCACTCTAGGTCAGACACAAACAGGAACGGGGCTGAGGATTTATTCTTTTACTACCCCAGGAAGCTGTATTGCCCGGATCAGATGCTGGCAGTGATGTTGTTAACCCTTATCTACCTCGGATGTTTTTTTCTGTTGACTACCTAAGGGGGGTCCTCGGAGGACCCTAAGTTTACATGTCCAATACTCTTAACGGACGGTAGCTACGCAGTTGATTTTTTGATATGTTGGAGAAAATTTATTCTAGTTTAGTCATATGTTTTTACTTTTAATATAGTTGCAACTAGTCTCTTCTTATTTTGCACAAAATTGAAGGTCCTCAAATTTTTGTTGATTGCTTTGTTTTGCCGATATAATCGGATTTGTCACGGCGCCTGCAAAAACAAATAATTACTACGTGACGCAGTAATCTTGACAAACACAGCAAGAGAGACGCATAGTTGGTAAATAAAGTTTGAATTGCTGTACGTCAAAACCGTTTACGAGTATCGCGTATATTTTATTTAGTTAATCTTACAATTTTCAGAGGTCACTTCTCGGAATAACTTGAAATGTACTTGTGATATTAATTTTATAACTGCTATGCTTCTAATTCATTGTGCATACATTTCCGGGAAATCTTATTCAAAATTATCTCTTAGTGTGATTTTTTTATAAATTATTTTAGCATGAAATAAAAAACTAGCATTGCATAAAAACTTTCTGTCTCCGTCAAACAACATCCTATTCTTTCAGTTATTGCGCGATAACAATAATTACAATTAAGCTGCATGAATGTACAGCAAGAATATTGCAAATACAACACACAAAAAATCATTTAAATCACACAGTAACAATAAACATGTTTGGTATATTTGAAGCGATACACCAGAACTAAAGCTAGTTATTGTTCAACGGGTAGCACTCAACGCACATTTGTATAGAATGTTGGCAACAGTCAGGGTTGCCACAAATTTGACACTGTTTTTTTGTTTTTGTCATGTCGTTTTTTTTTTTTCTTCTGACCAGGATCGGATATTTCTGAAATACAGGAACGGCACCGTTTTCTGTTTTCGGATTTTTGCGGATATTGTGTGTTATTTGAAGATGAAGCATCTTGTTGTCGTGAGCTGAAAACGCCATCATTTAGAAGCAAATCAATTTTATAACGTATCGAGGTTTGAAGCCCAGTAAGTGAACGTTGTTGGACATGTGGCCGGGTAAGTCTTAGACCCAAGGCCATTCCAAAATCATAGGAATTTATTTTGCGGGGGTCGGAACCACGGTTTATAGCTAAAACTGTAGCAGGATTTACACGGCATATATCGAGAATATAAGCAAATTCTGCTATTGTCCATCGATTTAACTTCGTTTTGGAACTAAAAGTGGCCATTCGTTGGTCCATAACATTCGTACCGCCTTTAGTGAAGTCGTATAATTTGTAAATGGCAGGTTTTTTCTTTCCATCATTTTTCGTCGTTCACAGAAGCAGCTGCATAGAAGAAAGAAGAAGAACTTTTCGCAAGCCTGTGCTCTTAGTTTTTACAACATAAGAGTGAAGAACAAGTTTTTTATTTTTGTTTTCCCAGAAGCATTCGTAAGACAGTGGTTGGCGACCGCTCGTACTCTTCAACTCCATCGGTATTCCCTTTCGGTTTGCTTGCAATGTGCCCACACAAGTTATATTGTTTGAAAGTAGCCACTTGGCTAACGGAATACTTGTATAAAGTCGGTCAAAAAATACGTTCCTCCCCTGTATGTCAACATGTTTTTGCAATTGCATAACCAAATACTTTGCAACATTTTCCATTCCTTGTGTGTAGTAGGCTGTGGGTTGATCACGAGGTTTTCCGCAGTATGGGGTTGTTGAAAAAGTATAACTGTATCTCACTGCCTTTATAGATTTAAAAACAGACCATACATGGCGCGCTTGCTTGGGTTAAATTGCTTGAATTTGATGCTTGTTCTCATTGGGTACAAAGTCTCGTCCAGTGAAAGGTTATCATCGGGAATAACGTGCTTGCAACAGTTTTCTCCTATCTAGCATCGGGAATAAAGATTTCAAAAAGCTAGTATCGGAAATAAAGATTTCAAAAAGCTCTCTTATTGCAGCAAACCTGTCGTGCTTCCATCGTGCTTGGCGAGTAGAAAGATCATCAAAGGAAATGCAAGCGTACAAAAACTGAAATCGATTTTTGCTCATGGTAGCTCCAAACGGTTGGGACCCATGAGAGCTGTATAAATATTTTACATCGTGATTACACATCCTGCTAGACCACATAAGTACAACAGCCCAATAAATGCTAAAATTTCAGTTTCATTAACAACGTCCATAAAATTATACCAAATTTGCTGCTTAAATTTAAAGTTTGTTTTGCCTTTTCGATGCGTTGGTTTGTACATGTTACCACAATTTCCAGAATTTTTTGCGAGAAGAACAACTCCCATTATGATTTAGCATTAGTTGCTTGTTTTGCAACTCCAGTTGGACCGGGTTGTCCGATAATTACAGCCGATCTGGGTTACCGATCTGGGTTGCAGTTTGAGGTTTCTGGTTTATCCACGTATTTATACGTACATATTTATCCGAATTATTTTGTTAGGTGCTTTTTCTAAAATTGCTGTATACATTTTCGGTTTCAATTGAGGAAGCAACACGTCGTCATAGTTTTGAGGGTTTAAGGCCGATTTTAAGTCGCAGACTAACCTGTAGCCAATATTTTTTTTAGTTTTTTAAAATGCTTTGAAGTAAAAAATAAATCTATATATAAACGAATATTACACCTTACAAAAATGCAGAGTTTATAAATTATAGGAAAAGAAAATGACCACACTCCTTTTCCTTGAACTTACCTAATTAGCTTCAGAACTGAACTTTATGGATTTTAATTAGAATAATATTTACAAAGACAACAACATTGCCTCAAGATATTATCTATCTCAATTTGTCCTAACGGCAACCACATGATGTGCTGTCTTTCCGATACATCACGATATATCATACACACCATCACATAACTAATCACCTACCACGAATTCAAAATTTACTCCAAACTATCAATACAAAACCAAAAAATATTTACTTCAATGAACAATATCCTGGTTATGCCACCCGCAGTGGTGGATATTCAAATTCAGGGGCCTGAGGCAAGGATTTTTTTCTAAAAAAGAAAAAGAGCTTTGATCTCGTCTTTCACTTTTTTCTCCCAAAATCATGGTGATTTTTAAAAAAAAGGTCTTCTTAAAATCTTTATTCATGCTCTTTCTGGTAAAATCTGAGTTAAATTGCTGTTAATTCTTTATTAAAAAGTAAAAACAATAACAAAAACTCAACGTTTCGGTGTACTATGTTTCAGTAAACCTTCATCAGGAGATTAAGCAAAACACAAATACCATCCAAAATAAAACCACAGTGGCGCGAAAAAAAGGAAAAAATATTTAAAATACATTATTGATTTAAAAACGACATCTAACGGATTCAAAATTTTAAATTATAATAAGCATTTGGATAGAAACAATTGGTTTTATCATTAAAAGCATCATTATTAAAATGAATAAAAAAGGACTCCAAAAATCTTCTTTTTATATAATCTGCTTCTTTTGCCAAAATTTTTGAATTATTCCAATTCATATGATGCTTTTCCGAATATACATGTTTTACTAGAGCAGATTTGTTGTTTATATCATTATTTTCTAATCGTGCTAAATTTTTTGAATTCACATCCCGCATGTGTTCTTTGCATCTTGTAAGAAATGCCCTACCAGTTTCACCAATATAAATGCCAACACAATCTAAACATGGAATTTCATAAATTACTCCTGGCTGTTGCTTTGGTTCAATTGAATCTTTTAAGTTGGGTAAAATTTGCTTGATTGTTTGAAAAGGTTTTGTATATACTCTAATATTTTGTTTTTTAATTATACGACTTAAAATTTCAGTTAAATCTTGAAAATAAGGTAGGGTTACTGTTCCTTTGTAGTTTTTGCTTATTTCATGTTTCTCAATTTTATTGGATCTGAATCGATTAAATGTTTTCTTTATAAGCCAATTTGGGTAGTTGTTGTCTTCCAAAGTACGTCGTAGCATTTCTTTTTCTTCATTAAAATCTTTTGAATCTGTAATTAGTTTAGCTAATCTGTTTAATAAACTAATAATAATACCTTGTTTTTGTTGCTGTGAATGACAAGATTCATAATTTAAATAACGATTAGTGTGAGTTTCTTTTCTATATATTTTGGTTGCCAATGTTCCACTTTTTTTCTTCATGACCAGTATATCAAGGAATGGTAATTTGTCTTCTTTTTCATATTCGATGGTAAATTTGATACTTGTTTCAATGCTATTTATGATATTTGTTTCAATGTTTTTTC